>CM021109.1:356631170-356947484 GCA_007115665.2 Sequoiadendron giganteum
ACCATGCTCACTATGAATAGGAGCAACCAAATGTTTGATGAAGGCAGTCAATTTCATTGCTTGTGCTTTTATTTGGGCCTTGGTAGCCTCATCTTTATTCATTCTTTGCATAATATTATTTATTGACCTATGGAGTTCTTCAATCTCCTTCACTTTGGTATTGGGTTCTAAATTAATATTAGAAATATTGAAATCACTAGGTTGCAAATCGTTATATTCCTCAACCGTTGTAGTTGCCACATGTATAATCCTAGAACTTGAGGAATATTTGGTCATATGAGACATTATTTTAGCTTTGTTCTTCTTCTCCTTGTGTTTCTCAATTCAACTTAGAAGTCTCTCCAAATTAAATTTAGGGGTTTCTATTATGGGCTACTTATGTTTCAATTATTCTTGCAAGCACTTCGAAGCTATAGATTGTTCTATATTTGTATCTCATAGAGGTCTAGAATGAGAAACATTGATTATAATGTTTTTAAATTTATATTTATTTCTTGTATCTACTCTTCTTTTGGATCACTTTTATGAACCTCTCTAGTCATCTCCTTTTGAGATTCCTCAAAAACAAGTTATTCCTGATATTGATTATCTTTCTCATTCCTGATGGTTTCCCCTGGTCCACCAGTTCTTTTATAATATTACGTGGAGGTCTAGCAACACCATCTCTTTCTTGACCCCACAACTCATCCTAAACATTTTCTAGATTATCAACGAGAGGAGGCTCTAGAACTTCCTGAGATGCACAAACTAAAGTATCCCCAACAATCTGGCTTAACAATGCCTTATTGACCTCAGATAAAACTGAAGCAACAACCTCTTTGGGCATATGAGACAAGTGGGAAATAATATTTTGTGGGAGATAAAGAGAGGTGGGAAGAGGTGGAGTAGATGGAATGGTATAAAAAATAGTGGACATGGTCAATTGTGGTAATAACATAGAAGGTGAATAAGTTTGAGATACAGGTGATATGTTGGGAGAGGAATCAATGTTTATGGGTGATGGGAATACCAATGATATATGACAAGAAGTGGTATGGGGGATAGTTAGAGCACTAGGAGATGTGGAAATGAGAGGTGAAGGTTAAGGGATTGCAGTGAAGGTAGTAGTAGTATGGGTAGGGTAAGAAGGAATTCTCTCTGGTAGTGGAGTAGAGACATAAGGCTATTCAGTAAAACAAGGTTTCATATTTTTTTTCTCTTCTTAGTTTGGGGTTTCTTCTCTTCCACATACTCACTTTTTCTCTTATAAACTCTTGGTTTGGTTGTTGGTTGTCTCTCTTTGTAGACACTGAAAAGTGTCCTAGGTCTATGAGCAACATTTTTCCTTCGTCGTCATCCTCTAATTATTAAATAACTTTAATTATTTAATTATCCCTGACCATATTCCTCTATTAATTAAATATTTTTTAATTACTTAATTAATTCATTTTCTAATCTTTATTCTATCACGATCAATTAAAATAAATTAATTGTGTCCCTAACACCCCCTTTCTTCATTAGTTAAATAGATTCTTATTTGTTTAATTATTTATCTTTTTATTGTTCACCTATTGACCTTTTCATTCTTCTATAATTAAATAATTGTCGAGATTATTTAATTATATGTCATTCCTCTCCCCTTTAAATTTTTAATTAAAATTAATTATTTAATGCCAAATTTCCATCCATCCTATTTAATTAAATTGATTGATTTAATTAAATGATCATTTTCATTTTCCTCCAAATAAATAATTCGAATGAATTATTTATTTTCCACTTGTCCACTTTCTCCATTTTTGAATAAATAATTTAAAATAAATTATGTATCCTCTCCCTTTTGGTCAAAGATGCCCTGTTCATGGCCTTTATTTATCATAAGCCTTCATTTATGTCATAGTCGTTGAACATCATAGCCGTCAACATCATAGCCTTCATTTCCCACCTCTTTTTGGTGCATCAATTCTCGATCGTTGATTTTGGCATCTTTCCAGAAGATTGATCTTGACCTTTCATTTTGTAACCTCCTTCTCATTCATTCTCATTTGTTGATCTTGGAATCCTTCTAGAGGATCAATCTCGACCATTCGTTTGAGTGGTGGTCTATGAAAGAGACCATTCTCCCTCATTTCTAGATTAATAGATAATATTCTCCAACCTTCTACTTACCATTTGTAGGTTTTGCACAAGTATCACAACAAATCTGAGGGGAAAGTTGCATAAGGAGAAATAGGAGAGCAAGAGAAGTGATTCAAGATCAAGCATGGGGCGTGTTCTTATTTGATATTACTTTTTATTTATAATTTCATTGTATTTTCTTGTTTAGGTGTGGTTTCATAGCTTAGGAGTCTTGGATGTCACTCATTCTAGGCTAGGATTCATCTAACCCCATCTACATTAGTGAACCCAACACAAACATTATTTTTTACAAAAAAAATCGTACGACTTTTGGTTGTTTTGCAGATTTTAGGTACGAAACGACACAACTGTTAAGCGTAGTGATGTATTTGCTAGGACGTGACGTATTTGATGAATGCAACAACACATTTGATGAGAAGTGACGCATTTGTTGGAGACATGTTGGGAAAAAAAAATGAATTTGAAATTGTGACACAACCACCCTCATGTGACACAACACAATGACTTAATTATTGTGAGGAGTGATGCATTTGTCTGCTCCATACAAAGTTCTGGTTTTTTTCCCTTTCTATCTTTCTTTTTATTTTTTTTATTAGATTAGTGTTTTTGTGGTTACCGATCTTCTATTTACAACATGTGGCTTTAGAGTGGAGCTCCCAAAACTGCTTCTTTAGAAGAAACAAAAAAATTGAGCTCTTAGTTTTAGTTTTATTTAAGATTTTTCTTAGTTCATTTTAGCATCTTCATTTTATAGTTTAGTTTGTTGCTAACCTTTGAGTCTTTAGTTTGATTTTTAGTCTCTTATGCTAACTTAGTTTTTGTAGTTCTTCGTTGGTCAATGATAGTTTTGAGAAACTACTAACGTGTGGTTTTGTAGGTTTCATTTGTCCAAGGCTACATTTTCAAAACCACAGTCTTGTTTACTTTATACTAGATAATACTTCATTTGGTGCTTTTAAAAGAATGATTTCCTTCTCTCACCTAGATTTAAATAGGGGGTAATGAGCCACATGTTTTAGTGTTTGAAGGATGGTAGGTACTATGCTCTCACCTTGTGAAAACTCGGTGATCAAAAAGCTGGACCCATATGTTTTTATGTTTACCCATTAGAGGGCTTGCCACCTCACTTCAAAAGGTGGGAATGACCCAAGCGGTAATGGGCTAAAGCCAAGTCCTTTCAAACCGTTATATAAATTTGTGATTGCAAGGAAAGTTTACAATCAACAAGATAGTACTTGATATCTCTCCCCCAATATCTTGATGCTATGTAAAAACCTTGTTCTAAGGGCTGGGAGACCTCTCAAGGGAGTTTATCATCATATCCCCAAAACCAAATGACCTTACTAGACACCTCTTGTTTTTAAAAGCCTAGCCTTTTGGTTGTTGCTTGGTATGGTGTAGGGTAGAGTAACATGCTCGAAGTTACTCATTACTGACTCCCTTGAGTAGAGATAGAAAATTTTCAAGAAGTGACTACTTGAGAATTCAAAGTTGGTGCATCTGAGAAGTGAGTGTTGAGTAAGGGGGGCTAGTGCCACCAAAATTATAAGCTATCCACTCTCAAGAAGGAGAAGTGTTCAACATTGATCTGGGGTATTTCAGTGAGCCTATACCAAGTATACAAATCCTTTCCAACTAGGATTTGTGCTTGTTTTATTGTTACAATTTCACATTAAATCAGACCAAAACAAAGTGCTTGATACTGTATGCTATGTTTTTCAATCATATTTCTTCAGAAACACTCAAAATTTGGATCAAAAACCATTTGAAAACATCAAAACTAAAAAAACCACATTCTGGAAAACTGCTTTTGCTAAAAACAGAGCAGAAAATTACATTGAGAACTACAATTGAGAACTAGAAAACCGCAATCACCTGTATGAACTGTATTTGATAAGCTGAACAATATTTTGACAACCTGAACCGCAACTGTGAAACACATCTACTGAAAACAAAGCTGCAATTGTCTGCTACACAAAAAATTCTGAAATATGTGTCCATAACTTGACCAAAACAATTTCACATTGACCTTTGATTGATAAAATAGAGACTTGCAAGATTCACCTGCTCATTCTATCATTCCTTTTAGAATTACTTTACGTTATAGGTTGCATTCATCCATCCTTTGCATTACACAAATCAAACTTTCACCATTAGGTTTCATTTAGACCTTTGAATTTTGAACATAGGGAGACCTTTGAGCTTTTGGACATTCTAGTTTACACATTCTATTTTTCATTGACCATTGTCATTGTCATTGTCTTTTCATTGTCACTTTGTGAATTTTGATCTTGGTCTTGTGTCCTAGTCTTGGTTGTTATCTTATGGTAAATGACATTTGGAATTTGTTACCTTGGGTTCACATTAGCTTGGTTTCCACCCTTAGTTTAAAATTCCTTCACATTACTCTCATTTAGACCCATATTTCTTTGATTGCACTTTGCATCTTTTTGATGGTGAAAATGACACAAACAACGTTAAAACAAAATATTTCTACTCTATTTCTCGTGAAAAAGAAAGACAACATGTAGTGGCCTAACTCCCAAGGTCCTGGTAGTTGGTTCTCAACTATCTGGTGTCACTTAATCGGTTCATGCAACTGTAATGTTCAAGGGGCCTGTGCTGGTAAAAGATTCAAGCGATGACTCATTTTATCAAACTATTTTGGTAAATCAATGGGGTTTCAAACAAAAGAAAAAGATAGATTAAAGGGGGTAAACCAGTAAGTATGAATCAAATATATCTATCATCTAGACATATATCTTCAAATAATGAATGTTCTTCCAATCAGATCAAGAAAACCATAAGATGAGACAATCTATAACATAATCTATACCATTGCATACATTTTAGGTGCTTAATTAACTTCACAATTACACATCACAATATTTCAAGGACTTTCAAAACAACACACATTCATTCATCATCAAGATTATAGATCAATAGACTTTAATAACTTCAATTCAATGATAATCTAACAAGATAATCTTTAAATCTGGTTTCTTCTAATGACTTTCATCACATAAGAAACTATCATGCTTCAGCACAATCACTGGCATTCAAATAGATTATAACTTATTAGCCTTATCAAATAAAACAACTCAATGCTAACTCCATATTGCGTAAACCTGTAATTCTATTAACTGCAAAAAGATCAAGTACAAAGTATCTCTGTAAAATCACTACAAAATTCTATCTCCTAATCTTAGATAAGCCAATCCTATTCTCAATTAGTCGACCTTTTTACAATATGATACCCATAGGGTATTTATAGATGTACAAAAACTCGAACTCCACTTCTATTTTAGGCTATCCGCCCTTTTAGGAACTAGATCAATTTGATCTTGAGTTCTTACATTTAGACATTCAATTTAACTAAAAATAGAAGATAGAAGAAAAGAAGAAGTCATGCGCTCAAAAGCAGTTAGTGTTGCATGCAACATGCAAGGAAGAGACAAATTATGCATGTAGGGATTCATGCATGCGAAGCTGGATCTACAATGAACTCATCGTAGCTGGTGAAGACTTGCTATAAGGTATCTATTTCCGGCCCATCTATCCAGCTATCTTCAAATTTGATCTGATCCAATTCTGCTGCAACAAATTCCCTCATACTTCTTATTTTTATCAACTCTCTCCCAACAACTTTTATTTCTTCCTTTACATCCACTAGTCGATCTATTACCAACTCTTCTCCATCATCCTCTTTCTGCATGAGTCCTTTGAACCTTTCATCCCACTTCTTTTTAATTTGACTCAAAGGCATGCCTTCTTTTGTCAACACATTTACATCTACAATAATGGCAATGATTGCTTCTAACTCTTCCAATTGCTCAGTCAAATTATTAACAACCTCTTGAATTTCATTCTTATGCTTACACAAAAAGTCAGTTCTAAACCGGAGTATACGAGAGGTTTTCTCCACAAAATCCTTGTTGTCCTCCTCAAGTATTGATTGCTCCAAAAGAGTAGTTGAAGGCAATGCACTCACTCTTTCCAATTTTTGATTGTACTCTTTGTACTCTTCTTCTTGTTTTTCCGATGCCTCAATATATTGATGCATCTCTTTTATTAACCCTTTTGTGTCCTTTTAGGCTTCAAAACCTTTAACCAAAACTTCAGCCACCTCTCGGTTTAACTTGTCCACCCATTGGTCTGCCATCTCCGCTTTGCCTTTTACCTGTACCAAATAATCTACCTCCTTTTTGCTTAACAAAATAGGAGTCTCAATGGCTGCTACCTATTGTGATCTTGGAGAGGAGACACTCTTCAAGAATGAATGTAATTGATCCAATTGAGCTTTAAGCTCATCCTTCTTTTGCTTATCCTTGATCATTCTTGACTTGGTTGTTGAAGCCACCACATCAATCAAGTTCATTTGCTGATTCCTAGTGGGCCTTCCCAAGTCGACAGTACTCAACTGATAATCTGTTAGCTGCATGTCCCCTACCTCCTTTTCTATCATCGGCATGGCACATTCAGCAACAATTTGTCCTTTATCTGTGAGTCGGGTAGAATGTAGAATCTTGGCCTTCTTTTTAGGCCTCTCCTGTTCAATTCCCTTCATCATATCCTCCCAATTGAGAGGTTGTGAAGGTGTTACTGTCCTCTTCTGCTAGTCCAATTTTAGCCAAGTGGGAGCACTTGGAGCAACAGTCATCACAGAGGAAGAGGGAACAATAGTAGAAGGTGGTTGCATACTCACTTGAGATTGGGAGTCAACCCTCGATTTCTCTTGTTGCTCTTGCACTATATGCATTTGCACCAGTCTTTCAGCCTCTTCCCTATCCTTCTATTATTTTTCATTTTCTTATCTTCTTCTTCTTCTTTCCTCAACCTCTCTTCTTCCAACCGATCCTTTTCCACCTTTTCCTTCTCTATTCTTTCTCTTTGTAGAGCTTCCCTTTCTAATTTCTCCTTTTCCAAAGCCTCTAGCCTTTCTTTTTCTAATCTTTCTGCCTCCGAAGCCTTAAGTTTTTCTGCCTTTGCTTCTTCCTCTTGTTGCTTCTTCACCAGCTCTTCGGCCTCCTTTTCCTTCCTTATCTTTTTTGCTCCTTCCTCTTTTTGGCGAGCTTCCTCTGCAAGTTTTAACCTAGCAACCAAGATTTTCTTTTCCCTCCGGTTTCTTGCTTTCTCTTCCTCAAGGTCATGAATTTTCTGTATTAATTCTAACTTTTCATTCTCTGCTTTAACTTTGAGCTCTTGTTCTTTTTTCCTTCTTTGCTCCTCTACTTCATCAACTGCTGCCTTTGTTTCAACTTGTTTTGCCTTTAATTGTTGCTGGTGTAATATAGCATCAGCCTTTACCTTAGCATCAATTTCCTTTTGTTTCTCTGCTGCAGCCCTTGCATCAGAATCTCTTTTTGCATCCTCAAACAACTTCCATTGATATTCATGTGTCAAAATCTGCTCCATGTCCTCTTCTAGAGGCATGTTCTCTTGCATATCCTTTTCTGACAAGGTCTCATCTGAATCTGTCCCAACCTCCAAAACTTCTTTCTCCATTTCTTTTCCCTTGTCAGCTTCAACTATGCTATGAAGAGCTCCTTCTTGAATTTCCTTACTATTCTTCCTTGTAATTGGGACTTGGGCAGATGACTCACCTAACGTAGGTGTTGAAACAATAGATCCTACTGGAACATCTCCTTCTTGTGTTTCCTCTTCATCATCTACCACCTCAAGTTCTATCTCATCAATATCTGGAGGAAGGAATTCCAATGGCTCTTTGGGAGGTATCTTCCTTTTGATCCTTTTTTACCCTTTACCTTTCTTAGGGGCTAATTCTTGAGGAGCTTGAGTTCTTAACATTAACCATTGCACACTCCTATCCAACACTGTCCTTCCAATCTTCTTGATATCAATGGTTTCTTCAGCATTCCAATCAATTGGATCCAAACCCTTGGTGCCAATCTTCAAAGCTTCATAGGATGGATCCAATACAATTCCATCATCCACCAATGTGTCAGGAATGTTTTCTTTAATACCTAGCTCTGACATAAGTGAAACAAATAATCTTTCATAGTTCTTTTTCCTTAGATCATACTCATCTTGTCGATCACTCCAGAAGTCTTCTAACAAGTTGAAATGTTTAGTAAACACTGAAGCCAACAAAGCATGCATCTTACCCTTTGGATCAAAATACTTACGAGCTGTATATAATCCTAACTTCAATTGTATCAGCTCATTATAAACCACCTTTGCTCCTACCAAGTGTTGACAGCTATATTCACCCAACTTCATGGGAAACTTGTGACATCCGGTTTTATGTTTGATTCCAAACCTAGCATTAACTCCAAGAGCTTGATACACAAACTCCATTAGCACTATACTGTTACTGCAACACCTTGGAAGCAAGTGTGGGTGGCCTTCAAAACCAAATAACCTGAAGTATGTGAATTTAGGGTATTGAATGTACCAACATCCCCATTCAGCAATGAATGCCATGGCTTCTTGACTGAATCGGTATCCTACATCTCCATTCAATTGGTTGATGACCACATATAAAAATGCATCATTGACCCTTCTAAAATGATTTTCAGCCACTTGAAGAGACAACTGATCATAGTGCTCCCATACCTTCTTTTGTCCATCCAAGGCTCCCATTATGCCCACTCTATTCAAACCTGGGAAAACACCCAATCTTGCTACTGCATACACCACATAAGAAGTCATAAAGAAACACTTGGTCTGCCTGATCCTTGTTAGCTGATCATGTATGGCATCAGAGACAATCATTGGCCAGCCAAACTGCTGGGCTCCATTTAAGATAGTTTGGATGAAAGGAAACATGCATTCCTTGAACTGAAATGTATCTCTCTTCTCGAAAACTCTTGATAGCATCATGATTAAATCCGACACCTCCTTATAGAGATCTGCCCTCTTTGGCTGATCTGCAAGCTTACTTAGAGATTTCTTTTCTGTCTTCAACTAATTTTTATTCAAATGAGATTTATTGGAGTCCTTATGCTTGTTATACTTCTCCAAGGTCTCTGCCTCAGTTAGCTGCACCAAATTCTTGGGATCCAGAACATTAAATATATTTTGAAACATCGGAGGAGTAAGATCAATAATCACATTATTTTGTGAATCCATGCATAATCTTGTAGCAGGATTGTAAGCACTGGCTACTATCAAGATCAACTCCGGGCACTGGATTGACAAAGGAAATATAGTAATATGTGCCAAGCCTGAATCAACAATCCTCTGCATTCTTCCTGTTAGATTTTCTCATTCTGCAAAGGTTTCTACCTTTAACTCCTCAAAGCTGTACTGGCCCAAGTTCGTATCAGTGATGTCTGACCAGTCTGATTCTACCTTGCTCACCTTCACAACCAGACTCCTATGATTATACCTCAAAGTATAAGGCAATTGTTCCGGCTTCAACTTCTTTGGTTTTGGCGCTGCCTTTGATGTTCCTATAGGCTGGTTCCTCTGAGCAGCCTCCCCTGATGTTCTTGACATCTTTCAACTTTCCTGCAAGCAAAACCTCTAATTAGATCTTTAGATATCTTTATAAAACATGCTTTTAAAAACATACCTTTCATATATGCACCGGAGGCAGAACCGGACAAAAACATAATCTAAACAGTCTATTTTACAACACTGCCGGACTCGGAGCCAAAACCGATATAGATATTTCACTAACAATGAACGGGCTCAGAGTCGAAACCGGGATCAGAAAGAAAAAGGGATTTGTTTTTTTTTTCTTAGATTTTATATTTTTGTATTCTATTTCCATTCTGCCTCCACTTTCATCCAGATTATCATTATTTCAAAAGAGGACTTCTCACCATACGTGGAGCCGGGGATGGAATGAAAATGGAATCGATAACTTTTGCAAAAAAAAATTCTCAAGTTCAGGATCGAATCCGATCTCATCTCTACCGAGATTGACCATGATGTCATCAAATATTTCATCAATTTAACTCACAACTCCACGATTAAAACCAAGGTCATTTTAAATGAAAAGAGGCTTAAATAAGACTATACCCATATGACCCTAGGGAACAACTGTATATTTTTAGGGCATCATATTTTAACCATTTAACTGTGATCACTGAAAGACATGAAACCCTAATCTAACAAACCCGATAAAAACTAGGGCATGGGTTTTAAACCTTGCCATTTACCAGAACAAAATACACGACAAAACCCTAAGTAAAAATGATAAATCTAATCTACCTCACTATAGATCCTTAACTTTAACCAACACCATTCAAAACCCTAATTTAATCTAATCTACTGCAAATCAAAATAGCACGATGCGATCATGACTAAAACGTGAAAGCGACCACACTCTAAAATAAAAAAGAATCGAAAATGACAATAAAAGAAACCCAAAATAAGCAAACAAAAAAAATAAAACAAGAACCAACTCATACAATCATATCAAGAAATACAAATCCATTTAGAACGAAATGATTCAAAGCATGAGTAGATATAAAGCAAAACGCAACAAACATGACAGTAAATAAATGAAGAACAATAACAATGAGAAACCCTACCTCAAACGCAAAAGAACCTGAGCTAACCTTCAAACTGATTCACATGCAATATCCTTCCTTTTTTTCAATCAATTTGCTCAAATGAACTCTGTTGCTACTCTTTCATGCTCCTAGATCTCTTAACAATGATCATAATGATTCATTTAACCCTTAATGAAGGTAAAAAAATGCTGATTTGTACCTACACGAGCAACTACCATTAATGCATTAAAGCGTAGTTAAGGCGAAGTCGGAACTAAAAGAGAACGAACACTTCTCTGTAGTGTAACTCCAGTCAAAAAGTCAACGATCCAAAAGTGGCGGGGGTGGAACCAAAAATGGAAACTGATTCGAAAGTTTAAGAAATTTCCAAACTTCATTCCCATTCCGGCTCTGGTTCTGCCAACTAAACATAAATAAACCAAACACAAAAAGTAAAGCAAAAGACCGACATAATAAAACTAAACATAAGGAATTAGACTAAAAACAAAATACAAATAGCGGAGGCGAGGGCGAAATCGATTATGATTTTGCAATTTTTGATAAAGACCAACTTAAAATCCGTTCCAGCTCCGATTTCGCTAAAGACAAAATAAAAGCAAAAAGAAAAGACTGTCGAGATGAGAACCAAAACAAGTTTCAAAATAACTTTCAGAACCTGATTCAGTTCCAGTTCTGGTTCTGACAGGCTAAACCAAAAATAAACAAAGTGTTAGAAGCAAAATAACTCCAAACTTTGTTAGAAAAACAACAAAGGATAAAGAACAACAAGGGGGACCCATTTTGACCAAGGCAAAAGATGGGGTGGTTATGCAAGGCATAAAAAATGGAGACTCGACTAGGAAAATGGTTTACCCATTTTCAAGATACCCAAAGAAAATTTCAGTCACCCAAAAACTACTGACTTATAAACACTTTTAACTTGAATAAGATCATATATACTTAGGATAATTTTGAGCTGGAATCTCAGATGTATGTGCTCATGAGTTATTTCTGAATCTGAGTGTGTGCTTATATTGTGCATCATTCTTCATAGATACTTTCTCCATTCTTTGAACCACCATACCTAAAATTCAAGCTACATGAGTTGAGTCTTTTAACTATCGTGCAATAAAATCCTAGGTATTGCTCCGCTGCCAGACAGGCGTCCATAGCCCCGACGGAGATGCCTCTAGTTCTCACAAAGCATTGCTCTACTGCCAGCCAAGCGTCCATAGCCCCGATAGAGATACTTGATTACCCACTTGATATTGAGCTTGCCTTTTCCTTCTTTCTTTTCATTTTTTATTTTTTTACTTGTGGAAATTCTTTTATGCATCTCTCAATACTCAGATTCAATGAATCTAAAACATGGGTTGAGAACTACAATGGATTTCATGATAGTCTTGGAATCAGATTTTTTCACTTGAATCAAAGGTAAAGTCATTCTAAAACAGATAGGCACCTACTCATGCAAATATTTTATCTAATTTGGTGACAGATTTTTGATGACAATGCATGAGATATTCACAATGTATCTTCTTATCTTTAGATAACTTCTCAAACCCAAACTAGAATGATCATAAGACATAAGTTTCAGAATGACATCCTTTTCAGTGATGATAATGAAAATACCTAAACCAACTTCTCTCCTAGTACCCATAGTATACTTTTTATAACAACCCCAAGTCTTGAGATGAACAGAATAAAGATCCCCAACAAAACAAAACTCAACAAAATAAACAAAAACAAAACAAAGAAACAAAGAAAACCAAACCAAAACAACAACAAAAAGAAAACCAAAACAAAACAAAGACTTAATTACATATGATATAGTATAATACATTCTCCTCCAAAAATATCAGACCTTTTATGCACCAAAATAGTGCTTGAGAAACTGACCATTAACTGGTAATGGAACAGGCTCTCCTGTTAAGGTACTCAAACGAAAAGCATTTTCGCCCAATATCTTAGCCACTTGATAGGGACCTAACCAAAGTCTATCAAACTTCTAGTGATCTCCCTTCTTTTCTCTAGCCTTATCCCATAACAACACAAGATCTGATATTCTAAAGGATTTTATCTTGGCTCTTTTGTCAAACCAGCGTTTGACAACAACCTGATGTTTAGAGAATTGCTGCAAAGCAACATCTCTTTGTTCTTCCATATTTAACAAATTAAGCAGTCTAACCTCAACCCTATCATCCTTGGAGTAAAATTCTTCCATAAACTTAAAAATAGGTATTTGTAAATGAATGGGAAAGATTGGATCTTGGCCATAGACTAACCTAAAAGGTGAATTCCCTAGGGCTTCTTTGATTCTGGTTCGATCTACCCATAAGGCAAATCTCAACTCGGTGTGCCAGTCCGTAGGGTTACTTTCTAACAACTTTCTTATAACTTCCAATAAGTTCTTATTTGTAGACTCAACCACTCCATTTCCCTGGGGGTAATAATTGGAAGAATATTTTAACACAATCTTATGCTCATATGCCCATGAAATAAACTCAGCAGAAGAAAAAGCAGGGCCATTATCACATACCAGAGCAAATGGAACTCCAAACCTGGTTGTGATGTTCTCCGTTAGAAACTTGATGACCACTTCTGTGGTACTATTCTTGCAAGGTTGTGCCTCAGTCCAGCGTGTGGAATAATCAGTTGAAGTCAAGATGAATTTATGCCTTGCAGAAGAGTTTGGATTAATTACACATACAAAATCAAATGCCCATTGAGCAAATGGCCTTACCTCATATACTGGTTGTAGGGGCATTGTAGGATTTCTTTCTCTAGGTGCAGAGGTTTGACATACGTGACAAGTACTGCAATGTTGATGAGCATCTCTAAACACATAGGGCCAATAATAGCCTGATCTTAAAATCTGATGTGCCAAAGCATCAACTGATCCATGTCCTGTCCCATGCCTCCCATGAAATTCACTTATGGCATGCTTAGCTTCTTGCTTATCTAAACAACGTAGATATATTCCTTGAAATTTTTTTCTGTAGATTGATCCCCTTTTGAGCATATAATGGGTGCTTTTCATCCTCAATGCTCTCCTTTGAGTAGCATTCATTCTCTCTGGACATTTACTATTGAGGAGGAAGAAAACTAAATCTGTATACCAGGGATCCTTTGTGAATGATTGAACCGTGTATTGTTGACAAGTAATACTTTTGTCTACTTCTGCCATTGCCTTTGACAAACCTTGACCTCGAACAAGTTTCATTCGGTGAATCTCCAAGTCAAATTCTTGCAAGATGGCCATCCATTTCCCTCTTCTTTCCCCTAATTCACTTTGCATTAGGAGTGACTTCACAGCTAGATCTAGAACTATGGCCATAACCTGACTTCTAATTATGTAATGCCTAAACTTCTTTATTGCTCTAACCAATGCAAAGGCTTGTTTTTCTAATGATGAATATCTTACTTCTGCATTCTTAAATGGAGAGCTCATAAAAGCAATTGGTCTCTCCTCATTCTCTTCTCTTCTTTGTGTTAAAACTGCTGCACATGAATGTTCAGAAGCAAAAGAATAAATGTAGAAGGGCTTTAAATAATCTGGAATTGTCAAAACAGGTGCCTTAGATATAGATTGTTTAATCTGCATGAAAGCAGACTTAGCTTCTTCACTCCATTCAATCTTCGCATCCTTCTTCATCATTTCATTAAGTGGTTTGACAATCTCTGTAAACCCTATTATAAATTTCCTGACAAAATTGATCCTTCCAAAGAAAGACCTCATTTCCTTCTTACTTCTTGGTTTTTTCAACTTCAAGATGGCCTCCACTCGGTCAGGATCTATGGATATTCCCTCCTCTAATATAATGTGACCTAAAAGATTTCCTTCAGAAACTCCAAATACACATTTCTTTGGGTTGAGAGAGACACCATAACTGATACACTTCTTTAACACTTTTTCCAAATCAGCAACATGATCTTCTCTATTCTTAGAGAAGATGGTCAGATCATCAACATAAATGATTATACATTTCCCTATCAAATCTTTAAAAGCTACATCACTATAGATCCTTAACTTTAACCAACACCATTCAAAACCCTAATTTAATCTAATCTACTGCAAATCAAAATAGCACGACGCGATCATGACTAAAACGTGAAAGCGACCACACTCTAAAATAAAAAAGAATCAAAAACAACAATACAAGAAACCCAAAATAAGCAAACAAATGAAATAAAACAAGAACCTACTTGTACAATCATACCAAGAAATACAAATCCATTTAGAATGAAATGATTCAAAGAATGAGTAGATATAAAGCAAAACACAACAAACACAACAGTAAATAAATGAAGAACAATAACAATAAGAAACCTTACCTCAAATGCAAAAGAACCCGAGCTAACCTTCGAACTGATTCAAATGCAATATCCTTCCTTTCTTTCAATCAATTTGCTCAAATGAACTCCACTGCTACTCTTTCGTGCTCCTAGATCTCTTAACAATGATCATAATGATTCGTTTAACCCTTAATGAAGGTAAAAAAATGCTGATTTCTACCTGCACGAGCAACTACCATTAATGCATTAAAGTGCAGTTAAGGCGGAGTCAGAATTGAAAGAGAATGAACACTTCTCTGTAGTGTAACTCCAGTCAAAAAGTCAACAATCCAAAAGTGGTGGGGGCGAAACCAAAAATGGAAAGTGATTTGAAAGTTTAAGAAATTTCCAAACTTCATTCCCATTTCGGCTCCAGTTTCGCCAACTAAACATAAATAAACCAAACACAAAAAGTAAAGCAAAAGACCAACATAATAAAACTAAACATAAGGACTTGGACTAAAAACAAAATACAAATAGCGGAGGCGAGGGCATAATCTATTATGATTTTGCAATTTTCGATAAAGACCAACTTAAAACCCGTTTTGGCTCTAGTTCCGCTAAAGACAAAACAAAAGCAAAAAGAAAAGACTGTCAGGATGAGAACCAAAACAAGTTTCAAAAGAACTTTCAGAACCCGATTCAGTTCCAGTTCTGGTTCCGACAGGCTAAACCAAAAACAAACAAAGTGTTAGAAGCAAAATAACTCCAAACTTTGTTAGAAAAACAACAAAGGATAAAGAACAACAAGGGGGACCCATTTTGACCAAGGCAAAAGATGGGGTGGTTATGCAAGGCATAACACATCCTTGTACTCCAAAATTACCAAAAACATAGCATGGTTTCAATTGCATCATTACCTTGATCTTCAATTAGCATCATCTAGTCACCTTGTCAGTCACTTTGATCATCAATCAGATTTTAGCATCCATTAGCATTAATTATCCCCATCCTTTAGTCATTATTTTCCTTGCACTATCATCCCCACTTTAGCATCTTTGCATTTTCATATCCTAAAATCTAAAAATCCAAAAAAAACATAGTTTAGTCTAATTTACATATTCTATTATCCCTCAACTTGCAAAAGTCTTACATGGTTGAAAGAAGGTCAAAATCCAAAAGAAAAGACATGGATTATTCAAATTACCCTTCTCATGACACTACCCTTGGAACAAATTCAAATCACTCTACACCTACAAGGGACATATCACAAGGAAACCAAACCAACACATGGGAAGATATGAGCTGAGAAGAATTCAACAAATAATTGAATCCTCAAGAAATTGAAAGGGCTTATCAAGATCCAAGAATATTAAGCATGGTTGGCCAACTTGTTAGTGCCAAACCTAAAAAATTATTCTATGCCCTAGCTAAAAAGGGTTCCAAGCTACCTCAAGGTTTTGATGTATCAACCCTTGTAGAAGAGGAAACTGAAAATCCATTTCCCCTTGGCATGCCTTAATCTCAACAAACATTAAACATACCCCTTGGGAAAACTTCACACATGATCACCACTACCATACATATCCCAAGCATCCAAATTTTTTAAAACAAGGTAACCCATGCCACCACACAAGGAAAAACTTCTACACTTGGAAACACCTCCAACTCCATGGGTAAGACCTTTACAAATCCCATTTTTTAAAACACATATCAAGGTTATACTTCACAAGGTCCTACACATTTGACTAAAAATACAAATCAAGGTCTTATTACTACACTTCAAAACAAAAATCCAAGATCCTTGTTTCAATTTCAAAGTACACCTTCACAAGTCAACCTAGAAAGGTTCACATTGTCTCACATAAAATCCCAAAGCAAAACAATAATCAAGGATCTATCTCATCACCCAAAAATTCTATTCAAGGATCCCTTCCGTCATTCCAAAATTATAACCAAGGAACCATACCTTCATCAAAAAATATCAATCAAGGGCCCACATCCTCATTTCAAAATACCAATCAAGGGACCTTTCTTTCATCACAAAACATCAATCAAGGACCAACATCTTCATTTGAAAACCAAGGACCTAATTTTTAAAACCAAAACACAAATCAAGGGTCTACACATCAATTCCAAAACACCATATCACATGCAAACATGACCTTTGGAACAAACCTAAATGCCTATTTCATTCCAAATCAAACCAAAACACATCAATATGGAAACCAAGGTCTCATGACATAAGGCATCAATCCTAATCCAAATCCAATATATGACCTTAATACCAACATCATGACACCAAATCAAATCAATGCAACACCATCTCTTGTAGACTTCTTGATACAACAAGTGCAAACCCTTCAACAATACATGACAAACATGCAATTGGGGACCAACAAAAATACCTATTATATGGAGGAATTGTGCTTCTTTCCATTTGATCAAAATTTGTACATGCCACCCTTTCCCCGTCATTTTACAACACCACCTTTGCCTAAATACAAGGGGACATGGGATCCAATAGAGCACATTCAAGAATTTAACACATCAAGTATGGAATTCTCTGTTGGAAAATATCATGTTAGTGTTCACATTAGTAAGTATAATAATGTTTGAAGTGAAAATAAAAGTGAGTTGTAGTAACAACTCATGAAACTATTCTAGGTGAGAAAATGATTATTTGTAAGGTTTGTTATAGTTTGTTAAATAGGTTAGTATATTAGAGGTACGAATGTGTTGACTTGTTAAAAAAAATCAATATATTTAGGGATGTGGTTTATGTTGTTTCCTAAATAATAGGATTTGAGAATCTTATAAATATGTAGTGTATTTGACAGAAGATATCAGATTATTTTTCTTTTGATTATTTTAGCTTCTGCTCATCTTTGTCCCAAATTTTCTTTTATGGTATTAGAGCAGGGAGAATGTGGTGGGATTTGTTTGAGTAAAAATAAGTTATTACTATCATTAAGGCACAAATAATGGCTGGGACACCTTGCATCGGCTTACAATTTAGTTAGTAGAGTTCCTCCTATCAGATCGTGGCTTCATTTCACACCTCGCACCTGGTTTCCTATTGTGGCATAAAATATATCTACTTTATTACAAATTGTCTTTGTGTTTGCACAACCCCATATTTTTCTGTCATGTGGTGCTCTTGATCTCTTGCTTGAGTCTCTTTGTTGTTGTAATGATATCCCTTGTCTAAGCACTACAACATGTTGATGATGTGTTGACAAAAGCACTGCAAAACCTTGCTCTGATACCATAAAAGAAAATATGGGACATAGATAAGGAGAAGCTAAAATAATAAAAAGAAAAACAACTCGATATCTTCCCTCAAATACATTACATATTTATAAGATTCTCAAATCCTATTATTAAGTTAACAAAAAAAACCACATCCCTTAATATATTGAGTTTTTTTAACAACTCAACACATTCGTACCTCTAATATACTAACCTATTTATATAAGGATCTAAATATATAAGGATCTTTGGGATGCTGTCAAACCAAGTTCAATCAAACCAACTGATGCAAATGAACTTGTGAAGTGGAATATCAAAGATCAAAAAGCTTTAGGAACTATTGGTCCCGGCTTATCAAAAGCATATTTACACCATGTGGATTTTGCAAAGTCGGCAAAATACATTTGGGAGTCATTAAACAAGCTCTTCAGATCTGAAGCAGAAAGTGTGAAGACAACATTGAAGCAAAGATTGTATGGATTGAGGATGGAAAAGGTACAAAAATGGTAGATCATATCAGTAAGTTTCACTCACTTCTAAATCAACTAGTTGGGATTAATGAGAAAGTAAAAGATGATGATTTCAAAGCAATACTTCTGAATAGATTTCCTAAAAATATGTCTGGAATGGTGTTCAAAATAAGCAAGGTAACCATTAGTCTTGAAGGGGTAATATCTACTCTACTTGACCATAATGGAGATTCAGAATCTGAAGAGGTCTTATTTGTACATAACAAAGCAATAAAAGGCAAGTACAAATCCAAGCATATCCCTTCAAAAGGAAAACTCAAATGCTTCTATTGTAATGAAATAGGACATGTAATTTTGAATTTTAAGAAGAGGGCACAAGATCTACTAGATGATAAACTGGATCATCATGCTTCGTTAGTTGAAGAAACTGATTGGGAAAACCATGCAAATGATGAAGATTTATCATGTCCCAGTGATGAAGAATACATGCTTTAGATAAATTCAATATTGGAGGCTGGAGGCATCAGAGGTTAGAGGCCAATCAGTGTCCTCTCGTTAGTCACCAACGAAGGGGTTGCTCATAAACTTTGGTGACATTTCCTTTTATGCAACGCGATATATTTTCAATGTTATAAGTTGTGTGAATAAGTGGAAATTTCACATTGTGGGGGGGGACAATACATAATGTTTCATTCCTAGTTTGTGATATGTATGGCGATTTCTATGTAACTTCCCTAATGTACAAGCATAGTGGCAAACACAAGCACTAGTGCAATGCAGTTCATGGATCTTGAAAGGGTTTGTGGGAGGATCCAAAAAACCACAAAAGATGAACAAATGAGTGCAGGTTCCTGTTCATGTCAAGGTTTGTGGTAAGCTTATTTAAAACCATGGGAGGAGAGAGCCTTTCTTTGGATCAAGGTCATGTGTTAGTAGGACATGCCACATGGAGGAGCATACTGCATATGAAGGGTGTGATTTTGTACCATGTTCACACTAAGGGGGGGTGTTGGAAAATATCATGTTAGTGTTCACATTAGTAAGTATAATAATGTTTGAAGTGAAAATAAAAGTGAGTTGTAGTAACAACTCACAAAACTATTCTAGGTGAGAAAATAATTATTTGTAAGGTTTATTATAGTTTATTAAATAGGTTAGTATATTAGGGGTATGAATGTGTTGAGTTTTTAAAACAACTCAATATATTTAGGGATGTGGTTTACATTGTTGATAAAAGAAAATACATTGAATTGGGTGAACCCATTGAATCAATCCTCAAACAGATTTTCCAATCTAATATCATCTCACTTACAGACCCCAAGAACTATGAACCTACCTTGATCAAACCTGATTGGTGGAAAAAATATCAATAGTATGAATACCATCGTGGAAAAGGATACAAAATAGCTAGATGTTGGACACTCAAGAACATTATTCAAGACCTCATTGAAAATGGAACCATATTGATGGGAGATTCACAAGACAAAACCAATGATGATCATACCATATTCAAGACTCCATTGTAAGACCATGATAAAGGGAAATCCTCCAATTCAGGGAACAAAAATAGTGCCAACTATTCCACAATCAAACATGACTATAACACTATTATTCTTAACATAACACCCTTTTATGATCACATTTCTACCATCGCCATAAATAAGAAAAATTCAGACTATGTTGTTAGTACTCGCAGAACCAAGATAACTATTATAGGACCTCCATCTAATTCACAACCAAAGAGTCAATATAATCTCCTATGCAAATCTCTATCTTGGAGCTCCTTTGCACATCCCCAAAACATAGAGCTATACTTGAAAAAGCATTTCAAGAAGTGTTTGTCCCTACCAACCTAGATGTCAATGCATTTTAGGCCATGGTCAAATACCTAGCTATGCCACATCATGTCACCTTCTCTGAGCAAGACTTTTCCACACCATAATCTGATCATAATGACCCCTTACATCTCAAAGTTTGCGTTGATAAATGCAAGATCGAACAAGTCATAATGGACTGTGGAGAAGGTCTGAATATTTGCTCACTAAAATTGGTGAAAGCAATGGGATACTCTAAAAATTGTATAGACTGAACAAATAAAATCACTATCAAAGCTTATGATGATGCTAAGCGTTCGTCCAAATGTGTAATTTTGCTTTGTATAAGAGTTGGCCCAACAATGCAAGATACAATATTTCATGTCTTGGATCTAGATTTACATTACAATATTCTCCTTAGCCATCTTTAGATTCATGCTATGAGGTCCATTCCATCCACCTACCATCAATGCCTCAAATTCCCACACAATGGGACTGAGATCACTATTCCAGGCAATCCTAATCCTTTTCAACATTGTTCAAACCTAAGAGGAACTGTTGAATTTCAAGTGCCCATCAACCGAGAGGCCTCACCTTCCACTTCATTTGCCACTCCATCTCACTAAGTTGACCCATCTACTATGTTCAAATCACCCACTCCATTCACCACACCTTCCACGCCTAAGATTCAAATCAAAGACAAAGGATGCAAAGAATATAACATTAAGAGTCTCTTTTTCATCAGAAAATTACCTAAATCATGAAATTCATATGGAAAACCACATCTCCTGCAACCTAAGGTTATCATCCATAATCCACCTACCACTTTCACTAGATGGGGGAACTTGCCAAAGAATCTCTAGATGATCATATCCTCACATAGCTATACAAAGAAGAGGAAAAAATTGAATCTAAGAGGTTGCCCATTGAACAATATCCAAAAGGGTTATGAATAATGAAGCGACAAGGATATGATGGACACAATGGTATTGGATTAAATAAACAAGGAATGATGTAACCCTTGCAACTTCCTAAGTTGATTAAACACCAAAGGTTAGGATTTGTACCTATGAAAGTGACTATCTGAGTCATCAGATTACCTTCGAGTGAGGTTGCTACTGCTTCAGATGAGATCGAGATATATGAAGACCCTTTGGATTTTGATGCTGATTCCAATGAATATGAATGGTATTCCCTATCCTCCACTACCTTTATGGACTTAGAAAATTATTCAAAAATATTCGATGAGCCTCCCCTTGAAACATAATTTAGTCAAATTATTACAATTGGTTTCTTGCTAAGCCTACCAAGCCCTCATCCAAAATCCCCTTTGAATAAAGAAGAATGGAACAAACACTTTTGGGAAACCATTAACATTGCCTCCTGAGAATCTGATGACTCTACCTCTATCTTTACCCTATCTTCCTACACCATGAATCTTGATAGCACCGATGATGGCTTACCCCTTGTCTACCCACAACTCATAGATTGGGATCAACAAGACCCACCAAGTTTGGATACTTTCAAGAATGACAAAGTAATAACTAAGTTTATGGGACTTCATGAGGGAATACCTAGTGGGGATCATAAAGTTGGCTTTACCATAGAACTCGATTATGAAGCATACTTTGGTGAGGCTATCCTATCCTCTAGTTGCAAAAGTGAAAATAAAATAAAATAAAATAATAGGTCTTCAGGTGAAAACCGAAAGGTGCCTGCTGACCATGAAAAAGTAAAAATAAAGGATGTATCTGAAGTTGAAAACCTCCCTAAGGTGCCTAAGGATGGAGGATTGGACTGTCTCACAATAGATCAAGAGAGATTGTAGTTTCTAATAGAAGAAATAGAAGAGGTGAATATTGGAACACAAGATGATTCCAAAATCATACAGTTAGCAACATCTTTGATCGGCAAGGAAAAGCCTGAGTTCACAAGATTCTTTGCAGATAGACAAGTCAATTTTTCCTGAGAATATGCCAATATGCCTGGATTGGATCTTGAATTGGTTTTATATCACTTACTACTGCTACCTAATGTTAAGCCATACAAACAAAAGCTAAGAAAAAAACATCCACAAATTGCACTCCTTGTCAAGGCAGAATTGAAGAAACTTCTCAATGTTGGATTCATTAGGTCTATTGATTATGCAGATTGGATATCAAACCTTGTTCCTGTAGCTAAACCAAACAGTCAAATTACAATCTCCACAAATTTTAGAGATCTCAACAAAGCTTGTCCCAAAGATGATTTTCCTCTACCAAACATTGACATCATAGTAGACCTCACAGTTGGATATGATATGCTATCACTCATGGAAAAATTCTCAGGTTATAATCAGATAAGAATTGCTACTGAAGATCAAACTAAAACAACTTTCACATGTGCATGGGGAAAGTTTTGTTGGAATATGATGTAGTTTGGGCTGAAAAATGCCAGAGCTACATATCAGAGAGTGATGACTATAATTTTTCATGACTATATGAATGTGCGTATAGAAGACTATGTTGATGACCTTCTCTCTAAATATCTAGAATGAAGTGGACACTTATCAGTATTGGAAAAGATTTTCACATGAGTGGAAAAATACCAAGTCAGATTGAATCCAAAGAAATGTGTTTTTGGGGTCCAATCAGACAAACTTCTTGGATACATAGTCTCACGCAGAGGAATAGAAGTTGATCCCGCAAAATTCAAAGTTATGTTAGAAATGCCACCACTGACCAATATTAGTCAGTTGAGGAAATTACAAGGAAGACTACAATCGATCGGAAGATTCATTTCTCAATTAGTAGACAAGATCCACCCATTCCAACATCTATTAAGAAAATGATTTCCCTTCAATTGGACATAAAAGTGTCAAGAAGCATTCAATCAAATAAAAAATTATCTATTGACTCCACCAGTTCTTATGCCTCCAATTGATGGAAAATATTTGATATTATATGCGGTAGCAACAACATTAGCACTAGGGGCATTGTTAGTACAAAATGATAATGATGACAAAGAATAGAATATATATTACACCAATCACACCCTAGTTGGATATGATTTAAACTATAGTCCAATTGAGCAAGAATTTCTAGCAGTAGTATTTGTAGCATAGAAACTAAGACATTACATGTTGAATAATAAGACAGAGCTGATTGCCAAAATTGATCCTTTGAAATATCTTCTTAGGAAAGCAACCCTGATAGGAAGACTAGCTAAGTGGGTTATGATGCTAAGTGAATATGACATTAAGTACTGTGTGAGGGTGAGAAAGGACATTAGATTCTGATTCAAGAATGACATGAAAGCAATTTGACAAAGAAATCTAATCTACAATCAAAATTCACAAATCTAAAAACTCTTACACATATGAGATTGAACTATACTATTGCAAACATGATGAGGAACCTACTGATTACCAAATGAAAACAAAAGATAGATTTTACCATCCCATAATGGAGTGTATTTTCTTGATGTTGGATTGCTCTTATCATAGAGAAGCCTCCAAAGTTTATGTGAAAAGTGTGGATGAATGCTTGGTTGATCGAAAGAAGGAATGAAGCTCTCTCAAGGGTAATCTTGACAACACTTTGTTGCTCAATGTATGTGAATTCTCTGATCTTTATTTTTTAGGAAAGGGGTTTGTTGTATAGAAGATGTGATTTAAAATGGACGATCAAGATTGTTTTGAAGAATATCCATATCATCGGTCGAAGTGTGTTGAGAGGATTTAGACATGAGAGAATTGTGCAAAGTTGATTGCACAATTTGTGTGATTGGGAAATAGATTGGCCAATTAGAGATGTGATTGATCAGTTAACAAAATATATTGATTAGTCAAGATTGTGATGGATTAGTTAGGAATGTGATGTCTTAGTTAATAGAATAGATTGATTAGTTAAAAAATTAGATTGTTCAGTCAACAATCATAATTTTCTCAATCAAAAGTGGGTGAGGAATATGAATTAATTAATTTAATTAATTAATTCCTTTTTGGAGTTGAACGTGCAAATCAAGTTTGACTTTTGTAAACAAAGTTGCATTAGTTTGATTTGATTTTTGATAGTTGATTTGAATAGTTTGATTTAATTATTCAAATTTTGGAGGGAAATTGTCGTAATTAAATTATTATATAGCAGTTTAATCCACTTAGGGGAACATGGTGATCTAGCGACGTATTTAAATAATTGGCGTTATCTAATCAATGAGGATGAAATAAGTTGAGATTAGGAATTTATTAAATAAATGTAATTTATTTAATTGGTCAAAATGATGAAATGTGAATTAATCAAATAATGTTGATTTATTTAATTAATAGAGGAATTAGGGTTTTTGGGACTTTATTAAATAACTAAAATTTATTTGATTTATCATAAATGATGAAAAAGTGAATTAATTAAATAATGTTGTATTATTCAATTAATAGATGAATTAGGTTTTTTGATGTCATTTCGATGTGATGTGGTATGATGTGGGAACATTGCGGTATGATTTCAAGATGATTCAAGACATTACGGGATAATTCTGAGATGTTTTGGGGTGATTCTGAGATGTTTCAACATATTACAAGATGATTCCAAGTTGTTTTGAGATGTTTCAGGATGATTTCAAGTCATTCTAAGGTGTTACAAGATGATTCCAAGTCATTCTTAGATGTTACAGAATGATTTCGAGTCATTCTGAGATGTTACGAGATGATTTCGAGTCATTCTAAGATGTTACGAGATGATTTTGAGTCATTTTCAGATGTTACGAGATGATTCCGAGTCATTCTAAGATGTTACAAGATGATTATGAGTCATTCTATGATGTTATGGAATGATTCTGAGATATTACAAGATGATTCCAAGTCATTTTGAGATGTTACAAGATGATTCCAAGTGATTATGAGATGTTACTGGATGATTTGAGTCATTTTGAGATGTTACGAGATGATTTCGAGTCATTTTGAAGTGTTACAAGGTGATTTCAATTCATTTTGAAGTGTTACGATATGATTTTGAGTCATTCTAAAGTGTTGCAGGATGACTACGAGTCATTTTGAGGTGTTACAGGATTATTCTAAGTCATTATGAGGTGTTACGAGGTGATCGAAGATGATGTTCCATATTGTTTGATGTTTGAGGTTGTTCGATGTTGTTTGATGTTGTTTAGTGTTGTTTGATGTTGTTCGAGGTTGTTTAGTGTTGTTTGATGTCATTTGAGGTTGTGTGATAGGTATCAAGTCAATTTTACATGTCTACATTTTTCCACTCTTTGATACAAAGTACTGGTTGCTTTGTTTCAAAGATTCTATTTTTAAGATTAAGTTTTTGAAAAAAATCTATGCCCAATATGCCCCAATGTTCAATGGAATGATGGTAGGACTCTATGCTGTCCCGTCAAGAGGTTGGTCAAAAATTTCAAGTTTTTAGGTCAGGCTCTAGTCACTATTGTATTGTCGTTTCGATGTTTTCAAATGAAATGTTATATGTCAATGTGCATTGTTTCTCATTTCCAATGTTCTTAGAGCTTCTTTTTTAAAAGTAGGAAGATTCCCTAAGTGTAATTAGGGTTTCCTAGATGGAATCAGGGTTTTCTTGAGGAGTTATATAGACAATTTTTCTTCAAATTGGGTCATTCGTGCTTGGTTCCTTTTGCTAATTCTTATCTCTAGATTTTCTATTTTGTTAGTTATTGAGGGAGAATGTCGAGATTCGAGGTTGCCCCTATCAGTCTCCTACAATGATTCAACAACTAAGCCTTCATAGGTGTGATTCAAATATTGGAAATCTAACCTAAATAGCTATTTCAATTATCATGAAGGTGCATTTAAATTGTCAACCCGGGGACGTAAAATTGAAATGGGTCAACACTGTATGTGCACTAGGAATCCAAAGTAGCCATATTAATCCTATAGCTAAGAAATTCACAATATTGAAAGTAAATTGCTTGTAAGGAAATAGCATAAGTGCCGAGCATCAACCAAAAACTATACTAAGATGAAATGCATGCCAAAAATGAAAATCTGAGCGAAAAAATAAGAAACTACTTTGTCTGCTTTGGCTGCAAGAACAGTCACAAAATGGAATTCTAGTGGTTGCAGCAATAGACAATGCCAAATTCTTAACTAATTACTAAACAAAAACTAACTAAATAAAATAAAAAAAGGTAAGAGATGAAATACTCACCAAGTGGGCCCCCTTGGATGAGTATCCCCTAAAACTAATGTAAACTCAGATGCACAAAATTACAACTTCATTTCATTCATTGAAAAACATGAGTACAATCGAGCAACATGACTGTATTACTAAAAAAAATGAGAGTGTGAGTACATCCTCAGATTGAACAACCTTCGATTAGAACCCCAAAAGGAGCATGAAATCCTTATTTATCTAATCACCTAGCAAGGCGGTCAACTCCAACAGATTTAGAGGATGCCACATTAGGGAAAGTGCAGAAAGTGGAGAGGCGACTACGCGCACACATAATCTGTCAGGCATGTTTTCCATAACGTGAATCTAGCACAGTAGTAACTCTAATAACTTCTCAACAACAATTAAGACCATTACAAGGCAGTTACATCATGAATTTAAATGACTAACCTCCTCTCATCGAGAGTCTTCTCTCCATTTAATGACCACCTTGTTGACCGGTATGGCGAATGTCCAGCTGACAAAATCTTCCCTAGCTGTAGGATTCTAATTATATCTACATGACAATATTATTACACACAAAAACTGCATATTTGTAACTATCCCAAAGCTACATTCATTAACCACATGCAAAATTAACACATATAGTTCATATAGCATGTCAATATCATTAAAATTTATGAAAATAAGTTCATGTCCAAAGTCTATGGCTTTTAAGGAAATATCATAAAAAGGTCAACATCCAAGCATCAAAGTATATGACAAATACAATAAATGGATTACAAAATATATCAATAATTATACCATAAACTAGACTCATCACTCCCTCCAACCTAAGGTCTTGTTGGTCCTCCAGCAGAGGGAGAGTTGTGCTTTTGCTTGGTTAATGCCCTGGAATTTGCAACTACCAGCTATCCTACATCAATTTCTACTGTGTTTGAATTATGATCCCAATAGAACCCTTGTTGTCTATCCAACCTACTCCATATCTATTGATCTGCAACTATGTCATATTGGTAGTGCCTGAAGTTTGGCACAAGCCATAGCAGGATAGGTGGTTGAAAAATTAGTGAAAGCCAAAATTGTTCCTTTGTAATTTCAATATGTATATATCTATCAAATCTCTTAAGTGCTGCAACATGGTTATGCATGGACTGACGCTCGACTTGTTTCAAATCATCAGTTAGGTTGTTCCACCTTTGTGATAGGTATCCCATTACAAATTCCCTTGTGGTTTTTGCTATCTTCTCATATTATTTATAAATTGCATCTCTCTCAGAAAAGATCCCATTGCCATAACTTGGTCGGTAAATTTTTTTGTGCCAATCCTTGAAAATGTCTCCTCGATTTCTAGATTTAGCCCTAATGGGCAGGGGGATGTTGGATTCAATTTGCCTATAAGTCCTGTACTGCTTTCCCCAACTTACTTTATTCTGTATCCAAGACACGAATGCCCTTAATTGGACATATCCAACATACAACAGTGGATTCCAATCACGGTCTTCGCTCACATCATAATTATGTAAATAAAATCTACACAACAAATTTTTCATTTCAAGAGGAGCAATCCGATAAGCATTGAAAAATTCAATAAGGGTCTCAATGAAAGGATTTAAACCTAAAACAATCCTTGTTAGCTTAAAATAAATATGCTTCTCCTTCAAATATAGAGAATATACCCTTAGAGGAGCCTTGTACTCTAATATAAGAGGTACTAAAGTTGTCATGTCATCCACCTTTTTCTTTAAAGAAAAAATTTCTTCATTCTTATCCTTAATCTCTTCATCTCTCTTTTCAATTTCCCTCTTTAGCCTGTGTTTCTCTGCTTTCCATTCTTCTTCCCTCCTTTGTACTTCTTTCCATAAATTCATAACTACCACTTACATTGAAAAATCAAAGGGCCTATGTATTCCTACTAGTTGAAAAATCAAAGGACCTATGTATTCCTACCAAAATTTTACCTAGCACTTGTGCTTGGTCTTGATAGAGTACTAGCTGCAAGGCTTCTGTTTGCTCAGCCAATTCCGGCTATAGGGGTGCTGACTATTCTCCCAATTCTAGCTACAAGGCCTAAAGTTCTTGTTCTTGCTCATGCTATAGGAAATCTTGCTTCTGTCTTTGCTACAAGAGTTCTTTCTTTTGCTCTTGTTGCAGGAGCTCTTGATTTCGCTCATGCCCTCGACTTTCAACTTGTTCTACGATGTCAGCAAGATATGTCAGCATTAAGTTTGTTACTTCCTCAAATATGTCTTTTTCCTCAACATTCACCTACTCCATTGGAGCTTCTATATCCTCTAGTGATGTTTCTCCAGGTTTAGGGCTTCCCTCGAGAGATAAACCAACGACTAGCCCAACTGGTCTTGATTTTCTAGGAGGATTTCTTCACTTTTCCTTTGCTGCATGAAGAACACTGTCAACCTTCCATTTCTTTGAGCTTGGCACTTCTTTTTCTGTCATTTTATTTTTAACTTTTCCTTTTCCTATTTTTCCTTCTTCTTTTGTGCCCTATTTCTCATTAGGGTGCCAAGAGGAACATCATCATCAGAATCTAGAGAGAAACTTTTTTTTTCTAAATGCTTAGCCTCAGAAGAACTAATCTCTATGGTTTTCTCGACTATAGGAGGGTTTACACTAGGGATTGCACCAGAATTTGAGGCTCCAGGAATGAATCAAACATTGCTCACCCTCCTACTAACCCTACGAGGTTGAGGAAAAACCCTAGGTCACAAATGCTCTAGTTTAATTTGATCAATATTCAAGAATTCTTCCCAAGATATATCGGACACATCATGCAAAGACTTCTCAACTAATAATTTGTTCAGACAATGGTGGGAAATGGAATTTTCCCTACCTTTCTGAGTCTCGACCGCCATGATTGAAAGAAGGTGGTATAGCACATTTGGCACATTCATTCTTCTTCCATGCCTCGTGTGGTTTAGGATTTTGAAATGCACGAAATGTAGATTCGACTGATGAACTTCATAGGAAATATACTTCACAACATAAATAGCTACCTACTTCCATGGCTTAGGCAAAGAAATTCTCTTCGCTCCTTATTTGTCCACGCTCAACGAAGGGTCACCAGGTTCTGTAAATTCAGCCCTAGCTGAACTAGCATCTCTGGTAACAAGGTAATGTTCACCATCAGAAGTCAACCTTGTAACTTCTAAAATCCTTTCCTTAGTGGCCATGAACTCCAACCCCTTTACCATGGCCTTACCTTGAGACAATGTCTGGGAAAATTCCAATGTGACGTCTTCATCAAAACCATTTAGCTTCAGGAAACAGTCTATCCATCTGTAGTTTCTAAACTCAGCTAGACAAGGTGCATTCTATAGTAATACATCATGAACTGTGGGTTCATTCTGAATCAACCCACCTCCCATTTTCTACAATCAAACAATCGCTTTGCAAATTTTTTCCTTCCTGCAATATTTGTCTAAAAGCCAAACTTCTCCTTCTTGCAATGCTACCAAATTTCTAATGGTTGTATCGACTAAATTTTATCTTTTTGCTTAAGATTATGACAGGAGAAATAAAGGCAGTAAAGGAGTAATAAATGCAAGCTATGATTAAGGAAAATGGCGGTTGTTGATGTCCTTTCGCACATACGAGCCATCATCTCACTCAAAATTCAAATCGATTCAATACTTAAATTTTGCTTACGTGAGCCAGTACATACAAACACATGTACATGGTATTTGCACTTCCCCCCAAGCCTAAATTTGCACATGTGTCCTCACATTGCAAGGTGGAATGACGATTTGACAGGGGCAAATAATAATTACATGCTATGGCGAATGTCCATATTAATTTACAACAATTAAATAAATGCACTAAAAGATAATTATGGTATAATAATTGATGTGCATGTACCCAAATTCATGGAAGATTTATTGCAAAGATTATGGAGAAAGTACCGATCACTTTTCAAGAAAATCAGTTAAGTAACTAATGAAAGTGGAGCAAAATGAGGCAAAATGAGGTGGAATGGAATGAAGTGAAATAAAGTGAAGTGAAATGATGATAGAATGATGGAAGAGAGAGAAAGGCAGAATGGATGGGAAGATGGGTGAAGAAGTGGACCTCCATTGAAGTGGAATTCTTTATTATGACAAGTTATATACCTTAGTTAGCCAGAAGGAGGGACACTAGGTCCACTTCCTTTGGCCGTAGGAATTTCAGGTGCTGCATGTTGAGTGAATTACTACAGGAACTCCTCCTTAGAAGTTGGTTTGTGATATAATCTCAAGAAATGACCATTCACCAGTAGTTTAAATTAGACAAGGTCAATGGTAGTGAGCTAAACAACCCCATTGGGAAAAACTTCAGCGACCTCATACGGTCCTAGCCACCTTGTTTACAATTTTCCTGAATCATCTTGATACCTTGAGTCATAGAGCAGTGCCCAATCACCTGGCTGGAATTTCTTATCTCTGATGAATTTGTCATGCCATTTTACTCTCTAATTATGCACTACCTTTGTGTGATGCAAATTTGTCTTCCTCATCTCTCCAAAGCATTCAGATACATGATTTTGTTCCTTTATACCTCAAATATATCTATCCCCAAGTCCACTACAGTCCTAAGATTCTTATGCTCAAATTCAATGGGAATCATAGCTATCTTTCCATGTAGTAGCTCAAATGGAGTGAATCTTGTAGTTGTTTTCCAGGTAGTTCTATAGGCCCAAACAACTTCTGGTAGTTTGCTTGCCCAATCCTTTCTATGGATAACCACTGTTTTGGTCAGAATGGCTTTACTATCTCTCTTGGAACCCCATACTATGTGAAAATTTCCTCATAAATTAATTATGTAACCTTAGTGTCTCTTGCATGCTTCATGGCCTTAACTTCTACCCACTTGGTCACACAATCAATGCATACCAATATATAGGATTTACCATGTGATGGAGGATCAATGGGTCCTACAAAGTCCAATCCCCACTTATAAAATGGAGTGATTACTACCTGGGGTAAAGTGGCATCTCATCTGATTTGGTTGGCCAACCCATCCTCTGGCGTCTTTCACACTTCCTTATATATCTCCATGCATCATTGTTGAGTGTGGGCCAGTAATATCTTGTGTTCAAAATATTCATTACTATCCTCTTGGCTGCAAAATGCCCTCCACAAGGTTCATTGTGACATGCATGCAAAATTTCATATGTCTCATCTTCCCTCACAAATCTCCTCATGACATGGTCTGGTCCATTGTAAAACAAGCATCCAAAAATCCATGAGAAAGGAAAATATTTTTCAATGAGAACCCTCCTCTCTTTTAGAGAGAAGTGAGGAGGAACTCTCCTTGTGACTAGGTAATTGGCTATGTCAACATACTAGGGTATCTGCACACTGATGGAAAATAGATGCTCATCAGGGAAGGAGTCATCTACAACTTGATTGCCATCTAATGTAGTCAATCTTGAAAGAAAATATGCAACAACATTGGCCTTCGCTAGTTTATCCATAATGGTCATGTCAAAATCCTACATTAGCAATAACCATCTTGCCAGCCTACCTGAGATCGGGGGTTTATTCATGAGATATCTAATGGCTGCATGATTGGTGTGCACAAAGATTTGGTATCCTGTTATGTAGTGTCTGAATTTGTTTAGGGCATAGATCACTGCCAATAATTTTTTTTCTATCATTGTATAGTTGAATTCAACTCCTTGTAGTTTTTTGTTGAAAAAATAAATAACATTTTCAATAGCTCCTTCTTTTTGTCCTAAGAATGCTCCTATGGCATAGCCTGATGCATCTATATAGATGTGAAAAGGAAGCTCCCAATTAGGACCCTTGAGTACAGGAGCATGAGTTAAAGTTGTTTTCTAATTAGAAAATGTCTTGTCACACTATTCTGTCCATTGGAATTCAACATATTTAGTAAGGAGATTATACAATGGTCTTGCCATTTTGCTGAAGTCTTTGATGAAAATCCTATAATATACTGCATGTCCTAAAAAATTCCTAATATTTTTTTGTTTTGCAGGGATAGAAAAATTGGTGATCACCTCAATCTTGGAAGGATCTACTTGAATTCCTTTGTGAGAGATGTAGTGGCCAAGAACTACACCTTCCTACATCATCATGAAGCACTTTTCACTATTTAAAAATAGATTATGGTCTTTACATCTCTATAGAAATCTCCTAGGATTTTCCAATGTTTCATTAAAATCAACACCATAAGTATTGAAGTCATCCATATAGATTTTCATGCAATCAAGAGAGATATATGAAAATATGCTAATGACTGCCCTATGAAAAGTTGCAGGCGCATTACATAAGCCAAATGGAAGCACTGAGTAGGAATAGGTCCCCCATGGACAAGTAAAGGTGGTCTTCTCTTGGTTCTCTGGTGCAATTTGGATATGGTTATAGCCACTAAATCCATCTAGGAAAGAAAAGTATTTCTTTTTTGCAAGTGAGTCCAAAACTTGATCTATGAAAGGTAAGGGAAAATGGTCATTTTTGGTGGCAACATTAAGTTCCCTATAATCAACACAAAATTGCCACTTCCCTCTTTTTTAGGCATAATCACCAATGGGGATGCCCATTGGATATCTGAAATGGGGCAGATAAATATCACATCTAGAAATTTTTGTAGTTCCCCTTTTACAATTTCTCTCAATGCAAGGTTAATTCTTCTTTGTGGCTGCCTCACTAGTGTACAATAGTTTCTTATGTATATCCTATGAGTGAAAGCTTATATTCCAATCCCTTCATGTCATGATAACCCCACACAAATGCACACTGGTGTGCCCTCAACAAGTTTTCCAATGACAACTGTTGTTCTTCACCCAGTTTGTTGTTAGCATTTAGATATTTTCCTTCTGACACTTGCACTAGTGTAGTTAACTCTACCATAGATGCTTCACTATTTCTTGGTACCTTGAATTCATATGGTAGTAATGTATGAGATATATGTGTTGTTGTAGGAAATTTAGCTACAAGAAGAGTGTTTGTAGGACAAGCGGCTGCAAGACGAGCAATTACAGAAAGAGCACCTGCAAGAAGAGTGGGCAAGAGTGTCTTCACTATTTTAGAAAATTCAGATGCATGAGAGGATAATGCTTCCTCTATCTCATAATGGTTTTGAATTATGTTAGACAATACTTCATCTTCATCTTGAAGCTGCATGAAAGGACTTCTACTAAACATCAGCTGTGCCATAGAATTAATTTCCTCTTCATCTTCACCAATATGTGGCCATACAGGATCATTCTTATCATGGAAGGGTTGAGTATGAGAATAGAGAACAAGATTTTTGGTGCTCTTCCCATTAGAAATGGTCATGTCTCTTGTTTGACATCCAATATAGGCATCTGATGTTGCTAACCATGGCCTTCTGAGAATAATGGGGTACCCGCGTAGTGTGGCCTTAAAAGAAAGAATTATAAAATATGATGGGTACTCCCAAGAGTCTACAGTTACCACAAGATCATCTACTATCCCATCAGGCTTAATAGTAGAACTATCAGGGAGCTACAAGATAGTAGGAGTAGGTCTCATGCTTGCAACATTTAGTTGTTGCAGGATGTCCTTAGTAATCACATTTATTGCCACTCCCAAATCAATCAGAGAATTCTTTATTTGGATCCCATTTATAACAACTCCTACCACAAAACTCCTTGGGTCATTATATTTTGGGGTACTCACTTTCCCAGGCATGATGTCAACCAACTGTCCCACCACATGAACCATAGTGGGGTATTTCTTCTTCCTGCCTGGCTTCTTAAGGTATGATTCCTTGATTGCCTTGCCATATATGGGAACATATTTTATGGCCTAAAATAGAGGTGTTTGGACACATATATACTTCAACTGATCTAGAATGTCAAAATTTGTGTCCTCATTTTCTTCCTTTTGTTTCAAAGTTTCTAATCTCTGGGAAATGGTGGTTTTGGTTCAGTCTGCTTCACTGGGACTGGTTCAAGATATTTAGGTGTGCTTGGCTGAATAGAGATATTCAGAGGCTCCTCTTCCTCCACAGGAAACTCAGTGATGATAGGTATGGAAGGAGCTAGAAAATTCGTTCCTAAATGCAAGTGGATGTTACTTATACTTAGAATATGTAGGGAATTGATTTAGATCAGCAGAGTATATCGATTGTTGTTGTGGTTCATTATTTGGGTTAGGTGTGGGTTGGGCTGGTTGTTGGGTAGATTTAGGTGCATTTAAATTTGAACTAGTAGGAGGAGGCATTATATAAGGTTTCTAAGGATGAGAAGGTGGTTGCATATACTTGGTTGTCTAGTTTGGCCATTATTGTCCCCCCCTCCATTGGAATGTTTGCTACCAGTTTCCTAGAGGTGGCTACCAATGTGGTGGAGAGTTTTGGTGATAAGGCCAAGCATTTGGAGGGTTATTCCCAGGTTGTGGTGGATATCCTCCATAAGTGGATGGATATGGGGGTTTCCATTGGTTACTAGATAAATAAGAATTGAAATATGGCCCAACAAAAGATAGTGGATTTGGTGGCATGCCTTGTCTTGGGGCCCATGGCCTCCTTTTTGCAACAAAATAGACTTGATCTTATTCACCTTGGATTGGCTGGAACTCAATTGTCATTTTCTTGTTGTAAATATTAGCTACCATGTTGCATCTGAAATCCTTCTTCTTTTGTCTACAATGAGGGCGATATTATGCCATCATTGCCTCTGCCTCCTCTTGTTTCTTCTTGGCCTGAAGTGTATCAAGCTGAGTAGCTAGATTTTTTATGATGTCTTGCTTGAAGTCTTCCAGTAAATGAGTAATATCCATCCTTGAAACAACACTGGTAGATGACTTACCCATGGAAGATTGGTAAGCTCTCCCCTTCTTTGAAGCTTCCATAGAATAGTTATGACATATCTTCTTGATTTCCTCCCAAGGAACTTGGGTGATATCTCCTCCTTTCATCAGGCCCAAGGCATCTGTGTAGCTTTCATTAATTCCTCTTAAGAAAATAACCTTTTATGATTCTTCATTGAGTGTATGGTGTGGAGATTTATGTAAGAAAAATATAAACCTTGAAATACAATCTTCTAGGCTCTCATCTTCCTTTTGCTGCATCCTAAAAATGTCACCTCCTCTCATGTCACTTCCCTTGCAATACTCCTTGTATTTGTCAAGGAATTTTGTCTTCATCTCCTCCCAAGTCTCCATCATGTCCTCCCAAGTCTCCATAGTATATCTACCTAGGCTCATGAACCATCTTAATGCAACTTCTTTCAAGGTGGCAAGGAATAGCTTTCGCCTATGGGCATTAGTGGTATAGTCATAACTCCTACGGAGTCTATCAAACTCAAACAAGAATGTATTAGGATCTTCTGTGACAAGTCCGTAGAACTTAGGAAGAACTGAAGCAGATATATTTTTGAAGTTGTCTACTTCATTCTGATGAGCAATGGGGAAAGGAAAAGCTGGTTGGTTAGGTCTATTTCTATTTGCATCACCTATGTCTTCCCGATGAAGTTCCAAAGCAAGGGGTTCTCAATTAGATTCTAATCTTCAGAGGAAGCTTCAGAACTAGTCAGATCTAGAAATGTATTAGCAAAGAGGTGTGGATCTTCTTCTTCTTCATCTCCAGGAAGGTTCTAATACTCAATTATCTAGAATAGATCAAGATTTTTAGGAAGGAATCTCCCATGAGCATCTCTTCTCCTTTCTCTATGCATACGGTATCAACTCAATATCAGCCAAATCACACAAAAAATTGGTAAAAGAATTGGGGGGTCATTACTTTAATAAATTAGGGGTAGAATAAGAATAATTTCCAAAAAAATCTACAACAACAAAAACTATCAATGACTCCAAAGAACACCCTAGTTTGACACCATCCCTAGTAACGATGCCAAAAATGTTGGCCTCCTACAATGATTCAACAACTAAGCCTTCACAACTATGATTCAAAGATTGGAAATCTAACCTAATACCTATTTCAATCATCATCAAGGTGCATTTAAATTGTCAACCTAGGGATGTAATCTTGAAATGGGTTAGCATTGTATGTGCACTAGGAATAGAAAGCAACCATATTCGTCCTACAACTAAGAAAGACATAGTATTGAAAGTAAATTTCTTGTAAGGAAATAACATAAGTGTCAAGCATCAACCAAAAACTATACTAAACTAAAATGCATGACAAAAATGAAAATTTGAGCGAAAAACAAGAAACTACTATGTCTGCAGGGACAATCACAAAATGGAATTCTAGTGGTTGCAAGAATAGACAATACCAAATTCTTAACTAATTATTGAACATAAAATAACTAACTAAACTAAACTAAGGTACGAAGAAAAATAATCAACAAGTGGTCCCCCTTGGATGAGTATCCCCTACAACTAATGTAAACTTAGATGCATGAATTTACAACTTCATTTCATTCATTGAAAAATATGAGTACAATCGAGCAACATGATTGTATTACTAAAAAAATTGATAGTGTGAGTACATCCTCAAATTGAATAACCTCTTATTAGAAACCCAAAAGGAGCATCAAAGTATTATTTATTTAATCACCTAGCAAGGTGATCAAATCCAACAAATTCAAAGGATGCCACATTAGGGAAAATGTAGAAAGTGGAGAGGCAGCTACGAGTGCATAGAGTTTGTCAGACATGTTTGCCTTAATGTGAATCTGACACAAAAATAACACCAATAACACCAATAAATGCTCAACAACAATTAATACCATTACAAGGTAGTTACAACATTTATGTAAATGAGGAACCTCCTACCGTCGAGAGTCTTCCCTCCATTAAATGACCACCTTGTTGACTGGTATGGTGAATGTCTAGCTGGCGAAATCTTCCCTAGCTATAGGCTTCTAATTATATTTGCATGAAAATATTAGTACACACAAAAAATGCATATCTGTAACTATCCCAAAGCAACATTCATTAATCACATGCAAAATTAACACAAATAGTTCATATAGCATGTCAATATCATTAAAAGTTATGAAAATAAGTTCATGTCCAAAGTCTATGGATTTTAAGGAAATATCATAAAAAGGTCAACATCCAAGAATCAAAGTCTATGAAAACTACAACAAATGGATAAAAAAATGTATCAATAATTAGACCATAAACTAGACTCATCAACCCTACATCATTTTGAGCTCGTTCGGGAGTATAGACAACCTTCAGGCATCGATGGCCTAGTATGTACCTTTTTGCCCTTCACTTTCATCATGTTTTCATTCTCATTTTGTGTGTGCGAAGTCCTTTTAGACAATTGCACTTGTTTTTAGATTCCTACATACTTGTCTTGGTTTTGGCACATTTGTCAGCTGAAATTTGTGCATTTGTCTAAAAACTACACAGTTGTCCTAAACTGGCACTTTTGTCATGAGCATTTGTTCTGAAACTGCGTAGTTGTCTAAAAACTACATAGTTGTCCTAAAACTGCACCCTTGATAGGAAACCACACCCATGTTTTTGTGCAATTATCCAAAAACTACGCTTTTGTCCTGAAATGGCACTTTTGTCTGGCTTTTGTTGAGCATTTGTTCCAAAACCTAGTAATTGACTCTTTGTTTATTGTTTGCCGGTTAGCTTTGTTCTAAACCCTACCACGTTTCTTCTTATCATTATAAATGTTGTTTGTCATCATGCTTGTGTTCTAGACCCTATCTTGTGTTCGTTTACCACCATAAATGTAGTTTATCACCTAGCTTGTGTCATTTTATGTTGCTTTGCATGTTGAGAGTGAAACCCTAGTTCTTGGTTTATATCGTTTGCAGGCGAATCTTCGACTACTTATGACAAGAGAGAGACATCCTCATCACTTGTTTGATTCGATTGCCTAGTTCAATGCATTGGAGTGGGATTTTATCGATGCAGTCAGATTGCATTATATCTTTTACATGCCTTCGATCAGGACCCATACAATGATGTTGACCACTGTCGTGGAGAGGTGGCACTCTGAGACAGCCTCTTTTCATTTGCCTACATGGGAGGCAAATTTTACTCTAAAGGATGTGTGGAGGATTCTTCATCTTCCTATTCATGATGAGCTTTTTATTTACTAGATTCGATGAGGTGCCCGCGCTATGTAGCATTTGTTAGGTGCGACACATGTGGATGTTCGTGATGTAGAGATTGATTTATCTAAATATTTCAGTCAGCACAAACCCTCTCGTTCTTGTCCTTTGTGGCCTAGTATTAGGATTAGTTGTTCCTGATAGAAGAGGTCAAAAATTTGCAATGTGTTGGGGTATATGTATTGAGAGTATGCTAGAGTATGGTACAAGATATACCCGAGGTTCTTGTTTGCTTTCCCATCTTTATAGAGATATGCACAAGGTGGTGTAACGAGGTGGGAGGTCATTGTCTACAGGTGAATCACTTTTGCATGTTTGGGAATGAGAGCATATTGTAGTGACTCATCCAAATAGGATTCAATATCATTCTTCGAGTGATCCATACTGTTATCGTTATGGGGATTTTATGTACTACACTTTGCCTGGAGACCTATATTATTGGCATTGTGTGCTTGATGAGATGCTTGGTTTTGTATGGAGATCTTACATGAGCTGCGAGGTTTGGCTCGAGGATGTGGATCAACTTGTGTACTGTCGATAGACTCATTGTTTTCTTGGTCGTTCATCATCTATGATAGAGCATTATCTACTAGACTGAGTCTGTCACTAGTTTGGTGAGAGACAAGGGTGGATTCTTGATGCACATGAGGCTTGGTTTGGTCAGACCTATTAGGAGGTCCATGTATGTGGTATCCAGGTTGATGCAAATACTGTTATTGTAGATTTTGCAACACTTTCCCCAGTTGGTTGGGGTTGGTTAGTGGGAGTGGAAAATCTAGGTACTAGTCATGATTATGAGTGGTGGAAATGACATAGGCCTTTGAGGCTTAATGATCCTAGAGGTGATCCTATTCTGGGCAGAGCAGGCATCACAGTTCGTCGTGAGGAGTGACAATGTGCTAAGGTTCTTGCAGAGTAGTTGGATTAAGATCGACGTGATGACGCAGAGGATATTCAGGATGAGTGGGTGCCTCCTACATAGGGTGAGAGATAGGTTCCAGATCCTCCTCCACCAGCTAGGGATGTTGATTTTTTTCTAGCTTAGATGACTTTGGATAGAGATGTAGAGATTGCACGGTGACAGGATGCAAAGGATATTCAGGATGAGCAGGTGCCTCCTACACAGGGTGAGAGACAGGTTCTAGATCCTCCTCCACCAACTAGGGATGTTGATTTTTTTCTAGCTTAGATGACTTTGGATAGAGATGTAGAGATTGCATAGTGATAGGATGTAGAGGCTTTGGTAGACACTTTGAGGGTTGAGCGAGATAATGTGATTGGTAGAATACATGCAATAGAGGCTCAGGTAGTATTACTGACAGCAAAGAGAGCTGCTCTTCGGGCAGATCAAGAGTGATATTGGTAGATGACATGTTGCAGAGGCTCAAGTAATTTTACTGACAACAAAGAGAGATTCTCTCTGAAAAGAGCGTGATGGTATGCAAGGTGAGCAAGATAAGTATCTACAAGAATCTACCTATTATCAAAATTTATATGATGCTACCATTCTTAGGGCCTCTCAGTGTCCACTATTTGGGGATCCTAGTGCTACGAGTGATGATGGTGGCGGTGTTGGTGCCGATGTAGGTGATCATTCTGTGAGACAACTAGATAATTTTGGTTTTCAGTAGTGGTTTGTCTGCCCGACTAGGGTTTTACTATTTTTGATACTTGATCTTCATGTTGTTTCATGGTGCAGAGGCATTTTGTAGACATGTGTTATATATATGTTCATTGGTCTAGTTGAGACCTCGTACATATGTTATGATTTTGTGTTTTTTTATCACACTTGTGTCACTGCAGATGTACTTATGACATATTCCTTTTTGATGATGATATATATGAGATATACCTTCTTTAATTCAACCTTATTTTATGTTTTTGTAATGGTAATATATGATGATGTGCGTTTATATTTGTTTTTGTGCCTTATTGATGTATGGATATGGTGTAGATGAAGGAATCATACTTTGTCTCATTTTATGATGTGATGGATGTTGATAGATGAATGCCCCATACATGATACGTGATGTTTTTTATAATTGGTTTATTATCATCATGATATGTATTGATAACATTTGTGGATGTAGAATGGATATGGTACCTATGATGTTCTATGTAGGATGAATGTTAATTAGAATAAATATGATGATGTTTGTTAGTTAGTAGAAATATGATGATGGATAGAATTGATGATGTGACTTTTCTTTGCTTTAGATACTTTGCTATTGAGCAATCCTATTTGATGTAGCAAACATATATGATGCACTAGGGTGTGAATTACCAAGGTGACTTTGTATCTATTTTGTTGACTTTGACTCTACAGACAAAGAGTATCTTTGTTCATACCAAACATACATAAACTTTGTTTAAAGTATAGGGGATTGCATGAAAAATGTTTCGGACCAGTAACACAAAGAGGTATAGAACACCTAACATGTAATTGCTTCACAAACTATTTTAATACAATTTCCATACTCAATAAAGCAAGTATTCACCATGGTAATATTACATATGTTACAAACAATAAATTGAAATGATGCTCAGTTTCCCCCATTCATTCGTCTCTAGATCCTTTTGGATATCCTTGAGATATCTTGGGAATGATTCAATTAAATAAATCAGAAAAGTAAGACCACAAAAAGATAAAAACAAAGTTGCAGTATCACTTGCCATATCTATTTAGGGTGGGGCTATTATCCGTTGTTGATCATGTCTATCATAGGAACGAATCCATTAAGACATATCTCAAGATGTTGTTGGGACTTGTTTAAAAAGATAGGTAATTGATACTTTAGCTTTGTTTTTGTCTATTTATAGTCAACTCTTATGTGATTGGTATTTCTTGATGGTTCTAGCTGTTGATGTTTGCTTTGTTTGTTTTGTGATGGTTGAAATTATTCATTGTGGATGTTGATGACAGGATGGGCCTTTTGTTTTTCTAATTTTTACGATGCTAATTTTTTTTTTAGGGGACTAACCTAGGGTCTTAGGGGCTCATCAAAGATAAGCCTTGCCTACATTGTGCATGCAGAGGCTCGTAGTTCGCTTGGTTTGACCTTTATTTGTTTTGTGAATGCTTTTGGATTTTGTATTTTGTATATATTTTTGGGATTTTTTAGTTTTGACTAAGATAAATAAATCATGTTGGAAACCTAAGGGGACTGACCTAGGATCTCAGGGGCTAAAATTATTTCCTACATTGTACACGTAGAGACCACATAGTTTGACCGTTTGACTCAAAGTATGAATTGTTTTTGGGTAAACAACATTGATAGCATGGATTGATATCTCATTTCTGTGTCTAGAGGGTATGTTGTGGGAAATTCACTTGAACTAGCTATGAGGTTTAAACAAATGTTGATATCTTAGACTTTTTGAGTGAAGGAATAACCCAACGATGTTTTATTTTGATGTTTTCTACATGTTTTTGATCTTTTTTGTTTTCTAGTGTTTTTGATCTTTGTTGTTTAATGACCCTGATTGAATTTTACCAGATCTAATTCATGAATAGCTTCGGGAAGTTTCCCCCAATAAAATGACTAATCCTAATGAGTGACAAGCCATGGTTGGACACATCATTCATGAAATGGATGTGTGGATGTGTGGATGTTGTGAAAAAGTGTTGATAGATAATAATGTATGTCCTATTCATATGTAGCACATGTTTACCAAATTTTCACTATGGTACATGTTCTAGGAGCGCCAAAAAATGGTTTTCACTCAAAGAACAATTTATTTATCTTTACTATTTTTCTTGCTTTTTGTTTTTGTTTTTTGTATTTTTTATCTCTTTTTTGTATTTTTTTGGATTTTTACCCTTTTGCTTGGGGTATTCTAACACGTTTTATGTATATAAATTTTTGAGGTGGTTATTTTTCAGTGGTTTAGCTGGAGGTTCTCCTTTGGGAGTAGCCAATTGATATGCCCTAGAGCCATAACTTGTTGTTATGATTGGACCTAACCACTTAGGTTAAAATTTACCTTTGCCATCTTGATTCAATTGTATCTTTTGATTTTCCTTGAGGACCAAGTCACCAACTTGAAAGTTTCTATCTTTGATTCTCTTATCATAGCTTTGCTTGATCCGATTCTAATTAACCTATAGATGGTTTAACGTGCTCAAACACCTTTCATCTAGGATCTCTAATTAATTCAATATGGATACCTTGTATTCTTTGTTGTTGACCATACCTTTGAGTGAGACTCATAATGAGGGGATTTTGACTTCAATAGGTAACACAACTTCTGATCCGTAGACCAAGGAAAAAGGTGTGGCACTAGTAGGTGTGCGGATGCTAGTTCAATAAGCCTATAAGGTTGGGTTTAGCTACAAATTCCAATCATGGTCGGTATCATTGACAATCTTTTTCAATATTTTCAGGATTATTTTATTAGATGCCTCTACCTAACTGTTTCCTTGAGGATATTAGGGCATAGAAAATCTATGCTAGATAGAGAATTTGGAACAGAGTTCTTGGACATCCTGATTCTTGAATGGGGTACCATTGTATATCACAATTGTTTTTGGGATTGCATACCTACAAATGAGATAATTCAAAATGAATTTTGATATCTATTTTCCAGTGATATAGGTTAATGGAATTTCCTCTATCTATTTTGTGAAGTATTCTATTGAGGTGATAATGAATTTATTCCTATTGGATGAAGCAGGTGATATCTTACCTACCAAGTCTAATCCCCATTGCAAAAAAGGCCATGGTGTTGTGATGGGTCTCAACTCTTGTGTTGGTCCATGAACTAGATCACTATGTTGCTGATATTGTCAACACCTTCTAGAATGTTGAATGGAATCTTGCTCCATGGAAGGCCAATAGTATCCTGCTTTGAGTAGCTTTTGGACTAGGTTAGGTCCACTAGAGTGGGATCCATAAATACCTTTGTGGAACTCTTGTAAGACCATTTGTACTTATTATACGTTAAGGCACTGGAGTAACATACCACCTAGGCTATGACAGTATAAGGTTTCTCCTAAGATCATAAAACGAGAGGTCCTACGGGTGAAGGTTTTCTTATGAGTAGTCATTAAGTCAGGTGGTATGATACCATTATGGATATAGTCAAAATTATATTGGTACCATGGGGAGTTAGGATCAACAAAAGTACATACCATTTCTGATTCTAGGATGTCGAATGTCGGTACTAGTAGTTGTTCCATGAGGAATTCATATTTAGGCACGTTCTGAGGAATATCTAGCAATGAGCCTATTGTGGCCATTGCATCAACAACTCTGTTATTAACCTGAGGAACTTGTTCAAAGGTTATTTTGATGAAGTAATCCTTGAAGATATCCACCATCCTTTTGTATGGTAGCAACTTGTCATCTTTTGTTTGGTACTTGTCATTCACCTGTCTGATTACTAGTTGGGAGTCTCCAAAGACATGTAGCTCTTTTATTCTCCATTCGATCACCATTTTGAGCCCCGTAATAAGAGATTCATACTTTTAGATGTTTTTTGTGTAGGGGAATTCAATCCTGTAAGCCTTGGGTATACTATCTCCCTATGGTGTGAGAAATAAAATACCTGCTCTTGAACCATGTTGAGTATGGGACCCGTCAAAGTATAGAGTTCACTAGGTTGTCTGTTCTATCATCAAGGTGCTCTCATCTAGAAAATACATTGTGAGTGGTTTATGATTATCTATGGGTGCTTTGGCTAATTGGTCTTCTATGAATTATCCCTTTATAACTCTTCTGTCTATGTAATCTATATCAAACTCACTCAAGATCATCACCCATTTGGCTATTCAACCTATTAAGGTTGCTTTTGCTAGTAAATATTTGCGTGAGCCCACCTTTGATATCAGTTTCACTTTTCTATTTAATATGTAATGTCTCAGATTTTATGTTGAAAACATGAATGAGAGATAGACTCTTTCAATGGGTGAATTGTTCAATTCATAGCCCACCAGTATTCTACTGATATAGTATATTGTGCTTTCTTTATTGTTATCATCTAGTTGTGCGAGGAGAGCTCCTAATGTTGCTTGTGTGGTGGACACATAAAGTATCATCTCCTTTTCTAGAATTGGTGGCATGTGTACAGGAGGAGTAAGTAGGTATTACTTGACTTGATGAAATTCTTGGTCACATCTCCCATCCCATTTGAAGGTGATGTCCTTGTATAGGAGATGAGTAAAAGGGTGACATTTTTCTGGCATTTGTGCAATAAATCATCTTATTGGTTGTAGCTTCCCTTGTAGGCTCCTTATCTATTTGAGAGTATTTGGTGGAGGCATATCCATTATAATTTTACCTTGGCATGATCCTCCTCTATCCCTCTTCTTGACACTATGTACCCTAATAGCTTTCCAGAGGTTACTCTGAACACACATTTCTTAGGGTTGAGCCTTAGATTGCACTATTCCAATCGATCAAATACCCTTGCTAGGTTTGTCAAGTGATATTCCCTTTTGATTGAATTTGCTAGGATGTCATCCACATAGTCCTCCATGATTGTGTGTAGCATGTCATGGAATATGGTCGTCATCACTCTTTGATAAGTTTCTCTTGCATTCTTCAGCCCAAAAGGCATCACATTCCAACAAAAATTTCCCCAAGCACAAGTGAATGTTTTTTGTGTTGTTCATCTAGAGAGATCTTTACCTAGTTGTATCTTGAGAAACCATCCATCAAATAAATCATCTCATGCCCTACTGTTAGATCTACTACCATGTCAATGCTTGGTAATGGAAAGTAATCTTTTGGAAAGGCCTTGTTCAAGTCTCTAAAGTCTGTACATATCCTTATACCCCTAGTAGGTTTGGAAATTGGTACTAGGTTTGATATCCATTGCGGATAGTCGATCTAGTAACTTCTTTAGTTATACCTTCACTAGTAATGCTATCTGGGGATGCATCTTTCTAATTTTTTGCTTGATAGGCTTTGCTCCTGGGGTGATGGATAGATGATGCATCACTAATGTTGGATCTAGTCCAGGCATGTTGGCATAGGTCCAAGCAAAGTTTACCTTTCTCTCATTGATGAATGCTATAAAATTTTCCTTTTCCTCAAGATCAAGTGACGTTGCATTTTATGTTATCTCTAGGTCCTCTGTTGTACCAACATTTATGGATTATATTTATTCTACAAGGAGTGTCGATCTTTCTTGATATTCAGATATGAGGAGATTGAATCCTCCATCCTCAGGTGCCTTTGGGAGGTTTTAACCTTCGGATGCATCCTTTATTTTTCTCTTTTCTAGATTTGATAGAACCATAGTGTGGTTTTCTCTAGGGGATCGTATCTTTATGTTTTTTTTTTCATTTTTGTGACTATAAAATTCATCTCTCCATTGAAGTATGCCTCTTGTTCCAGTCCCATGACAAACCCTATTTTGTGATCTCTTGCTGGTATGTTTGTTCAAATTCCCATGAACTTTGCGATGACCTCATCATTCTGGAATTGATCCAAAATAGGTTCATGTTGTTGTTGATCCCAATCTATGAGTTGTGGGTAATAGAGTGGAATATTATCATCTTGGTTTGCAAAGCTTATAGAAGTAGGTGAAAGGGTCAATATGGATCTTGTGTCTTTTTCCCACTAGGTATCTAGGTCATCATTACTAGAGTCGGGGGAATCATATCCTATTATGAAGGAAGGATAATCCCACTCGTATTCGTTAGAGTTGTTTTTAGAATGGTAATAGATTTTGGGAATGGTTTCAATGTACTGGAGAGGGAACCTATCAATTCTAAAGTTGTCAAATAAGTCTTCAATGGGTAATTCGTTGTCCATGACATGGTAGATATCCAATGCCTTAATGCTAGAAATTTTTTCTTGTTTCTTCCAAGAGGTTCGTCCGATTTTTGGAATGACCACGTCTTTTGGCTTATAACCTAGCCCCGTATTCTTCTGTCTTTATTCCACTATGATAGGATTTTATTGGCCTTGTTTGTGTAGCCCTAGACCACCTTTTCCCTTGTATCCCATTTGTTTGACTAATTGATACCCTTTAGTGTTAGGATCAATTAAAATTGGTTGTGGCTTTTTTGGTTCTTTTTGGTCCTCCTTGCAGATCATAGATGAAAGGTCCTCCTCAAATATTTATTCATCTTTCATGTCTCCCCATCTAGTAAAAATAGTGGGTTTGACTATCATTTGTACTATCTTGATCTCTTTTGGACCTCAATATACTCTAGGTGTTGGTGGAAGCATGTCGATGTAGATTGCTTGGTTAAAATGATAGTTCCCATTGCCTTTTTCAAGTACTTGGATCTTGGCTTATGCTTTTAGTTTCTCACTCAATGTGTTTTTGGTGAAGGTTGATGGAAGCATGGAAGGGTCAACATAATAAAATGAATGGAAGGCTATATAATTTCTAGGAGCACATTAGATTTTATTGTATTTCTTCTCCAACTTCACACAAAAATGGAAAGGTTCGGGATTGGCATATAGTGTTACCTCCTTTCCTTCATGGGGAAACTTTAGGAATTGATGGAAAGTGGAAGGGGCTGCTTGTAATGCATAGATCCAAGGGCATCCCAAGAGTAAGATGTATGGTAACTCAAGATCTAGTACTTGACAAGTAGTTTTTGTTACTATTGGTCTTATCTGCACTGACAACCTGACTGTCCCTTCAAAATTTCTCTCTAAGTAATCATAAGCCCTTATGGTGATACTCTTGCCTTTGTCAATCATGTCATCGAATACCCCAACTGTTTTATAAGTTTTAAGGTACAAATGTTTAAACATACACCATTATTTATCAACGCTCTTTTGACCATGGTTTTATGAACACCAACCTCTATGTATAGAGCTTGATTATGGAATGTTCTTTGTGGTAAATATTTCTCTAAATATACTAAGTGATTACTTGTAGTGATTTTTCCAACCATGGCTTGGAACTGACTGGGATCAAGGTCATTAGGTACTGACATTTCTAAAGATTTTTCCAATATCTCCCTATGTGCGGGTGATATTTTTAACAATTCCAAGATTGAGATGAGGGAAGGTGTCTTCTTTAAATGTTCCACAATGCTGTAATCACTTGGTAACTTGATTGTGGGTTTGGGAGGGGCTCCTTGTATTGTAAATCTTCCACAACGGGTAGTTATGTTGTAGTTGCTGTCTCCTCGTATCATTTCTACATTTTCCCTATTTCCATCGACTTATGAGAGGGTTCCCAAAATCATGTCACCGTATGTGTAATTAGCATTATGGTATTCTTGTCCCTTTCCTTTATCATTCCTCGTAGCATGGTTTGGAATTGGGTTTGAGTATATATAGGTCCTTTTTTCCAGGCTGATGATCATTATCTACTTCCCCTTTGTCTATCAAGTCCTAAATGATATGTTTGAGGTGAATGCAATTATTAGTTTATGTCCTTTGATCATACGGAAATCACACAAGTCTTTCTCATTGTACCATGGTGTCTTAAAGCTAGGTTCCTCATAATTTGGGCAGTCATTTGTTTTGATGAGGTTATGTTGTACTTTTTTACACAAGACGGTCTCAAGTGACTCACCTAATACAATAAATTTCCTCTTAGGTTGATCATTTTGCCTCTGCTGCCCTCCATGATTTGTCTATTGGTTTACAACCTAATTTTTCTTGGGATAGGTAGTTTGGTTTTTTTGTGCGTTGTGGGGACCATAATTTATTTTTTTCACCTATGGTTTATTCTTATTTGTGTTATGTGTGTTCCATGTACTGCTCTAGCATCTACCACTCCATCATTTGTAACGTTCTTGTTTTTAGCCCAAATTTTGGGTTTCTCATTTGAGCTAGAGGGATTGTCTTTTGAGTTGTTTGTCTTTAAATTACCTCTTGCTATGAGATCTCTCTCAATATTTAACCCATTTTCAATTGTTTCTTTGAAGTCTACAAGACATAGCATAGTGAGCTGATAGTTTATTTTAGGCAGAATATTCGTGATAAAAATATCCACCAACTCCTTGTTTGGAATGGGCCATTTGCACCGACTTGATTTTTATCTCCATATTTGCATGTAGGAAGTGAAGGACTCTCCTGGGTTATGTTTTATCATGGAAAAACTTGTGATGGTTATATCTTATTCTATGTTAAATGAGAAGTGGGTTATAAATTTCCTAGATAGCTCATCAAAAGTTTTGATTCCAGGTTGCAGATGGGTGAACCACTCCATAGCATGACCCATAAGGCTGCATGTAAAGAGCCTCATGCGATAGGCATCATTTTTTTGTACCTCCATACATGATATTGAGAAGTCTCATACATGCTCTACTAGATCTCCTACTCCTTTGTAGTTTCTTTCAAATCTGGGTATCTTAATGTTTTTTGGAAAGGGTAGTGTCGTGATGGAACAATAGAATGGGAATGGACAAATTTCCTGCATGGTGTATGTCTTCTTCTATTTTCCTATCTACATATCTGCTATTTTTTGGGTGACAAAATATAGCCTTAATTCCATTTTCTTTTTTGTTACATGTGTTTGCAAAACTTGCATGTAATAACCTTGTTGTCCTACCAGGTTTTGGTTATAGATCGGGTATTGTGAAGGTACATGACCTTGATAGCCATATGGGATGTAAGGAGAGTTAATTACTTGTTGTGTATAAGGAGGGTTAACTCCTTCTTGTTGGGGTGGAACATGTGGAAGACTTCCCTGATGATGTGTTTTCGAGATACCTTGTTGTTGGGATGTTTGAATTAGGATGCTTTGTGGCACACCCTACTGGGTAGGACTAAAATGAAGGTTACCCTAGTGATGCATTGGAAAGACACCTTGTTGATAGTATTACTGGTTTAGAAGGTGACCCTGTGTTCCACCTTTTTGAAGATATTGATTGTTCTAATGGGGGCCCTGTGTTCCACCCTATTGAAGATATTGGTTATTTTGAGGGGGACACTGTGTTCCACCCTGTTGGTGGTATTGATTGTTCTGGGAAGGGTCGACACTTGATGAATTATTAGGTATATATTTCCCAAGAGGTATATTGTTATTTTGAGGTTCATATTGAGATGGCCCCCATTGGTACATTTGTGTTACTATCGTTTGTTCAACTTGAGTTGGTTTTTTGAACAAAGGGTTCTATTTGGGTTGATCGCTATTTTGTGAGAACACAGGTGGTATATTCGGCATCTCTGGAGGTTGGGTTATTTGTCTCAAAACTGATTTGTCCCCTAAGGGAATAGGATTGGGGTCTTTATGAGCTTCTAAGTTGAAATACATGGGTAATTTAGCACTGCTTTGTGCCAACTTGAAGAAGTAAGAGTTTGGATCCTTTCTTAAAAACTTGTCCATTAGTTTGAGAACCTTGGGGTTGTTATAATTTTGAAACAATTCTTCCTCATTTATATCATCTTCATCATTTACCTCCTCTATAATCACTTGGTTTGGGTCTTGGTTACCTTGTTCCATAACCTCCTTCTGTTTGTGGCTTATTTCTTCCTTAGTGAAAGTGTCTCTGTATACTGGTCTCTTTTGGGGAGTTTTAAGGTCACTTGGCCTATAGCCCCACATGATAATTTCATCATTCATGGCATTTGTTTGTGGGATACCGGTGGTATTCTTGTTGGCTTCCATCATTTTCCTATGTTGTGATCTCATGGTTGTCATAAACAACTTGGGTCTCGAATGGGAAAGTGTTGTACTCTCTAGTTGTTTCAAATTCTAAAGACCTAATTTTGTCCTAAATGTGCGTATGTAAATCCAGTTCTTTCCTCTAGAGAAGTTCAGTATCACAGAAAAGACTAGGATTTTGACCAAAGAAGAACATATATAACTCTAGATAGTCCTTTGAAGTGAGTCTATAGGAGTTTGCTACCAATTTGTTTCTATTTTTATGTAACACTAAGAGGTGTTTCTTGAGAGCCTTTGGACTCAGATGTCTAAGTCTGAAATGAGAAAATGTGGATTTTACCTTAGGGATCTTGACCTTGCATGAGATCATGAAGGGAATAACTAGTTGACTCAAATTATAAAGACCTGATGTTTCCTTATAGGCTATGTAAGATATTGGAACTTGTTATGCCTTACATAACCACCCCATCTTTTGCCTTGGTCAAAATGGGCCCCCCTTGTTGTTCTTTATCCTTTGTTGTTTTTCTAACAAAGTTTGGAGTTATTTTTCTTCTAACACTTTGTTTGTTTTTTGGTTTAGCTTGTCGGAATCGGAACCGAAACTGAATTGGGTTCTGAAAGTTCTTTTGAAACTTGTTTTGGTTCTCATCCCGACAATCTTTTCTTTTTGCTTTTGTTTTATCTGTAGCAGAACTGGAGCCAGAACGGGTGTTAAGTTGGTCTTTATCAAAAATTGCAAAAACATAATCAATTCCGCCCCCATCTCCACTATTTGTATTTTGTTTTTAGTCTAAGTCCTTATGTTTAGTTTTATTATGTCGATCTTTTGCTTTTTGTGTTCGATTTTGTTGTGTGTTTAGTTGGCGGAACCGGAGCCGGAATGGGAATGAAGTTTGGAAATTTCTTAAACTTTCGAATCAGTTTCCATTTTGGTTTCGCCCCCGCCAATTTTGGATCATTGAATTTTTGATTGGAGTGCCACTATAGAGAAGTGTTTGTTCTCTTTTAGTTCCGACTCCGCCTTTACTGTGTTTAAAGCATTAATGGAAGTTGCTCGTGTAGGTAGAAATATTCATTTTTACCTTCATTAAGGGTTAAATGAATCATTATTATCATTGTGAAAGGATTAAGGAGCACGAAAGAGCAGCGACAAAGTTCATTTGAGTGAAAAAGATAGGAGAAGAGGAAGATCATTGTGTGTGAATCAGTTCAGAAGGTTAGTTGGGTTCTTTTGCGTTAGAGGTAGGGTTTCTTATTGTTATTGTTCTTTGTTTATTTACTGTAGTGTTTGTTGCATTTTTCTTTATATCTACTGGTGCTTTGAATCATTTCGTTCTAAATGGATTTGTATTTCTTGGTATGATTGTACGAGTAGGTTCTTGTTTTATTTCATTTGTTTGCTTATTTTGGGTTTCTTATATTGTCATTTTTGATTCTTTTTATTTTAGAGTATGGTCGCTTTCAAATTTTAGTTGTGATCGCGTCATGCTGTTTTGATTTGCAGTAGATTAGATTAAATTAGGGTTTTGAATGGTGTTGGTTAAAGTTAAGGATCTATAGTGAGGTAGATTAGATTTATCATTTTTACTTAGGGTTTTGTCGTGTATTTTGTTCTGGTAAATGGCAAGGTTTAAAACCCGTGCCCTAGTTTTTGTCGGGTTTGTTAGATTAGGGTTTTGTGTCTTTCAGTGATTGCAGTTAAAGGTTAAAATATGATGCTCTTAAATGCAGTCGTTCCCCATGGTCATATGAATGTAGTGTTTTTAAATCCCCTTTTCGTTTTAAGCAACTTCGGTTTTAATCACGAAGTTATGTGCTAAATCAACAAAATCTTTGATGATGTCATGGTCAATCTAGGTGGAGGCAGGATTGGAATCGATCGTGAACTTGAGAATTTTGTTTTACAAAAGTAATCGATTCCATTTTCATCTTATTTCCGGCTCCGCGTATAATGAGAGGTCTTCTTTTGAAATAATGATAACCTAGATGGAAGCGGAGGCAGAATGGAAATAGAAAATGAAAATATGAAAAATCTAAAGAAAACCAAATCCCTTTTTGATTTCGATTTCGGTTCTGATCACCTTCCCGATTCTGACTCTAAGCCCGTTTATTGTTAGTGAAGTATCTATATTGGTTTTGGCTCCAAGTCTGACAGTATTGTAAAAGAGATTTTTTTAGGTTGTGTTTCTGCCTGGTTCTACCTCCGGTGCATGTATGAAAGGTATGGTTTGTTTAAGCATGTTTTATAAAGATATCTAAATATCTAATTAGAGGTTTGCTTGCAGGAAAGTTGAAAGATGTTAGGAACATCAGGGGAAGCTGCTCAAAGGAACCAGCCTGCCGAAACATCAAAGGTAACACCAAAACCAAAGAAGTTAAAGCTAGAACAACTACCTTATACCTTGAGGTATAATCATAGGAGTCCAGTTGTGAAGGTGAGCAAGGTGGAATCCGACTGGGCAGACATCACTGATACCAACTTGGGCCAGTACAACTTTGAGGAGCCATATGCTGAAACATTCAATGAGGATGCAACGCCAAGAATGAAGAGGATTGTTGAGTCTGGTTTGGCTCATATTACTTTGTTTCCTTTGTTAATCCAATGCCCGGAGTTGATCCTAATAGCAACTAGTGCCTACAATCTTGCTACAAGACTATGCATGGATTCACAGAACAATGTGATCATTAATCTTACTCCTCAAATGTTTCAAAATATATTTAGTGTTCTGGATCCCAAGAACTTGGTGCAGCTAACTGAGGCAGAGGCTTTGGAGAAGTATAGCAAGCATAAGGACTCCAATAAGTCTCATCTAAACAAGAAGTGGTTAAAGACAGAAAAGAAGTCTTTAAGTAAACTTGCAGATCAGCCCAAGAGGGCAAATTTTTATAAGGAGCTATCTGATTAATCATGATTCTATCAAGAGTTTTTGGGAAGAGGGATACACCGAGGTTCAAGGAATGGATGTTTCCTTTCATCCAGACAATCTTAAATGGAGCCCAGCAATTTGATTGGCCAATGATTGTCTCTGATGCCATATATGATCAATTGACTAATGTTAGGTAGACCAAGTGTTTCTTTATGACCTCTTACATTGTTTATGCAACAACAAGATTGGGTATTTTCCCAGGTTTGAACAAGGTGGGCATAATGGGAGCTTTGGATGGATAGAAGAGGGTATGGGAGCACTATGATCAGTTGTCTCTTCAAGTTGCTGAGACTCATTTCAGAAGAGTCAATGATGCATTTTTATATGTGATCATCAACCAATTGAATGGAGATGCAGGATATTGGTTGAGTCAAGAAGCCATGGCATTCATTGCTGAATGGGGATGTTGGTATATCCAATACCCCAAATTCACAAATTTCAGGTTATTTGGTTTTGAAGGTCACCCACACTTGCTTCCAAGGTGCTGCAGTAACAGGATAATGCTAATGGAGTTTGTATATCAAGCTCTTGGAGTTAATGCTAGGTTTGGAATCAAACATAAAACCGAATGTCATAAGTTTCCCATGAAGTTGGGTGAATATAGCTGCCAACACTTGGTAGGAGCAAAGGTGGTTTGTAATGAACTGATACAATTGAAGTTAGGATTATACACAACTTGGAAGTATTTTGATACAAAGGGTAAGATGCATGCTTTGTTGGCTTCGGTGTTTACTAAACATTTCAACTTGTTAGAAGACTTCTGGAGTGATCGACAGGATGAGTATGATCTAAGGAAAAAGAATTATGAAAGATTCTCTATTTCACTCATGTTAGAGCTAGGTATTAAAGAAAACATTCCTGACACATTGGTGGATGATGGAATTGTATTGGATCCATCCTATGAAGCTTTGAAGATTGGCACCAAGGGTCTGGATCCCATTGATTGGAATGCTGAAGAAACCATTGTTATCAAGAAAATTGGAAGGACAGTGTTGGATAGGAGTGTGCAGTGGTTAATGTTAAGAACTCAAGCTCCTCAAGAATCAGCCCCTAAGAACGGTAAAGGGTACAAAAGGATCAAAAGGAAGACACCTCCCAAAGAGCCATTGTAATTCCTTCCTCCGGATATTGATGAGATAGAACTTGAGATGGTAGATGATGAAGAGGAAACACTAGAAGGAGATGTTCCAGTAGGATCTGCTATTTCAACACCTATGTTAGGTGAGTCATCTACCCAAGTACCAATTACAAGGAAGAAGAGTAAGGAAATTCAAGAAGGATCTCTTCATAGCATGGCTGAAGCTGACAAGGGAAAAGAAATGGAGAAAGAAGTTTTGGAGGTTGGGACAAATTCAGATGAGACCCTGTCAGAAAAGGATATGCAAGAGAACATGCCTCTAGAAGAGGACATAGAGCATATTTTGACACACAAAGATCAGTGGAAGTTGTTTGAGGATGCCAAAAGAGATTCTGATGCAAGGGATGCAGCGAAGAAACAAAAGGAAGAGTACAAAGAGTACAATCAGAAATTGGAAAGAGTAAGTGCATTGCCTTTACCTACTCTTTTTAAGCAATCAATACTTGAGGAGGACAACAAGGATTTTGTGGAGAAAACCTCTCGTATACTCCGGTTTATAACTGACTTTTTGTTTAAGCATAAGAATGAAATTCAGGAGGCTGTTAATAATTTGACTGAGCAATTGGAAGAGCTAGAAGTAGTCATTGCCATTATTGTAGATGTAAATGTGTTGACAAAAGAAGGCATGCCTTTGAGTCAAATTAAAGAGAAGTGGGATGAAAGGTTCAAAGGACTCATGTAGAAAGAGGATGATGGAGAAGAGTTGGTAATAGATCGACTAGTGGATGTAAAGGAAGAAATAAAAGCTGTTGGGAGAGAGTTGATAAAAATAAGAAGTATGAGAGAGTTTGCTACAGCAGAATTGGATCGGATCAAATTTGAAGATAGCTGGATTGATGGGCCGAAAATAGATACCTTACAGGAAGTCTTCACCAGCTACGATGAGTTCATTGCAGATCCAGCTTCGCATGCATGAATCCTTGCATGCATGATTTTTCTCTTCCTTGCATGTTGCATGCATATAATACTGATAGTCTTGGGGGCGCATGACTTCTTCTTTTCTTCTATCTTCTATTTTTAGTTAAATTGAATGTCTAAATGTAAGAACTCAAGATCAAATTGATCTAGTTCCTAAAAGGGTGGATAGCCTAAAATAGAAGTGGAGTTCAAGGTTTTGTATATCTATAAATACCCGATGGGTATCATATTGTAAAGGTCGGCTAATTGAGAATAGGATTGGGTTACCTAAGATTAAGAGATAGAATTTTGTAGTGATTTTACAGAGATACTTTGTACTTGATCTTTTTACAGTTAATGGAATTACAGGTTTATGCAATATGGAGTTAGCATTGAGTTGTTTGATTTGATAAGGCTGATAAGTTATAATCTATTTGAATGCCAGTGATTGTGCTGAAGCATGATAGTTTCTTATGTGATGAAAGTCATTAGAAGAAACTAGATTGAAAGATTATCTTATTAGATTATCATTGAATTGAAGTTATCAAAGTCTATTGATCTATAATCTTGATGATGAATGAATGTGTGTTGTTTTGAAAGTCCTTGAACTATTTGTGATGTGTGATTGTGAAGTTAATTAAGCACCTAAAATGTATGCAATGGTATAGATTATGCTATAGATTGTGTCATCTTATGGTTTTCTTGATCTGTTTGGAAGAACATTCATTGTTATAAGATATATGTCCAGATGATAGATATATTTGATTCATAGTTATTAGTTTACCCCTTTAATCTATCTTTTTCTTTTGTTTGAAACCCCATTGATTTACCAAAATGGTTTGATAGAATGAGTCATCGCTTGAATATTTTGTTACCAGCATAGGCCCCTTGAACATTACAGTTGCATGAACTGATTGAGTGACACCAAACAGTTGAGAACCAACTACCAGGACCTTGGGAGTTAGGCCACTACATGTTGTCTTTCTTTTTCAGGAGAAATAGAGTAGAAATATTATGTTTTAATGTTGTTTGTGTCATTTTCACCATCAACATAACTGTTGGCACATACCTAACTTTTGACAATAGTAGAAGGAATACAAGTTCAGATTTTTCCTGGAAGCTCATTTGTAGAAGTTATATAGCAACCTAGTTTTGGTTTCGTGAAGTGCCCAAAGGTGTTTCTTGAGAGATTTCAAACTTAGATACTTGAGTCTAAAATGGCAACCTGTGGTCTTTACGTTAGGGATCTTGACCTTACATGAGATCATGAAGGGGATAATTATTGTCATGTGGGTGGTGGTAATATGGGTATCTTTGCTGCTATGTCAAATTTCTCTTCCTCTTCATCTAGGACAATTGATGCGGTGAGAAACTGGCAGGGTGTTTCATTCTTCTGAAAATGAAGGTTCCTAAGTTGCTTATGATGTTCATTTGTTCACCTTTGATATATATGAGACTAGGTTGAAGGATCGGTGCTACAAGATCTGGTTGTTGAAATGGGGCAGTTGGTCAAAAAATGGTCATAAAGTTTGGTGGTGTTATGGAATGGTTGTTGTGAAGCTCAAGACCCTAGGGTTTGAGTGTTGTTTTGGAATGATACTACTTTTTGGAAATTAAAATGTTGAACAACTAAGGTCTATATTCCACTTCCTTATCTAGAAGATATGTTGTGGGAAAGTCTACTTGTACTATCTACGAGTCCCAAGTAACTGTTGATATCATGGATGTTTGAGTGGAGGAATGACCTTAATGGTTTGTTTGATTTTGATTTCAAATAGGTAGGATGGAAATAATGGATGTGGAACTATTTGACCTTTTGCCTTTCCAATTTTTTTGGTTCAAACAATGATCTTGTGAACAGCTGTTTCTCAAATTTTTCTCTATGTTTTGAAGTATGGCAAGTGATAAGACAACACTTGAATTGACTCAACAAGCATGGACTTATGTGACCTTCATGTCTATAACTTAGGTTGTGAAATCACAACACCCAATCCATAGTTCCCAAATGTCTACTTTGATTAATGTACCTGAAATAAAAGCCAAAATGTTTAGAAACCTTTAAGGAAATATCCTTTCAAAGGGGTGCAAACATAAGAATTCTCTCACAAGTATGCACTAAATAAAAGGGTTTATGGTTTAACCATCTCATTCAGTGCTTGTTTGGAATGTGTTTTTTTCTTTAAATCAAACACATAATTTGATGTCAAAATGTTTTGAATGTAATGAGACAAGTTTAACATAAACTAGCAATTACAACCCTAGGGTATAGATACCATTCTCCTAGGTAGGCCTACCTCATGTTCTGAAGAGACAATTTTATATGCAACTTATGGCGTGGGCTTGTAGTTAGACATGGCAAGTAACTTCTTAGAAGAAAATTTCGATGCACCACTTTCAAAGAATTTTTTTGGGTAAGAGGGTGGCTTCTAAAAAAATTTGGTTCTTAGTGGTAACTATGAACGCGGAAATCTGACACTCACCCGCTGGCCACTTAAGGCTCTTTAACCGTTCTCGTTTCACTTAAGGTATGGGATTAGGTGCAGTTTGTTGTTAGCATGGCTTGAAGCTACTTTCTTAAAAGTTTGAAACCTTTAATATAGCCTACCAATAAACATGATTCAAGACCTTGCAATGAGTTCTCCAGCATGGGATGCATCTCAAGGCAAGCCCCTCTCTAAGGGAAAATTTGGAAAATAAAATGCAAAGCTCAAAAATGTTTTTTTTTGCTCACCCAAGATCGTCAAAAGGTGCAAGGGGAGAAAAAAACACTTCATTGCAAATTGATTCATTTTAAACACCTCGAGTGATGTTATCCCCAAAAAATTGTGAGTAAGGAAAAATGAAGTTCTTTTTAACTTGCACCAATATGAAGTGTTCAGGACATCAAGTAGTTAAGATAGGAATGGTGAAACATCATAAAGAAAAAATTGTTCATTTTTTATGGGCTCCACAAGAAGCATTTCTAAGAAAGGCAATCCTTGTCCTATCCTGGTCAAAAAATGTAAAACGTGCGTGCATCAACAAAATGAAAAACATTTTTTCTCTTTTTATGCACCAAAATTTAAAGGTTCCTACTTATGAAAACATGAAATTTGTTCATTTTTTAGAGATTTTTTTTTGAAGTGTTGTTCTTTTTATGAGCACCAAACAAAAGTTCCTAACTTAGAAAGCTTAAAATTGGTTCATTTTAACAATGCCAAAATCAAGTGTGAGTTTGTTATTGTTCATTTTAGAGCACAAAATGAAAGTTTTCTATGTTAATTAAAAGTAAATAAAAAACTAGGACCGATCATCTTCCCTACAACAAACATGTTAAAGTTATTTGAATCTTGCATTAGATCTATCAATTCCTTCTTACACATCCAAAAACAAACAACAATTAGTGAAAACCTATTAGAAGAGTGCAGGATCTGTGTATTTTTCTGTCAAAACAACTACTCAGAAAAAGAAAGACAAATGCGCAAAAAAAAAAGACAACTGCTCAGTTCCAGAAACAATTGCTAAAACCCAGACAAACAAATGCTACCTTTGTGAAAATACAAGTGTACAGGTTTTGGACAAAGGTGCCATTCCCATGACAAATGCATAGTTATTTTGACAAAAGTGTAGTTCTTCTAACAACTGTGTAGTTTTCTTGACAGACAAGTGCTTAGGTTTTCTGGATAGGCACGCTAAAACTTTGTCAAAAGCATTTGCAAGACCTGCAGCTTCAAAAGTGACTCAAAAAAATGTTAGAGGGGAAAAATGTCCCACCGGGTTTGCAAGAATGTGTGAGGATAAGAAAGGATGTTAGATTATGATTCAAGAAGGACATGGAAGCAATTTGACAAAAAAATCTAATCTATAGCCAAAATGCACAAATATAAAATCTAAAAACTCCTAAACATATGAGATTGAACTATACTATTGCAAACATGATGAGGAACCTACTAATTACCAAATGAAAACAAAAGATAGCTTTTACCATCCCGTAGTAGAGTTTATTCGCTTGATGTTGGATTTATCTTATCACGACAAAGCCTCCAAAGTTTGTGTGCAAAGTGTGGATGAATGCTTGGTTGATCAAAGGAACGAATGAATCTCTCTCAAGGGTGATCTTGACAACACTTTGTTTGTCAATGTATGTTAATTCTCCGATCTTTATTTGTGAGGAAAGGGGTTTTTTATATAGAAGATGTGATTTGAAATGGATGATCAAGATTATTTTGAAGAATATCCAGATCAATGGTCGTAGTGTGTTGAGAGGATTTAGACATGAGAGAATTGTGCAAAGTTGATTGCACAATTTTTGTGATTGGGAAATAGATTGGCCAGTCAGGGATGTGATTGATCAGTTAACATAATAGATTGATCTATCAAGATTATGATGGTTTAGTTAGGAATGTGATGTCTTAGTTAACGAAATAGATTGTTTAGTTAACATAATAGATTGATTATTTAACAAATTAGATTTCTCAATCAACAATCGTAATTTGCTCAATCAGAAAGTGGGTGAGGAATATGAATTAATTGATTTAACAAATTAATTCTTTTTTGGAGTTGAACGTGCAAATCAAGTTTGACTTTTGCAAAGAAAGTTGCATTAGTTTGATTTGATTTTTGATAATTGATTTGAATAGTTTGATTTAATTATTCAAATTTTGGAGGGAAAGTGTCTTAATTAAATTATTATTTAATAATTTAATCCACTTAGGGGAATATGGTGATTTAGCGATGTATTGAAATAATTGGTGTTATTTAATCAATCAGAACGAAATAAGTTGAGATTAGTACTTTATTAAATAAATGTGATTTATTTAATTGGTCAAAATGATGAAATGTGAATTAATCAAACAATGTTGTTTTATTTAATTAATAGAGGAATTAGGGTTTTTGGGACTTTAATAAAATAACTGAAATTTATTTAATTTGTGTGAAATGATGAAAAAGTGAATTAATTAAACAATGTTGTATTATTCAATTAATAGAGGAATTACGATTTTTGATATCGTTTTGATGTGATGCAATGTGGTGTGATGTGGTGTGATGTGGGAACATTGTAGTATGATTTTGAGATGATCCAAGACATTACAGGATAATTCTGAGATGTTTTGGGGTGATTTTGAGATGTTTCAAGACATTACGGGATGATTTTGAGTTGTTTCGAGATGTTTTGGGATGATTTTGAGTCATTTTTGAGGTGTTATAAGATGATTCTGAGTCATTTTGAGATGCTATGGAATGATTCCAAGTCATTTTCAGATGTTACAGAATGATACTGAGTCATTTGGAGATGTTACATGATGATTTCGAGTCATTGTGAGATGTTACATGATGATTCTGAGTCATTTTGAGATGTTACAAGATGATTTCGAGTCATTCCAAGATGTTATGAGATGATTTTGAGTCATTTCAAGATGTTACAAGATGATTATGAGTCATTTTTGAGATGTTACGAGATGATTCTGAGTCATTCCAAAGTGTTACGAGATGATTTCGAGTCATTCTAAAGTGTTACGAGATGATTTTGAGTCATTCCAAAGTGTTATGGGATGATTATGTCATTCTAAGGTGTTAGGGGATGATTTTGAGTCATTTCAAGGTGTTATGAGGTGATAGGAGATGATGTTCCATATTGTTTGATGTTGTTTGAGTCTATTCAATGTTGTTTGATGTTGTTCAGTGTTTTTTGATGCCATTCAAGGTTGTTCAGTGTTGTTTGATGCCATTCGAGGTTGTGTGATAGGTGTCAAGTCAATTTTACATGTCTACAAGTATGTAGATTGAAAAGCAATAAAAGGACAAGTGATAGAAAATCAACTTGCAGATGCACCCATTAAAGAAAATCGTCCTTTGATATCTAATTTCCTAGATGAATCAATCTTTTTCATAGATACACCAACTACATGGAAGTTATATTTTGATGGATCTTACACAAGTCATGGTTTAGGAGTTGGAATTTTATTCATCACACCTCAAGGATATTCCATTCCCAAGTCATTTCGAATAACATTCCCCTACAAAAATAGCATAGCATAATATGAGGCATTGTTGACAAGACTCTGAATAGCAATAAAATGGAAAATCAAGGATCTTCAAGTCTACGATGACTCTCATTTAGTGATAAAGCAAGTCAATGGTGATTACAATACCAAGGATGAGAAATTGATTCCCTACAAACACATGATGTATAGTTTCAAACTATACTTTGATAATGTTTCTTTTGAACAGATCTCAAGTATCCAAATCAAACCATTTGATGTAATGGCTACCATCAGATCTCTCTTGGATATTCCTAATAATGCATCACAATACGAGTTCTTGGTAGGATAGTTGTTGATCCCTGTGTTTCATGTCCCTGAAACCAAACTTGTGTGTGAACTTGTTGGTCTTGATTCACCTTGGTACAAAGACATTTATGCCTACTTGCATGACCAGATTATACTTCTTGTCTTGTCCCTTAACCAACATAAAACCTTTATCTGACAAGCATCTAAATATGCCATCATCGAAGACACCCTTTATCGTCGTAGCCTAGATAGTACTCTCCTTCGATGTCTTGACTCAAATGAAGCACAAACAACCTTGTAAGAGGTACATAATGGTATATGTGGATCTCAATTTTTTGGTCCTACCTTAGCCAAAAAACTCATGAGAATGGGATATTACTGGCCTACGATGGGACATGATGCCTACCACTTTGTGAAGAAATCTCACTAATTTTTGATTCATGGAGATCTTGTACATGCAGGAACTCGAGAATTACAACTGCTTACTTCACCATGGCTATTTTCCCAATGGGGACTCATCCTCATAGGAAAAATCCATCCCACCTCTTCCAATAGACATAACTTTATCCTTGTCGCTACTGAGTACTTTACAAAATGGATTGAAGCCATCCCATTGAATTATATTACTCGTAAGAAGATAGCCAAATTCTTCCTAAATTACATCATTTTTCATTATGATATCCCATAGTCCATCATTACAGATAATGGTCACCCTTTCAAAAATCAATATGTCCATAAGCTTTGTGACAAATTCCATATTCACATCATTTTTCTACTCCATATTATCCCCAAGGTAATGGTCAAGTTGAGGAGTCTAATAAAACTATCGTAAAAATATTAAAGAAGACTATTAATGATGTTGGTCATGACTAGCACTTACAACTTAATCATGATTTATGGGCCTATCACACTATTATTCGTACCCCTACAAGAGACACACCATATTCCCTTGTCTGTGGATATGAAGCAATACTTCCTATAGAAATTGAGTTACCATCACTACAAGTCTCTATGTAAGGTCCGATTGATCAAGAAGAATACCGTGTATCTCGTCTCCAAGAGCTAGAGTTATTGGATGAAAAGAGATAGAACACTTTGACACATTTGTAAGAATATCAGAATTACCTTCAAAGTAGTTACAATAAGAAGGTTCATCCTAAAAGTTTTGACATTGGTGATTTAGTCCTAAAAGAAAATCCAAAGAATCAAGTAGAACAAGAAAAACCTAGGAATTTTGAGCCTAATTGGTTGGGCCCATAGATTGTGACAACAACATATGGATTTGGTTCTTATCAAATTTCTACTCCTAAAGGATAGCCATTGTTTGAACCTATCAACATCATGCACCTTTGCAAGTATTAAACTTGATTCTCAAAGTATCCCTTAAAATGTCAAAAATAAAAAAAATAGTCACCCTGATGAGAACCTGGCAAACAGGCATCTTGGTGGCAACAAAAAAAATCAACAAAATCAGAAAAATAGTAAAGAGAAATAATTCGTCCAAAAGTGAAAACCACTTTGGTGGTGCTTTGGATAAGTACCATGGTGAAAAATTGGCAAAAAGGAGCCATACATAGTCAGTCTATGCTCCTTTGTCTATTGTCACTCCATATGGTCATTCGTTCACACTCATCCTTCATCCATAATAAAGTTTCATCATTCTTCCATGGCATGAGAACCACCGACATTTAGTATCCTTTTCTTTCATAATCATCTGCTACATTTACTGCTTCCCCTCACACATAATAAACTAGGCCTATACCTGACTGGAGGTAATACCTTAACTTACATATTCATGGGAAATAACACACAATATTAGCCCTTTAAAACCTTCAAAATCTATAGAAATCATAAAATGTCCTTAAAAAATCCAAAAAATCAAATATTAAAAAAATCCAAAAAAACCAAAACATTTCAAAAATCCAAAAATAGAAAATCCTTAAAATCTAAAAACACTTGAAAATTTCAAAACTTCCAAAAATAAATTCTGAGCCTGAGTTTGTATCAGTTTGTGTTAGAGTGATCGAACTACGTTGTCTTTGCACATTCGATACTTTGGAAAGGCTCACCTTAAATGGACCCTTGAGATAGTAGGTCAGCCCTTTAGGTTTATCCAAAATAAAATCACGATTTCATCTTTTGTCACATAAGGCAAAGTCAAGTTATGTCAAACTACGAGGTCTCTGAATTTATAACGTAGGCAAGGCCATCAATCGATGATCCCTCGAGGCCACCTAGGTTCATCCTTTAGGGTCTATTGAATTTGGTCTTATTCTTGGTCCACAAGCAATCATCATTTAAACCAAATCATGAATCAACAAATAAACATAACCAACAAATCTTTCAATCTCCAATCAATCAATCAATTTTCAAATCAATCATTCATCTTATCATCAATCAATCAATCATATTATTGGTCTTATGTTGGAGTGGGGTATTGTGTCATTTGTCTCATTCAACCTTATCTCTTGTCTTTTATCAAGATGTGTCCTTCCCGAGGTTATAATTTTTCAATTTGGCCATTTTCATTAAGCGAGATGTGTCCTTTTAGTTAGGTGTCTTGTCAACATTTGTTACTTGGTCAACTTTATCAAATGTGTTCCTTGCCTTAAACAAGATATGTCTTTCCTAAAATTTAGGTATTACCACATTGCTTGGTCAATCTTATCAATCAGTCTTATCAACCTTGCCTTAATCGGGACATGTCTTTCCTGAAATCAAGATCAACCAATCAACCTTGTCAAAACATTATCAATCAATATTTATCAAATCAATCAATCTTGTCAATCTTTCCTTAATTGAGATCTGTCTTTCCTGAAATTAGGTGCAATCAATCAACCTTGTCGATCTTATCAAACAATCCTTGTCAACCTATCAATCACATCAAATTGTCAATCAATCCTTGTCAAACGCATCAATCAAATTCTGGTCAACCTAATTAATCAATTAAACAATCTTATCAAAACTATTGGAAAACACTTCGTTGTTCTAGATTTGTCTTATCTTTTTTATTGGTTCTAGGTCATGTTACTATTCTCCTCGAGGATGTATTATTAACGGATTTAGAGGGACGATGATGGATCATGACCTCTTTTTTTTTTTGTATGTGGTTCGTCTTGGAAAAAAGATTGGGATAATTGGATCCTTAGTATGAGCCAGGACATTCCTTGTATTTTGGCTTTGTATTTTGGTTTCTTGTCTCTCACAAATGGTCACCTTACACACCTTGGTCTATGTCATACCATGGTGTTTGTGTTCCATTTGTGATACCTTTTATACCCAATGATGATAAATATAAAAATGGAAGTACGAAGGTTTGTCCCTTATCATATCACATCTAACTTTCCATCTCCATCTTCCTTTCCTTTTTCACACTAACATTCATTCCCTTCATGATCACATTTCTTTCGTCCGCATCTTGATTGATTCCTATGGCACATAAAAAAATCTTGCACATGTTATATTGCATCATAGAAATCACCATCATCATATACATCATTTTCATATTAGGGCACATTTATTTGCATATGAAAATACAAAATCACAAAATGCATTCATATAGAATTCATCATCATACTAGCATCACCATTAGTACCTTATCATATTAGTATTTAATTTTATATCACAATCCATTATATCATATGGCATGGGATTTCCGATAACATTGCATCCTATACATACAATATCACATCAATAGCAAGATGACATATCATATTCCTTACATTCATACTATGCATTATCACATAAGCATTTTTTTCATAACATTAACATTGAGTTATGTCAATACATTTCCATATCATGTCACATTAGGTCATTTCCATTACATTCATTATCCACACATAATAAAAGAACCTATAAATCATCAATGCATTACATCATCTACATTCGATACACCCATAAAACATAAATCATAAAAAATCATAGATCATCATCATATAGAATGCATCAACAAACACCATAATCATAGTATGAGTATCCATCACATAGCATATCATCATAATTGCATAAACATATCACAATGCATATCATCAACTGCCACCAAAATCATATCGTACATATCACTCAAAATAATAATGCGTTACGGGAATAATGTCAAGATGTGTCCAATAAAAGTGGATCTCGCGGACTTGATAGTGTCTAACACATGTAACAAGATGAGCTATCTTGAACTACCCTGATCTCCTGTCCTTGGGGCATCCTCCCTGCGTGGTGCATCTCTCGGTCTCTCCTCTATAGTAGGAGGCCTATCATATGGAGTGGCCTATCTGGCATCTAAAGTATCACCCTCAAACCTATTCTATGTCCATCTGTTGTGGGTCTCGCTTCATGACCTCACCCGTGAACCACTATCAATCTCAGAGAATGAAGGCTCTCTTTGCTCAGGTGGTACCAATCTCTCATATAGGTCCCTGTAATATTGACTAGCCCTGATAGCCCTGATATACTCCCATGAAACCTCACCAACCAAACCATTCCGTGTGGCTATGAAATAAATCATCCTCTAGTCATTCTATTTCCAACTAATAACTACCAGATCCTTCTCCACTAGAAATGCATCTCTCTCAGCTATCACGATCCTCAACTCCGCCTCCAATGCCTTTATACACACCTATAGTGCAGTTATCCCTTGCTCAACAATCCCATAATTCGCTTGAACCTCCTCTCCCACATCTCCCACGATGATCCTCTCATGAAGGATCCATGAGCACCCACCAATCAATCCATGCCAACTTCAAAAGAAACCTGCATAATCATGAAGCCCCAAGAAAATGATTAATACTCAAAACCAAAGGAAAAACTAAAACCTCTCCAAATTTCATGAAGATAACCATATCCTACCAAATCTCCCACTGAACTGTGATACTGAGCTATACATGGCAACCAGATAAACATCAAACCATCACTGTCAAAAAATCCCCACTGAAACATGTAACCAAGCTATCCATGACATCATGATAACCATCTTCTAAATGAAGATTATCCATGGCCTCAACACAATCGGAGAATATTTTTTTAACAATACAACTCCCAAAAGGTCAAGTAAAACCATAATATTTAAACCAAGAAGATCAAACTCAAGGTAACTATCCCCATAACTGGAAATCAGCCCATAAACTATGTCATAACATTCCTCAAAATGAATCCTCCAAAACTAACTATCCATAGCTCAAGATCCATATCTATGAAAGATAAAAAATACCAAATCATGCTAAACCATCCTTAAATGAGTAACCATAATCAATCATGAATCAACTCAATTCCATGAGAAATAAAAGCATGAAACATAAGACATCTGAAAAATATAATGGTCAAATACCTCTCAAATAAAGAACTGTCGAGTGTGTTAAACTCACGTCCAACCAAGGTGTAGGCTTCTCGGTCTTTACTATTGAGAAAATATTTTCTTACAAGTAAACATTCCAACATATATCTCTTACCATGAGAGAACTCAAGCCTCACCTATTTATCCAAGTATCCATGAGGACCTATAACCAACCAAGCCATGTCAAACTCCAAATGCAACTTAGCACTATCATGAGGTAATCAAGAAAATGATTAATGTACCCAATACTTAAGGTAACTACACAAGATCAATGTAAAATCTCCAATCATGAATCATAAACATAAACATGACAACATGATCTAACCATATCCTCTAAGGAGATCACATACATCATAACATACATAAATATCCTAGTCTCAAGAGAACAAGTACCATGCCAAACTCTAAATGCATATCAAGAGTAAACCATGACATAATAACAACCACTCTAAACCAAGAAACCATATATTTAATCACATGAAGATATCCATACCAGTGATGCATCCAAATCACTGCCAACAACTCTAACAAAATTGTGATACCGAGTCACACATTGACAGTGTGACAACCATCCTCTTCCACAATTTATATGTGGTGGTTTGATCTGAAACATTCAAGAGAACAACATCAACAAGACATAATATTATGGTTCCTCTTTCCTTCTTATCAAGCTTATCCAAATCCTAATTTGACCTTGATGAATATGTCTTTGTTTCATTACAAACAACTAACCACTAATCTCTCTCTTCAAGGAGATCTTTCATTTTTAATTTCCACATCTCATACCCAAATCCATTGAACCTTTCAATAGCTAAATGAGAAGTAGAACCTATTGCAACACACTTAATTTTCAAATCAGCAATTGACACAATATTAAAAGCTCTCACTACAACCAAACAACCTTCAAAATTTTAAGAGAAAAGCATCCCAAACTCTACCCCAACCTCTAGCTCTAATACCTAATGTTGAAAATGAAGGTAAAACTATAGAATAATATAGCTTAAAATTTGTAAATACTATGTAACTGTAGATTAAATTTTAGTATTCTTTGTCACAATCTCTTGTGTATGATTAAACTTGAATTAGATCAATTTTAATGTTGTAGAAAGTAGATAGAAGATTGATAGAAGAAATATAAGACAAAATAGAAAGGACACCGCATGTACGTGGAGAAAACCCTTTCGGGTAAAAAACTCCACCAAAATTGTTCTTGCTTGTATTATTTAACCTTTGAATGAGTTACAATAATACTAATTCAATTATCCTTGATGTGTGATGGGGGAAAAATATGCCATTATTTTACCTCTTATTTGCTTTAAACCTTGTCATTTTTCCTAGTGTTTCCTGTCGTTCCTGTCACTTTTCATTAATGAACTGAAGGTATTTTATGAAATAGAAGGAATGGTAAAAACTAGTGAAAATACTGATTTCGTTGACTATTTGTAACTATATTTGTGATTTTGGTAACATGCAGTGTTTAATGGTTTAAAATGAGCATGAAAGGAATTGGTGGAGGGATGACTAAGCTACTGAAGTCATTTTGGTTATATTCATCAAGATTAGCAATTTTTTTCTAAGTTGTTATGTTGTTCTTAGAATACTGTCAAAGACTATAAACTATTTTTGATTATCTTTTAATGGTTGTTGGATGAAAGAAACAACCGACCAAAACACTTATTCTATTACATCTGAAGGATTTTTATAAGTATAGGTAGATACAATATGTATATATATGTGTGTAAGCTGAAACTGGATATACATATACATAATTGAAATCAGACTTTGGCGATTTTAAATCTATACTCTATTAGTGTAATTCAAATGAATGAAATTTATCATGGAGTAATTATGTGCTTGTGAGTTTCATCATTCATTAACTAGCGAAGGTAGGGCCCACTTCCTCAGTTGTTGGTGATCGTTGCATTAGGATTGTGTGTGTGGTAATGTATGTTCTGATTTTATAAGTTATTCGATTAATTTCGTTACTGCATTGTTTGTTCTATCCTTTATCTGCATAATCCATTTCTTCTAAAGTATTAATCGATATTGATTTTTCTAATACTTGTCAGTATAATCCGTGTTGGTTTATTTAATATCTTTCTACATATATATATATTTCATCAGTCACTTGTTACCAGGATTAAGAACCGTTAGATGTCGATTAATAAAATTATTATGAGATAATAAGTTGGATAATCAATTGGCGTCGAAAGTATATTTGCATTCTATAGTTCAAATTTTATTTTTTTCATATTATTTTCAGATAGATTTCCATTCTACAACAAATATTTTTACTTTTGTTCTGATGTGTGCTAGTAACCTGTTTTCTGTGCAGAACTATTTCTTCACGGGTTCCTGTCACACTTATGACAAGAAGTCTGCCAATCAAAATTATGTTAAAAAATAGATTACATTAGTTTTCATCCAACAACCCTTGGTTTATTAATTGCAACTCTTTGGCATATTTCCACAACACGGTTTAAAAATCCTACATTCTCGGATTGACACTTTAGGATGAACTGAGGAAGCCATTTCTAAAGATTACATCAAACCCATTTCAAGAATAATTTAAAACCACAGTTTAATCCAATCATTTTGGCATCATTTCTAGGGAATGGTGTTAAAGGCCTACATTTCCAGTAAACTAAGTTAGGAAACATTTCACTAAGGAGAATGTCCACACAAAAGTCAACTCCATTTGGACAATTACCCTTGGTTTTCTTTGTCATAGATCATTTAGGTGCATGAATCGTAATAGGGCTAGTAGAGGAAGATTCATTAGAAAAGAAAAGGGAAGTAGTTCACAACCCGAAAAACCCAAAAATAAATAGGTACCATCCATTGAGAGCCCGCAACCTGAAGAATTACAAGATAAGTCAAAATTACCCATTGAAAGAAGTAGCTTGACTCAGGAGAAATTGAAAAATAATTTTCCATCACTAGAATTACTCAAACCTAATCTTGAGAAGTGTGCTATTGAGACCACTATTGTTCAAACACTTGCAAATACCCAACCAAGCTCTTCCGATATATTACCCAAAAAGGTTGAAATTTTTTTCCAAGAGTCTTACGAGGATAAAGTTGGTCCATTCTCTGAAGAAGGCCACAAGCCATTTGAAACTTATTTTACTCCTTGGGAATTAGAATTCATGGATCCCAACAACAACAACAATAACAACATTCACAATAGGGAGTTGGCCAACAATAATATGGTTACTTTTGAGTTTCCAATCACACATCCTAGACGAGATGCTCCCATGAAGAATATTACTCATTCTGCTTTGCCCATTTTTTGTGTTCTTTCAATGGAGGATCCTGACATGTTTTTGTTTGAATTTTATGTGTTGTGTCACAGTTATGACTACCAAAACAATGCACAAAAACTCAAAATGTTTCCAGCTACACTAAAGGATGTTGCCCTACGATGGTTTATGAACCTTCAGAATATCAAAATGTGGGAAGTCATGAAGGAGGTATTCCTGAACAAGTACTAAGAATATTGCAAAAAGAAGGAGGTTTGGGATGATATTTTCTGCATGACTCAAAAGGAAGACAAGTTTGTAGAGGACTACCTTGAACGCTTTATGTTTAGTCTTCAACGGACTCACCAAGAGGGACTAAATGATGATATTATTAAAATGATATTTCTTAGAGGGATAAGAGATGATGTTATGCAAAAATTAAATTAAATAGGAAAAGGGAATATCTCCAAAATATAATTTGATGATATCTATGATATTTGCAGGAACTATTCAAGGTTGCAGTGTTCAGGAAGGAGCTATCCAAGTAAGCCTTATACCACAAGCAATGTGATAGGTATCACAAAGAGGGAATAGGAAATTTACTTGAGGATCTTAAAATAGATTTTTTGAGTCATATGGGGAAACAAATAGAAACTCTTTACACCAGTAGGAAGCAAGAGGAAGTTGAGAAGGCCTTAATTGTGTTTTATCCAATGTGTTGCAAGAGACACGGTAGTGAGGATTGCCCATACAATAGGACAAAAATCTCATCCTTAGAAGAAATTAGTAGGAGATCTACCTTGAGGCCTCTTCCTATAGGTGTGCCTGAAATGGAATATTATGAGGAAACCGTCTATTATATGGCCCCCAGGTGACCTTTTCCACCTCGAGTAATGCACCCTAACATAATGAACATTTATCTTTCCCCAGGACCTAGCCAACCCAACTCTTATTAACCGAGATGGTATGGGGGTTTGAAACAACCCCTGTACCCTAAATGGATGTTGCAGTATCAATATACTTCACAACTATGGCAATAGGCATGGAGGCCACAGCCTCCACAACCATCACCATACCAACAACAATCATTCCCATCACAATCACAATTCCCACCTCCTCCTATGATTAATCCATACCAAAAATCACAACAAATCCTCCCAACCTTGCCATCATCGGCTGCCCAACCTGTGAATCCAACAAACCATACACCACAACCACCAAGGCCTACACCAATGCCAGCCCAACCCAATCCCAACCCCAACAATAGGGCAACCCAACCAATGTATAATAATGAGGCAACGAGCTACTCCACCTATCCAATAAATACATTAGAAATAGATGGAGTTAGTTGAGGTCAAGGAAGGCTCTTCAAGGGCCCACCATTACAGAAATCAACGAGGAGTCAAAAATCGAGCCAACCAAAGAACCTCCCTTTCCCGAACGATTTCAATTTGAACCAATACAAAGGGAGGATTCTCAACCTGAATTTGATTTTTTTAATGAGTTGCACAATGTTAACATCAAGATTCCTTTGTTGTAGGCCATCAAGGACATTCTCCTCTATACAAAAAAAATCACGATCTCTATACCTCGAAGAAGAAAAAGAAGCAAGACCCAAAGACCATTAAATTCATTAGATAGTTGGCAGATCTTATGCTTGGGAACATAACCATTCCAAAGTACTCTAATCCAGGGAGTCCGGTCATTAAGGTAACCATTGGTAAAGTAAGTATTCCTAATACCCTTGTAGATTTAGGTGCTACAATTAATGTAATGACAAATGAAATGAAGGAAATGCTATCATTAGAAGGACTTAGGCCTACTCCTACAGTTCTAAAATGGTAGATAGATCTTTGGTCAAGCCCGAATTTTTGATTCTATATGTAGTCCTTTCTATTGATTCATGGGAATACCCAACTGACTTTGTGATTTTGTAGCCAAAAATTAAGCTTGGGGGATACCCTTGATTTTGGGATGACCTTGGTTGACAGTCGTAGATGCATTTATTAATTGTCGATCAAGGAATATGATCATTTCCAATGGCGAGCACAAGAAACAACTGACTATATACCCGCCAACACAACCTTTGTTGGAAACAAAGGACCCATTTTGGATTGATAGCAACTTGGATGAGTCATTACCAATTCTAATAATTGATAAAGCCTTAGATATGGAGGAACCTATTGAGGATAATGTTCTTTTTAATTTCCTTCAGAATAGGTATACGTTTAATGAAATTTTTGAAAGCATGGCCCTCCATTCAAGTATAAATACTCAATGTCCTTCTAGGAATTTTCCATTGGTGGGTAGTTCACGTTTTGTTCAACACTTTATCACATTGCATCAGTTGTTTCCCCATAATTTCTTATATGGTTCATCCTTATCTTCTGAAAATTCAAGTGACATGCCATCCACCACGCAAGTCTTAGCCATTGAGTCACCTACACAATTAGAAGCTATGGAAGCTCTACCTAATCACACACTTAACATTAATCCATAGTTAACCCCTAAACAAATCTAAGATCTTATCGTCATGCTTAGAACAAAGAAAGAAGAATTTTCTTGGGAATACCAAGATATACATGGCATTCATCCTAAAACCTACACCTACCATATTTACATTGAAGAGGGAAGTCATCCAATTAGGCAACCACAATGTCGGCTCAACCCTACCCTGCGTGAAATAGTTAAGGAAGAGTTACAAAAATTGTTAAACGTCAGGTTTATATATCCTATTTCAGATAGTCAGTGGATTTCTCCTTTAGTTGTGGTTCCTAGAAAAAATGGTAAATGGATAATTTGTGTTGATTATAGAGCATTAAATAAATCTACTAAGAAAGATAATTTTTCATTACCATTTATTGAGCAAGTATTGGACACTCTTGCAGGTAAAAAGTTCTTCTATTTTCTGGACGGGTTCATCGGTTGCAACCAGATTCACATAACACCAGAAGATCGGGACAAGACCACTTTCACTTGCCCTTGGGGCACGTTTGCTTATAAAATCTTGCCATTTGGTTTATGTAATGCCCCTACCACTTTTCAAAGGGAAATTTTGAGAATTTTTGTGGATATTTTCAATGATTGTGTTGAGGTGTACATGGATGATTTTACTGTCCATGGTAACACTTATGAAGAGGCTAAAACAAAATTAGAAAAAGGTACTTAGGTGTTGTATAGATACCAACTTGTCATTGAGTCATGAAAATTGCCATATACTTATGACCGAAGGGATAGTGCTTGACCATTACATCTCCTCTCAAGGTATTCAAGTGGATCCTAAAAGGGTCCAAATTATCCAAGACTTGCCTATACCCTCTAGTCAAAAAGATGTTCGAAGTTTTCTTGGTCATGCAGGGTATTACCGAAGATTTATCCAAAATTTTAGTAAGATTGCATCCCCCTTGTTTTCCTTGCTAGCCTTTGAGACCATCAAGATAAAACTTGTAACCACACTAGTCCTTAGAGGACCAAACTGGGAACTACCATTTCATATCCATATTGATGCCTGAGATTGTTCAATGGGAGTTGTTCTTAGACAAAAAGAGGATAATCTATTCTATTCCATCTACTGTATCAACTTGAGATTCACAAGGGCTGAGGTAAATTACACGGTAACTGAAAAATAAATTTTAGTTGTCATGTATGCAATCAATAAGTTTTGTCATTATATTATTGGCTATAAAGTGTTTGTCCACACAGATCATTCGACAATTTGGTTTTTAATGAATAAACCTATGGTAACTAGTAGAATTATAAGATGGTTTCTTTTACTCTAGGAATTTGATATAACTATACTTGATAGGCCTATTTGAGAAAATGTGGTTGAAAAATTTATATCCATATTACAATAGCTAGACAATGAACCCACTCTAGTTGACGATGCATTTCCAGATGAGCGCCTCTTTTCTATATCAACAAAGAGTCCATGGTTTGCCAATATTGCAAACTATCTAGTTACATTCAAGTTCCCACCACATTTCTCTCTAAGGGAATGGTGAAATCTGGTTGGACTCAGTGGCCAATATACATGGATCAATGGATTTCTCTTCCACATCGAAATTAACAATATCATGTGGTATTATGTACTAGAAGATGATGTCTTCGATATAATTCTTGCATGCCATACAAAACCATGCAAAGGACACTTTTCTGCTCAGAGGTCTTCCCAGAAGATTCTCACTGCAAGTTACTACTGGCCTACGATCCATAGGGATTGTAAATTCTATTTTTATCATTGCAACAAGTGTCAGCACATGGGCTGACCCACATGCTCAAACAAGATGCCCTTACACTCACATTTTTCCATATAGCCATTTGAGAAGTGGGGCCTTGATTTTTTTGTCCCAATCAACCCACCATCAAAGAACAAGGAATACATCCTTGTATATACCGATTATGTCACCAAGTGGGTAGAAGTGGTAGCACTAAAGCATGCCAGAGATACAAAAGTAGCAGATTTCTTGTACTTCGATATTTTCACAAGATTTGGTGTGCCACGAGAGATAACCATAGATTAAGGACCACAATTCATGTCTAAGCTCATTTATTCCTTGGTTCATGAGTATGAAATTCTCCATCGCAAGTCTACACCCTATCACCCTCAAGCCAATGGGCAGGTAGAAGTCACCAATAAAGAGATTGAGAATATTCTTACTAAGACAGTTGCTCTTCATAACCATGACTAGGCTACATTACTTCTTGAAGCTATGTGGGCCTATCAAATGTGGAAGACCACCACTGGTCTGACCCCTTATGAGCTCATCTATGGTAAGAAGGGGGTCCTTCCCATTGATTTTGAGATAAAAACTCTTCGAATTGCACTACAATTGGGTATGAGTCTTTCTGATGCACAAAAGGCATGCATTGATCAACTACATTCCTTAGATGAATTGTGTCAGGAAGAACTCTTCCACACCAAGGTTGTTCAAAAACAGTGTGCTCTATGGCATGACCGTCACATTCGCCAACACTCATTCCAACCCGGAGATTGGGCTCTCTTATATGACTCCCACTTCCAAGAATTCAAGAGAAATTTTCACACACGATGGCTCAGACCCTATGAGATATAGTCCATATATGCTAATGACGTTGTTCGTATCTGTACAGTGGACTCTAAAATATGATCTCTTCTTATCAATGGTCATCACCTCAAACTATACAAGAAGCCTCTTTCCAAAAATCTTTCTTTTTAGAGGTGGCGTAGGAACTTAATGTTGTTCCTTTTGGAATCCTTCGAGATTGATCCAATAATAATAATAAAAAAAGAGAAATGAAAGATCTAATGGTGAAAACCCTCTTTAGGCATTGTTAGTTGGTTAATGTTTGATAACTGGTTTCTGGTGAGCATTAACCATTAAATAAAACTTAGTGGTGAGAACTAATTTTTTGGTGCCACTAGGTGGTGGTAGATTGAAAATAGGGCAATCGGTGGTCTATTGTCGACTTTGAAAAAAAAGGGGATATCTTCAGCATTGGCACCCTACCTTCCTGTCATTTTTCTACCAGGACCTATTTTGTGCAACATGTGTTTAGGTCCCTCATTCCATTCATTTGGGGTCCTCCTTCAACTTCCTGCTAAGAACCCTGGCCTATTCTTTCTTGTCTTCTAACGATCTTCTTTGACACTGTTCCTCTCATCTACTTGTCAAGAACCTTTATTTTTAGTGTCCCCGCTGGTTGTTGCTATCACTTATTTTTGGTTGGGTTCTACGACCCTTCACTTCTACTTCTGGCATCTGTGTCACAATGGTTGTTAGTGGCTTTCAGCCAAAAACCATTGCTCTGATTGATTTTACGTTCCTATCTCCTTTGTGACAGGAACCGGTATGGTTATCTCCTGGTCGGATTTCCAATCTCTTCTTAAACTGGAGTTGTTTGCTTGCTAGATGGTACTCCTTTCTCTATGGTTAAATCATGATTTATTCATCATTTCCAATGCTTCGACTGGTTGAATTCCACCTTTTCAGTCGCCATACTTTTTGTCTGACAATATTCTTGTGCTTTCTTCTACACATGACGTTCGCCAACTGGCTGCTTTCTTTCGGTTCCAGTTTTATCATGACTGTACCTCCTATGTTACACTCTTACCATCCTATCATTGTTGTGATTTGGTGTCTGCATCAGCATCAGATTCACCACATGTGTCGCCACGCCACCACTCTTGTCCATCAACGGTCATCGGTATTGGTATTTCATTTTTTTTTCTTTTCTTTTTATTTTATTTAATATGGATTGTTCATTTAATGATGGTGACATCACCCATGAACGGGTAACTTGCTAAGCTGGGGGGGAGTGTCACATCTACCATCGTGTCTCATATTTTCCATAAAAACCCTATCCCATCATATCTATATCCTTTGATTTCTGGCATGATCTGTCATAAATATCATTATTTGGTAACTCCCTCTTAATACCACCAATAATTATTATTATTCGCCTGTAATAGTGAATTAAAAACCACCATTTCTTACCCACTTACCATAAACCATTTATTACCACCTATAAATTGTTGCCAGTTAAGTTTGTCCTATTCCTAGTGATTGTCATTTCTGAAAGACTAGTTTTGATTCATACACTTTATCGGGCTCAAACTGTGAACTATTCAAATTGCACGTCCTAGTAAGGATATGGTAGGAGAATGTAGGCACTGCTATGAGCCAATGGCAATGGATGATTTAAGGGCTTTGGTGATGTCTAAAGCCTACAAGATATTCAAGCAAGCAAGATGAGATGCGTATTTTAAGAGACTATGGGGATATGATGAGAAATTGGCTCATGAGTTCACGATAACCTGCAACACCGAGCGGGTGCGAGTCTATGGGCTAGAGATTCTTGTCTCAATTGAAAACATAGTAGATGTTATAGGGTTTCCATTGACAGGAGAAAACTATTTTCGTGAAAATTCTAGGAGACAAAGAAACCTTAAATCCCTCTGTAAGAATTTCTTGAAGTGTGGGGAATTGGTTGAAGTAGTGTTAGGTCTGGGCACAAAGTTATCTTTACTTCCAACATCTTGGAATGATGTGGTGAAATTTTTTATTCAGTATTTGACCTACAAAGGAAGGTTTGTATATGTTTATGCCAAAAAAATTTGGCTGATGATACATTTGAGATGAGGTGTATTTGTCAATATTACTTTCTTTATGTATTCTTCCATAATTCAAATGTGAAAAGCAGTTCAGAGGGGTAGTGAGAATTCATTAGCACATCATGGGCTTATTAGATTGTTAATTGTAAAGGAATTAAAGAGACTTTCACCTCCTAGGGACTAGGACTCGTTTATTGTTGATGAAACCCCTAAAAATTATATCAAGAATTCCCTCCCTAATACTTCAGAACACTTTGCCAAAGAAGATTCCCACAATATAGAAAAATCTACTGATAACTTAGAAGAGGAAGAGTCTGGTCATGAAAATTTAGAAGAGGATAATGAATGCACTAAGGGTTTTGAGTCTAAATTTCCTCCTAATAGTTCTAAGAAAGGAAAAGCACAAAACCTAGGGTCAAGTAGCAAGAAGGTTAAGGGTTCCAATGCTAAACGACTTAAACTCAAAGATACTGAAATCTCTACACCTGGCTCTAGGGTTGAAAAGAAGCGGCGTAGTGGGTCTACCTCAGTTGCTATTTTAGAAGAAAAAAAATTCACCTGATTTCACAGATAAGTTAGAAAATTTGGCTAATGTAGCCAGTGGCTTAAGTCCTCAAAAAATTGAGGACATTGGTGAATTGACAATAGTGGGAACGGTCTCCCGAAAGACTAAAAGAACAAAAGTTGTTGCTAGAGAATTGAGAAGAAGTAAGAGGAAGAAGAGTTAAATGATAGACCTGAAGGATTCCCCACAAAACCAAGAGGAAATCGAGAAAAACATTGAGATACCACCCCATAATTCTTCTATCTTAAGAGTGGAACTTGAGCAAAACCTTGAGGTACCGCCCTAACATTCTCTTGTCTTAGAAAAGATACCGAGTAGTCAAGAAGAAATTATTGACAAGGATATTGTTCAGACTGAATCTCCACTAGCCAAAAGTGATAATGACCTTGACAATCCTGAAGACCAAATCCCACACAACACTACCTAGGAAGAAGAGCATCAATTAGAAGAGAGAGTAGGGAATGAAGTGAATGTGGAGATTCAGGAATAGGAAAATATTTTAAACCCTCATTAGGAACAAAAAGACAAACAAGAGTCAGAGGTAGAATAAGAGTATGAAGAAGAACATCCCTTGCTCACTAATGATAAAATTCACAACATGCAGAGTTTGGTGACCAAGCTAATTGAAGAAAATGAAACTTTATGGAAACAAGTTCAAACGACAGAGTCACTCAACGCATTTCAAGCAAATGAAATCAGTCAGTTGAAGGCAACACTTGAGAAAGAAAAGGTCACTGAGATATTGGTGGTAAAAATTTAGGAGCATGAAAAATAGTTGTAGGAACTCCATCGATTGTGTGTCACAGAGGTCATTAGTACTCTGCAGAAACTTTCCCCTTCTCTCTCTGGTTTGTATTCTATACTCTCTTTGCATGAGGACATACAAAGTCTTCAACTGGGGGGAAATGATGGGGGAAAAATATGCCATTATTTTACCTCTTATTTTCTGTAACCCTTGTCATCTTTCCTAGTGATTCATGTCATTCCTATCACTTTTCGTTAATGAACTAAAGGTATTTTATGAAATAGAAGGAAAGGTAAAAACTAGTGAAAATATCGATTTCGTTGACTATTGCTAACTATATTTGTGATTTTGGTAACTGGTAGTGTTTAATGGTTGACAACGAGCATGAAGGGCATCGGTGGAGGGATGACTAAGATGCTAAAGTCACTTTTTCATTTTCATTCTATTCGTCAAGATTAGCAATTTTGTTCTAACTTGTTATGTTCTCAGAATACTGTCAAAGACTAAACTATTTTTTATTATCTTTTAATGGTTGTTGGTTGAAAGCCACAAATAACCAAAATTATTATTTTATTACATCTAAAGTTTTGTTAGAAGTATAGGTAGCTACAATATGTATGTATATGTGTGTACATTGAAAATGGATATACATATACATAATCAAAATCAGACTTTGGCGATTTTACATCTATACTTTGTTAGTGTAATTCAAATGAATGAAAGCTATCATGGAGTAATTATGTGTTTGTGAGTTTCATCATTCAATAACCGACGAAGGCGGGGCCCACTTCCTTGGTTGTTGGTGATCGTTGCATTAGGATTGTGTGTGTGGTAATGTATGTTCTAATTTTATAAGTTATTCAATTAATTTCCTTACTGCATTGTTTGTTCAATCCTTTATCTGCATAATCCATTTTTGTTAAAGTATTAATCGATATTGATTTGTCTAATACCTGTCAGAATAATTTGTGTTGGTTTATTTAATATCTGTCTACACACACACACACACACACACACACACACACATATATATTCCATCAGTCACATGTTACCAGGATTAAGAACAATTAGATGTCGATTAATAAAATTATTATCAGCTAAGAAGTTGAATAATCAATTGGCGTTGAAAGTCTATTTGCATTCAATAGTTGAACTTTGATTTTTTTCATGTTATTTCTAGATAGATTTCCATTTTGCTACAAATATTTTTACTTCTATTATGTTGTGTGCCAATAACTTGTTTTCTGTGCAGAACTATTTCTTCATGGGTTGCTATCACACTTGTGACAGGAAGTCTACCAATCGGAATTTTGTTCAAAAATATATTACATTAGTTTGCATCCATAAACCCTTGATTTATTAGTTTCATCTCTTTGACATATTTCCACAACATGGTTCAAAAAGCCTATGTTCCCAGATTGACACTTTAGGATGGACTAAGGAAGCCATTTCTAAAGATTACATCAAACCCATTTCAAGAATAATTTAAAACCACAGTTTAATCCAATCAATGTGCTTCTTCTATCTTCAAGAAATCTTCTTCACAACCTGCAATATTTTCTCACATAACTCTCTCATACAATGGCTGCAATAACAAACAATAAAATTTCTTACAAACTCATAAGAGTTAACATATATAATATCACAAAGCCTCTTGAGAAAATCCATGCCTAGGGTTGCCAAGTTGAGTTCAAACATGCATGACAAAGTCAAACAACAGTCTCCCTCAAAGTTGGTGCCCAACACTGAAGTGTCAGCATTGTAGATGTCAAAAATATCTTCTACAAGCTCATCCTCAAAGTAGGTGTCCAAAATGGGTCCCACTTAACTAAGCATCATAAATATCTTTTCCATGCAATAGTTATAACTCAAAGATGCCAACTTGGGCACCCAAGGTGGGCCCAAACTAATCTTTGTTAACTAAAACACATCTATCACCAATTCATGCAAAATAATGTGCATGCATGATCCTCCACTATTAATTGAATGTATCAACTTGTTATCTATCCATGCAAATCAAGTCAACTAAGATTAACTAACATGCAACTGAAGATAATTGAAACATAACTGAACTGAATTGAACCTTGTACACATCACCCCTATTTTATAGGACCTCAACATGCATAAATCAAAATCCCTATTTTGTAGGAACCTAGGATGCATTTATGAAGTGTACTCAATTCACCAACTAGTTAATTGAACCGAGGTGGATCCCACCTCCCATGTGTGTGCCCATGTGCTCCTATTTTGCAGGAGCTCACTCCAAGGCATCCCCACATGCTGCTAACATTTAGAAATAATTACAAACGCCAATTTAAATGTTTATTTCATTCCAAATTTATCTCTTCATAATCATAGTGTTGTGTAACACATTCCAAGGACTTAGGAGATACATGAAATATGTTTAGAATGCAATCAAATGGCATCCTATTCCCAAAATTCTCCCACTTGACATTATCATTGTAATTATTCTAAAAAAGTAATCATTTAATATAAATCAAGTACAAGACTCAAGGCCAATGGCCTTCCTGCATCATGAGAACTTTTCTGCAACATTGATTAAAGTGTCAACTTTCTCAATCAATACCTTCCCCAAGTCTCTGTAGTATCCATGAGCACCCACCAGTCAAACCATGCCAACTTCAAATGCAACATGTCTAATAATGAGGCTCCAAGCAAATGATTAATACTCAAAACCGAAGAAAAAAATAAAACCTCTCCAAATTTCATGAAGATAACCATATCCTACCAAAGATCCCACTGAACTGTGATACCAAGCTATGCATGGGAACTAGATAAACGTCAAACCATCAGTGTCAATAAAATCCCACTAAAGCATTTAACCAAGCTATCCATGACATCATGATAACCATCTTCTAAATGAAGATTATCCATGGCCTCAACACAACCAAAGAATCTGTTGTTAACGATACAACTCCCAAAAGGTCAAGTAAAACCATAATCTTTAAACCAAGAAGATCAAAATCAAGGTAACTATCCCCATAATAGGAAATCAACCCATAAACCATGTCATAACATCCCTCAAAATGAATCCTCCAAAACTAACTATCCATAGCTCAAGACCCATATCTATGAAAGATAAAATATACCAACTCATGCTAAACCATACTTAAATGAGTCGCCATAATCAATCATGAATCAACTCAATTCCATGAGAAATCAAAGCATGAAACATAACACATCTAAAAAATATAATGGGAAAATACCTCTCAAATAAAGAATTGTCAAGTGTGTTAAACTCACATCCAACCAAGGTGTAGGCTTCTCGGTCTACTGTTGAGAAAATATTTTCTTACAAGTAACCATTGCAACATATATCTCTTACCATGAGAGAACTCAAGCCTCACCTATTTATCCAAGTATCCATGAGGACTTGTAACCAACCAATCCATGCCAAACTCTAAATGAAAATTAACACTATCTTGAAGTAATCAAGCAAATGATTAATGTACCCAATACTTAAGAGAACTACACAAGATCAATGTCAAAGCTCCAATCAAGAATCATAAATATAAACATGACAACATGATCTAACCATCTCCTTTTAGGAGATCACATACATCATAATATACATAAACATCCTAGTCTCGAGAGAACAAGTACCATGCAAAGCTCTAAATGCATATCAAGAGTAAACCATGACATAATAGAAACTACTCTAAACCAAGAAACCAGATCTTCAATCACATGAAGATATCCATACCAGTGATGCATCCATGTCATTGCCAACAACTCTAACAAAATTGTGATACCGAGTCACACATTGATAGTGTGACAATCATCCTCTTCCACAATTTATATGCAGTGGTTTTTTCTCAAACATTCAAGAGAACAACATCAGAAAGACATAATCTTATGGTTCCTCTTGCCTTCTTATCAAGCTTAGCCCAATCCTCATCTGAACTCGATGAAGATGTCTTTGTCTCATTACAAAAAACTAACCACTGACCTCTCTCTTCAAGGAGATCTTCCATTTTTAATTTCCACATCTCATACCCAAATCCATTGAACCTTTCAATATCTAAATGAGAAGTAGAACCCATTGCAACACACTTAATTTTAAAATCATCAATTGAAACAATATTAAAAGCTCTCACTACAACCAAACAACCTTCAAACTTATAAGAGAAAAACAGCCCAAACTCCACCCCAACCTCTAGCTCTGATACCAAATGTTGAAAATGAAGGTAAAATTGTAGAATAATATAGCTTAAAACTTGTAAATCCTATGTAACTATAGATTCAATTTTAGTATTCTTTGTCACAATATCTTGTGTATGATTAATCTTGAATTAGATCAATTTTAATGTTGTAGAAAGTAGAGAAAATATTTATAGAAGAAGTATAAGATAAAATAGAAAGGATACCGCATGTACATGGAGAAAACCCTTTCGGGTAAAAAACTCCACCAGAATTGTTCTTGCTTGTATTATTTAACCTTTGAATGAGCTCTAATAATATCGATTCAATTCTCCTTGATGTGCTTCTTCTGTCTTCAAGAAATCTTCTTCACAATCTGCAATATTTTTTCACATAACTCTCATACAATGGCTGCAATAATAGACAGTAAACTTGCGTACAAAATCATAAGAGTTAACATATATAATATCACAAAGCGTCTTGAGAAAATCCACGCCTAGGGTTGAGAAGTTGAGTTCAAACATGCATGAAAAATTCAAACAACAATCTCCCTCATTTAAGTTGGTGCCCAACATTGAAGTGTCAACCTCGTAGATGTCACAAATATCTTCTGCAGCTCATACTCAAAGAAGGCGTCCAAAATGGGTTCGACTTAACGGAGCATCATAAATATATTTTCCATACAATAGTTGTAACTCAAATATGCCAACTTGGGTGCCCAAGGTGGGGCCAAGTTAATCTTTATAATAACTAAAACACATTTGTCACCGACTCATGCAAAACAATGTGCATGCATGATCCACCACTATTAACTGAATGTATCAACCTGTTATCTGTCCATGCAACTCAAGTCAACTGAGATTAAATAACATGCAATTGAAGATAACTAAAACATAACTAAAGTGAACTAAACTGAATCTCGTACACATCACCCCTATTTTATAGGACCTCAACATGCATATATCAAAATCTCTATTTTGTAGGAACCTAGGATGTATTTATGAAGTGTACTTAATTCACCAACCAGTTAACTGAACCAAGGTGGATCCCACCTCCCATGTGTGTGCCCATGTGCTCCTATTTTGTAGGATGTCACTCCAAGGCGTCCCCACATGCTCCTAACATTTAGAAATAATTACAAATGCCAATTTAAATGTTTATTTCATTCCAAATTAATCTCTTCCTAATCCTAGTGTTGTGTAACACATTCCAAGGAATTAGGAGATACATGAAATATGTTTAGAATGCAATTAAATGGCATTTTATTCCCAACACATGTCACTAGTAACCCACATATCCAACATGTATTTGAGTCAATGCCCCCTAATACAGATAATTTTATGGTGCACTACCCACTTCTTGTTGAACCATTGGTGGCCGAAACACTGCTTTGTGATCCCACACCCAGACTGTCAAGAATGTCACTCCACAACTTAGACTCTGTCCCCCTCTATAAGAATATCAAGTAAATCAAAATACAACATGCCCAACATACATGACCCACACAAATAAATGGTCCTTAAAGTGACCATCGATCCAACCACCTCCCTCCATCGCATTCGGAATCCATGCCCCCTGCGATCGAGAATCAAAACCCTTGCTATCAATGCACATAACACACAATCAAATCAGTCATATGTCTCTGCCAGGGTCTCCCATCAGATCTCATATCCCTAGATCCCAAGCTTTACATCATCATTAGTCTCACAATAGTCATATAGTGCCTATAACCCCTACGTTGGATCATATCACACTCGCTCGCCAAAATTGGGTAGCCTCAAAATGCGATACATATCCTTGAGGGTGACTATTGCCTCCACTATCGATAAATGGAAGTTTCTTTTCTCTGAGTGCCACCACTCTACTAATGTTGTTGACATCCCTATTTTTACCCTAATCACAAGCATATAAGTAACATAGAATATGCGTAGGTCCAACAACAGTTGTCGCTCCTCCTCGCCTAACTGTTGTTAGAATTGGCTATGGCTGTCAAGATCTTGAGACCAAATGGAAAGCACAAAAAAGAGAGAATGGAATGTGACAAGAATAAACTGTATTCTTATCAATATGATTCATTGATATGATATGATTGTTTATTTTTTTACAATGAGAGACCCCTTGGGTATATAGCCAAGGTGAGTACATAGGAGCGCATAAGATTATGACAAGTGTCATAATCTTATGACATGAGACAATTGGGAAAATCTATCACTCCACCTAAAGTGGAAAAGTGATAATGTGATAATCACCACAAATGGTGGATCACCCACAAAAGGTGGAGAGACAATCACATGATATGTCCACGAAAGGTGGAAGTGATAAATTAATAACATGATAAGTCAACCAAAGGTGGAAAAACTCCAACTACCTCTTATGTGGTCCCTAAGTAAACTTAAATAAGGTCTAATCATGACCTAGGACAAGGTATACCACATTTAATTACACCAACACCCCCCTTAAGTGCAACATAGGGAGAATGCACACAAAAATAAACAATGCAAGATGGGTCTCGACAACTAGGTCATGTTAGGTACCCATGTACAAATGCAATGTAATCTCTCACAAACAAAGAAAAGGAGAAAACCCAGTGGGACGAAACTCCTCCCCAAAAGAGAGATGAAATAAAATAATGATATCCATCACAAATCCAATCAATCTCCATTCACACAAATGAAAAGAGAGACCATTTAGCCCCCCATAATGAGATAACCTGCTGCAAGAGAAGCACTAGAATCCTCAATCTGGAAATCAAGGAGAAACACTTTTGTTTGCTACTGAAACCATATGTGAGTCACTAATTGACTCAAGGTGGAATCATGATAAAGCAACAACAAACCTGATGCCAAGGAAAAATAAAAAACTCACAAACTGGCACATCTCTGGAATCTATGAAGCAACAGTTAATTGAGAAATGATCTAGAACTGAAATGAAATGTAAAGAAAATGCAAACCTAGTGCACACAAGAAAGGAAATAGTGCATGCACTGATGAATGTTCACATTTTCCTCCATGATGAAAAATAACCTCAAATTTGTGTAGATGAAAAATTCTTAAAAAATGGTCTACAAAATTGTGAAGTGCTCAAAACTAGCTTTCCATCGATATCTTGTTTGCCAAAAACGGACACTGTGGCCAAAAGTTATGGTTTTTTCAAAAAAAATGAATTTAGCTTGGAGGAAATGAGTTTTCTAGCAATTTTTTTTTACTTCTGATTTGATTTCTAAAAATCTACTCACTATTTGTAAACAAAAATAGAAACCCAAAAATATTTTGATGCTAAAAATAAAACCCAAAAATCGTTTTTTGATTCAACAAACAAAAGATGAAAAATTGAAAAAAAAATTAACCTTCATCCAGTAGAAAAATGATGCACGACACTTTTTGGACAGCGATTTTCTCGAGATTTGTTTAAGATATGCAAAATCTAAAAGATACACAGTTTAGATTTTGACCCTCGCTACAAAACCCAAAAATCATTTTTCCTACAAATGAGTGAAAGCTAGATTTTTGAAGCAAAATGATGACTACTCCAAAAAAAATGGCTTGCAACAAACCCTTGTTTGCCAAAAATGTAAATGGTGACCAAATTGAGTGAAACAAAAGCCAAATTTGACTTTTTCAAGCCCCATAGACGCAATGGTGAGCTCAGATTTGCACCAACAAGCTCCGATATGAACCTACAATAAAGAGCCATAAATAGAACCTCCCCAAATTTGGTATCTCTCTTTAGAAAAAAGACTCTCCAATGGTGCCCAACCCACTCTAATACATTGTTAGAATTGGCTATGACTGCCAAGATCTTGAGACCAAATGGAAAGCACAAAAATAGAGAATGAAATGTGACAAGAATAAACTGTATTCTCATCAATATGATTCATTGATATGAGATGATTATGATTGTTTTACAATGAGAGACCCCTTGGTTATATAGCCAAGGTGAGTACATAGGAGCGCATAAGATTATGACACTTGTCATAATCTTATGACATGAGACAATTGGGAAAAGCTATTACTCCTCCTAAAGTGAAAAAGTGATAATTTGATAATCACCACAAATGGTGGATCACCCACAAATGGTGGAGAGGTAATCACATGATATGTCCACGAAAGGTGGAAGTGATAAAGTAATAACATGATAAGTCCACCAAATGTGGAAAATTTTCAACTACTTCTTATGTGGTCCCTAAGTAAACTTAACTAAGGTGTAATCATGACCTAGAACAAGGTACAACACATTTAATTACACCAACACCCCCCATTAATTGCAACTTAGGGAGAATGTACACAAAAGAAAACAATGCAAAATGGGTCCCGACAACTAGGCCATGTTAGGTACCCATGTACAAATGAAATGCAATCTCTCACAAGCAGAGAAAAGGAGAAAACCCAGTGGGACAAAACTCCTCCCCAAAAGAGAGGTGAAATACAATAATGATATCCATCACAAATCCAATCAATCTCCATCCACACAAAGGATGAAAAGAGAGACCATTTAGCCCCCCATAATGAGATAACCTACTACAAGAGAAGCACTAGAAGTATACTATGGAGTAACACTAGAATCTTCAATTTGACAAGCAAGGAAAAATACTTTTTTTTGCTATTGAAACCATATGCGAGTCACTGATTGACTCAAGGTGAAATCATGATAAAGCAGCAACAGACCCAATGCCAAGGAACACTAGAAAGCTTGCAAAACTAACACATCTCTGGAATCTATGAAGCAAAAGTGGATTGATAAATGATCTGGAACTAAAATGAAATGCAAAGAAAATGCAAACCTAGTGCACACAAAAAAGGAAATAGTGCATGCACTGATGAATGTTCACATCTGCCTCCGTGATGAAAAATAACCTCAAATTTGTGTAGATGAAAAAATCTAAAAAAATTGTCTACACTACTGTGAAGTGCTCGAAACTAGCTTTCCATCAATATCTCATTTGCCAAAAATGGACACTGTGGCCAAAAGTTATGATTTTTTCAAAAAAATTGAATTTAGTCTGCAAGAAACGAGTTTTCTAGCAAAAAATGTTTACTTTTGATTTGATTTTTGAAAAGTCTACTCACTGTTTGTAAACAAAAACAAAAACCCAAAAATATTTTGATGCTAAAAATAAAATTGAGTAATCATTTTTTGATCCAACAAGCAAAAGATGAAAAATTGAACTTTTTTTAACCTTTAGGCAAGAGAAAAATGACGCACGACGCTTTTTGGATAGCGATTAACTCTAAGTCTGTGCAAGATATGCAAAATCTAAAAGATACCCAATTCAAATTTCAACCATGGCTACAAAACCTAAAAATCATTTTTCCTGCAAATTAGTGAAAGCTAGATTTTTGAAGCAAAAATGATGACAACTCCAATAAAAAATGACTTGCAACAAACCCTTGTTTTCCAAAAATATAAATGGTGAACAAATTGAGTGAAACAAAAGCCAAATCTAACTTTTTCGAGCCTCCTAGATGCAATGGTGAGCTCAGATTTGTACCAACAAGGTCCGATATGAACCTGCAATAAAGAGCCAAAAATGGAACCTCCCCAAATCTAGTATCTCTCTTCAGAAAAAAGACTCTCCAATGGCACCCAACTCGCTTTGATACTATGTTAGAATTGGCTATGGATGCCAAGATCTTGAGACCAAATGGAAAACACAAAGAAAAAGAATGGAATGTGACAAAATAAACTGTATTCTCATCAATATGATTCACTGATATGAGATGATTGCTGATTTTTTTACAATGAGAGACCCCTTGGTTATATAGCCAAGGTGACTACATAGGAGAGCATAAGATTATGACAAGTTCCATAATCTTATGACATGAGACAACTGGGAAAAGCTATCACTCCACCTAAAGTGGAAAAGTGATAATGTGATAATCACCACAAATGGTGGATCACCCACAAAAGGTGGAGAGGTAATCACATGATATGTCCACAAAAGGTGGAAGTGATAAAGTAATAACATGATAAGTCCACCAAAGGTGGAAAAGTTCCAGCGACCTCTTATGTAGTCCCTAAGTAAACTTAACTAAGGTGTAAACATGACCTAGGACAAGGTACACCACATTTAATTACACCAACAATTGGTCTCACGGTTGAAGCACATTTGGCCTCGACACATGAGTGTAAATCAGCGGTAGCCACTCTTGAAATCACCATTTAACCAATAATGTCAATCCTAGACCTTTAGTAGACCAACAAAACCTAGTTTGACCAAGTTAAAATTTCTTATTTTGGGGAAAAAATTTCACCAATCAATTGTATCACAATTTTAACAAATGTCACACTAATTTATAACCGGCCTGCAATTGCAATTGTGTCACTCTCTTGATGTATGTGTCACATCGAGACAACTGTGACAAACCGCTCATCGAATGTTTCGAATTTGAATTCAAATGCGTCACAAAATTTTGTGATGTAATTGATTGCTAAATTATTTCCTAAGCTAAATGCATCCAAAACGAGAAAATTAAAAGTTGGGCTAGTAGTACGTACTTGGGGGGCACTCCCTTAGAATGATGGTAGTTGCAAACCCTGTACGTGTGATGGGTGGCCTCTGGAATAGGTGAAATTCTTGTTGCCTAATCACTCTGAGCTCTCAAAAATTCTATATTTGGAATGCGAAAAATGACCCTTTTTAAACTCAAATTGTCATTTATAGGTTAAAAATTAGGGTTTTTGACCTACTTTGCCTACTGGTCACACCTTTTGAAGGCTTTTACCTTGAATTTGACCCCTCCATCACCTTTGAATCTCGATTTTTTCTTCACCATCACATTCTTGGCCATCTCTTTGTCTTATTAGGACAATTTTCCAAATTTTTGGATTTTTTTGAAAATTTATCAAATTTTCTTAAGGGGGCATACCTGTATCTTGTCACCACCAGGGCACACTGGGGCATGATCTGAACTTGGTTTTCATTTTCATTCTTTGAAACAATGATCAAATCACATTATGTCAAAGGTGGGAAAAATGTAGACTCTAAAAAATGTCCTAGGTTTGTGAGCAACATTTTTCCTTGGTCGTCATCCTCTAATAATTAAATAACTTTAATTATTTAATTATCCCTGACCATATTCCTCTATTAATTAAATAATTTTTAATTATTTAATTAATTCATTTTTTAATATTTATTCTACCATGATCAATTAAAATAAATTAATTACACTGCTAGCACCCCCTTTCTTCAATAATTGAATAAATCATTATTTATTTAATTTTAATTTTTTTTATCGTTCGCCTATTAACCTTTTCATTCTTCTGTAATTAAATAATTATCGAGATTATTTAATTATGTGTCATTCCTCTCCCATTTAAATAATTAATTCAAATTAATTATTTAATGCCAAATTTCCATCCATCCTATTTAATTAAATTGACTGATTAAATTATCATTTTCATTTTCCTCCAAATAAATAATTTGAATGAATTATTTATTTTCCACTCGTTCGCTTTCTCCATTTTTGAATAAATAATTTAAAGTAAATTATTTATCCTCTCCCTTTTGGTCAAAGATGCCATGTTCATAGCCTTTATTTATGTCACAAGCCTTCATTTATGTCATAGTCACCAAGAGTCATAGCCATCGACGTCATAGCCTTCATTGCCCACCTCTTTTTGGTGCATCAATTCTAGACCATTGATCTTGGCATCTTTCCAGAAGATCGATCTTGGCCCTTCATTTCGTAACCTCCTTCTCATTCATTCTCATTCGTTGATCTTGGAATCCTTCTAGAGGATTGATCTTGTCGTTTGTTATAATGGTGATCTATAAAAGGGACTATTCTCTCCCATTTCTACCTTAACAACTAATATTCTCCAACCTTCTACTTACCATTTGTAGGTTTTGCACAAGTATCACAACAAATTTGAGGGCAAGGTTGCATAAGGAGAAATAGGAGATCAAAAGAAGTGATTCAAGATCAAGCATGTGGAGTGTTGTCATTTGATATTATTATTTTATTTATGCTTTCATTGTATTCTCTTGTTTATGTGTGGTTTCATACCTTAGAAGTGTTGGATGTCACTCATTCTAGGATAGTATTAATCTAACCCCATCTTACACTCTCCTTTCTTCTTTCCTGTCTTTTTCTTTTTCTTTAGAGGAAGTAGAAGTTATCTATTCTTTGTGTGTCCTTCATCCTCAACCTTGTCTTTTGTAGGTTCCTCTTCTTCATTTGTAAAATATTGTTCCTCCTCCATGATATTAATTGTAAGCTTTATTCCTTGACTTATCAAGTTAGAGTATTGTACTTCCACCCACATTTTCATTAATCCCTAACTTGCCTCATTATTAATTCCAAATCAGTGACTTCCTCTTCAGCCTAATTTGACAATGTTATAGGGCTATTCACAACTCCATTGAACTCAGAATTCTGTAATAGTTATCTATCATCCTCAACTTGGCTTGTTACTACCGTCAGGTGGAGATTCTTGATTTATTGAAGTGGTAGTCTAGTAAAAAATCCAACTTCTCATTCATCTACACAATTGGCCCAAAATTATTCAATATCTAGCTTATGTATATTACCTGGCCACATTATTCAACATTTTATCACAAGGGTCAAAATTTATTTTGGTAGTATAGAAGGTTAAATGGAAAAACTACAACTCCACATCTAACTACTATGTTGATTAATGAGCAGGGCATGCATATAATCCTTTGTCAACCATAATGGGATAGGGTACCCCAACCTTGTGCATATCCTTCAATAACTTAATGGAAGTGAAAATTTGTCTTGTAACTTCAAGAAGTACCATCTTGTCAATGAGGTACTTGGGTAATCCATAAAGAGAAACAAAGAATCCCTCAATCCTAAAGTAAGTGAACTTTGGAAACAAGATAAACCATAAACTAAACCTCATAATGAGATACATGGTAGAGGTATACAATATTCTATTCAAATACCCATGTAGTGTCCTTACAATATACATGGTTAATGCATCATTTACCCTTTTATAATGATTCATGGAATTGTGTATTTGAAATTGAGGATAGAAACCATAAAATTTGTAAGTGGTGAGGACCATTACCAATAGGGCCAAGAGATGTTAACCCTATATGCCTAAAATTTCTAGCCAATATGTAAACTATGTAAGATGTCATGTGGAAATTTTGAGTTTCCCTCACCACTGAAAATTGATAATGAATGTTGTCATTGATCAACCAGAATGAATGAATATTCTTAGTTCCCTTGAGAATATGATGTAGGAGCATCAATCAATAGTTTTCATTTTTCTATTTATGTTCCATTTTGGTGTTTGGTTGCAAATTCATTTGAGGATCGAAAAAGATTGTATTTAGTTTGTTTTGGTTAATGCCCATTTAAATATGATGATTATGATGTGTTCAATGGTAATTAGCTCTTTTTTTTTATTGATTCCATGTGTGAGAAGTGCTCTGACAAAATTTCCCAGTCGCCTATGGCCAAGAATTAACCTCTTTGTGTGGGGAAGCATTCTGAAGAATGTAATTGTTGTTGTTCGTTGTCTATTGGTTTGGTAAAATGAAAGTTTTGTTCTTGGCTACGAGTAGTGTTGGAAACTTGGTATTCTATTTAGTGAATAAAGAATGGAATTGCATGTCTCTGGCACCATTGTTTTATATTCCCATGTTTGATTGATCTTTTGTTGATGTTTTTTACCTTCTAATGTTGATACGTTCCAGGAGGGTTGAGTTTGTTTGACATGTGTTATTTCTTGTTACTTGTTCTTGCAGATTGTTTAGAATCCAATAAGGTTGCCATCAGAATATCTTCTACATAATAAAACATCCAATTCTCAAAGGTTGAATTTGAACCTAAACCCATCACTCTACTCATAAGGGTCACCAATTCATTGATCTCAATAATGAAATCACCTCTATATAGGTACTTTGGTAACTTCATTGTGAAGGATTTAGGCTTCTTCACCCAAAGCTCATTAGAAATATTTATACATTATGCAAGTCCTTCCTTAAACATCTATCTTCTTAGCCTACTCTTTAGTAACCAAAGTCATAGTTGAGTGGACTGGGATACCAAATGTTGAAAAATAGTTGCCATTAATGTTAAAGGTTGACTACATCTACAAATATTGGTTCCCAAATTAGAAGTCAAAATGCATTAAATAAATAAATTTATATTTTCTTATGGTAGTCAACCCCCTCTCCATCTTAGAGCCCATTATCATATATCAAAAATAAATAAAACATTTTTGTATAGTATGGGCCAACCTTTACATGTATGGTGCCCACCTTTGTAGCATTTAAAAATTAAATAAATATATATATGTTGCCTTGGCCGACCAACATGAAGGGATGTTGTCGCTGGTAAAGGGGTGTATTAGCATGTATAAAATATCGTTTGAGGTTTATTTCAACAATAAATTAACAAATATCATTCCCATTTACAACAAAGTATTGGAGCAGATTTATGAAGGTTATTTGAGTGTATTTGAATAGATCAAAGAAGCATTTTTTCAGGATTTTTAGAAGATCTAAAGAATGAATTATTGTAGATTTATGAGAAGACCTGAAGGAAATTAGTGCAGATTTGGAGCATACTTTTAAGACATATTTATAGCAGATTTTTTTGAGAATATTAAGGTAGATTTTTGAGGTATATTGTAACATAAATTCTCAAGAAGTCAAAGATATAATTTTAGAGAAGATCGAGAGGTTGGTGCCTCTTATTAAGAATGTTGGAAAAACAAGGATAAACAACTGAGAGGGGGGGTGAATCAATTGTAATGAATTTAAAACTTATCTTACTTTATCAACCTTTAATCTCAAGTCTGATAATTAATAGTGAAAGCAAGAATCAACAACACATTAGAAACACACACCACCAAGATTTTTGCATGGAAACCCTATTAGGGGAAAAACCACGGTGGAGGTTAATCCACAATTATACCATGTTAAAAGTATAATTAAAATGAATAAAGAATACACATGCATTCAGGCACACTGCCTAGAGCTCACTGCTCAGAAGGGAAGGATCACTGGCTTACATAAAACAATTAGATTAAATCCATCGATGAGGTTGAACTGAGAAATTGGCTTCTTCAAAAGCCTAATGATATTTCTAGTTAGGTACAAAAATACTTCTTCACACTTCACTCAAACTTCTTCACACTCTGCTCTACAATCGAATGATATGATCTTTATTTGCACATATCTTGCACAAACTTCACATTCATTCACCGAGAATTCTCAAAAATGAGGAAAAAATCACTCTTATATATTCGCTACATGAATTTGCATCAACAACTCTGTTGGCCACAATTAAGGAATAAATGAATTATAAACTATCGACCCAATTCATGAAAAAATATCAATGCGTACCAACCTAAGTCGGTCACAACATAATGAAGACTTAAATCAAAATCCTCGAATGCACCAAGCATTCAAAAATTAATCCACAAGGATTTGCAACACGCTACCACCATCACGTTGGCCAAGAACATGAAAACTCAAACACATAAAGGAAAAATATTTGATCATGAACACACCAATCAATGCGGGCATACCAAAATGATAGAGCATGATCCGGAAACATCACTGAACATCTCAAGAGCATACACAACAACTCAATTCACTATAATTGCATTCTCTACTTCTAGAAACACCTGCTACAGTAACAAAATAACTATAGAAACTTAAAAACTCATAACTTTCTCCAATATTGATGTGCACCTTTATAGCTTCTGAAGAACATAACAGATGGGCTCAACAGCAAACCCTTTTATGCATGACTTTTGAATATCAACTTACACAATTTTCTACCATTCTGATCTTCACAACTTCAAAGACTGCTTGCAACATATTTATTCTAATTTTCTCAATATCCTCAACATATACAACCTTCTGAATCATCAATGCTAATAGTGTTGACATCAATGACAACAATATATCAGCAACACAACCACAACATCCAACAATCCTCCCCTTTGGCATTGATGGCAACACATGATGTGAGAAATACCATCAGCACAACTAGCTCTTCTCCAACAATTCTTCTCATACTATTCTTCTCCCTCTTACATTACTCTTCTCCCTTTTTCTTCCTCAAAGGTTTTTCAGATTACTCTTCTCCCCCTTTGACATCAATGGCAAAGGTACACAAGTTCTAAACCACATATCTGAATCATTTGACTACTCCCCCTGAGTAGCAACCACCATAACATCAATCTAAAACAAGATCTGACTATAAGTGCACAGATTGATGCAAATAGTTGCATCTTAGTTCAAATTAGGAGGGGAATTTTTGGGAATAGGTGTCTCAACTTTTAGCTTGAACCTCTGAAAAGAATTGGCAAAATTATCATCCATTCTTATCCTTTACCTCCCTACCCCTAAGAGTCTTTCATAGAAGCATGGTTTGGCGGTTTACCACTTTACCATGGGCCTCTGTCGGTCTATCCACAGTTGGGCGGTGTCACCACCATACCGCGGGGTCTCCTTCCTAGGTTGGCGATAGCATGGTTGACAGGTGACAGTTAAGGAAAGGTTCACCGCCATACCGTGAGTATGGTTCGGTGATGGCAAGACGACATGGTGAAGGGCAACGATCAAGATGACGATTACTTCCCTACCATGGGTGTCACTCAATGAAGCCATAGTGGCTGCGGTAAATGGCTAGAGTTCTGCAAAGAACATTTATTGCCCTACCACGATGGCCTTTTGGCCATGTCGTGGTGGTGCGGTAAGCCGTGGCGATCAAAGCTAACGGGTACCTCCTTGTTGTGGAGGTCTTGCAGTCATGGCTCGGTAGCATAATGGATCTCGATGATCGACATAGGTATTTACCGCTAGACCATGGGAGATCATAATGAGATTGGCGGTGACACAGTGCTAAGTGGTGGGTTGGCAGATAAGCCACTACCTTGGTACTGCGCTGATGTTAGGAGGAAACTGCCATTGGGTGGTGGAACCACCATACCAAGGGAGGTCTCACAAGGCTCAGCGGTGGCACAATAAGAGAAGCTCGGAGCTTGGGTGACAGTTTTGAATCATGGTAAAAGCGATGAGCGAATGGGAAGGCGGCGTGTGACAAGAAATCAATACCTGATTGGTCGATGTTTGGAGTGGTGAAAGCAGTAAATAAAAGATGTGTTTCGGCTGGTGACAAAATATGATTAAGGCAAGGAAGTTAATGCCTGGGTGACTCGATGCATGATTGCAAGGAAGATCAGTCAGAAGATTAAATTGCTTGATTGGGTGGAGGATACATCATTAATACTTTCGATTGTTTGGAAGGTTTAATGGGATGTAAGACTTGTATAGTTGATTCAATTGATATAAGTCAATCGAAGGGTGAAAGTGAAGTTAAGTGAGATAGAAAGACAAAAGAGTCTATTGTATTCATTGTATACTGTAAGATTATTATAACAGTGTGTGCACGAAAATACTCAAGTCTACTGTTGTGAGCTAACTATTAGAGAGTGAGGACTATGAGCTTTGTATGTAATTTATTTTACTATAATACAAAGTGTCCTCTCTTGGTGTGGTGGGTTTTTTCCTGAAAGGGTTTTCCCACGTAAATCTGGTGTTATCTATGATTGCTTATTTTTGTTATCCCTTTTACTCTGTATGTGTTCATCTCAGTTGTTTTAAGAAGCTTTAAAACTAGTCTTTTGCACTTCTCCTCTATTGTATTAGCGTTAGGAAAGTGATTCAACACCTTTGTTTTCCTTTCAGAAATCACCCCTAACTTTCCTCTGAGATACTCAAAAATATCCTTAGGCAACAGTTTAGTAAAGATATCTGCAATTTGTTCCTTAGTAGACACATATTCCAATCTCTTTATCACTCACTTTGTCTCTCAAAAAGTGATACTTGATAGATATATGCTTTTTCTTTAAATGTAGCACCGGTTTCTTGGAAATATGTGTGTACGTTAGAATGTGTCAATTAAATTGCATATAAACTAGTACACCAATGAAACATTAGATTGAAGAAAACTAAATAAAATAAAGTAAACGCAAACTCTAAACCGCAACTTCTTCAAATTCATTTCATTGTCCTCTATCTCCAAGGATTCGCTTCAAGATGTTTGCTCTTAGTTGTGCAAACAACAGCTTATAGAATGACACTTGAGAGAATGAGATTATCAAAAATGCATATGCATGTAAAAGATTGAGCTTATTGAATAAAAATGCTATGAAATGCTTAAGATGCGACTATAATAACTACGCTTGAAAATATGAGATTCAAGGTCCTTTTCAACTCATGAAAGGGCTGCATTTATAGATTTTTGAAGGTAGGAATGCGATTGGCCAAGATCGACGGTCGAGTTCAAACCTGTTGAAATGAACGGTGAGAGATCGAGAATTCGAAAAGGAGATGGAATTCTGAGAGACAGATGGAGAATGAAGAGACAAATTGAAAGGTGTCTCTCATAATTAAATAAATAAATATTTAATTATGTGTGAGAGAAAATATGAAAAGGCTTTAATTAAATATTGCAAATATTTAATTATGTGAGAAAAGAAAAAACTTTTTAATTAAATATTAAGAATATTTAATTTTGTGAGAGAAGTGGGAATTTGGAAAATGATTTAATTAAATATCGAAAGTATTTAATTAAATGTGGAGGGAAGAATATCATTTAAATTTGGAATTTAAACTTATGATAATTAATATAAATAAATTGTAAAATTTATTTAATTAAATTAGAAGAATTAGAAAAATGAACAATATAAATAAATAATTAAATTTATTTATATGTAGATGACTTAAGAACATTAATTAAATCATTCATATTTAATTAATTATCAGGTTCGATCAACTGTGACCATTTTTAGATGTGTACATTTTGCCCCTCTTTGAAGTGATGTGTTTCACGCATTGCTTCAAAGAAATTGCCCTTGACTTTGAAAAAATTGTTGATGATGCTATATGCCCCCTCGAGAGATAAATCGTATGATAAGAATGATTATGAGACTGATTTGGAATATTTTAGATGATTTCAGAGAAAAATCGGCGATTTAACTCTCGAAATAGCACTTTTCAAAGTAATTAATACTATTTTTACCCCTTTAAAAGGTAAAAAGGTGAGAAGTCACTTTCATTTGAACAGTAACCTTTGAAGATTTTGGAGCTCTGAGAGAGATAAAAGCCATGCCGATCCCGTATGAGCACCACAGATTTGAGCGAGGTCGTCGTCATCAGAGACCACCTGTGTATGGACCTTCGGTAAGTCGATCCAAATCTCTCCGTAAATTTTTTATGAATTTTTGGATGCTTTTTCGAATTTTTTAAAATTTTTAAATTTTGTTTAAGTGCATATGATAGGTCTTTTAGCGCATATGGTAGATAGTTTAGCGCATCCAAAGTGGCACATAGGGGTAGAACAGTCGCGCATAGAGGCCAAATAATCGCGCATAGGTGATTTAGCGCATAGGATAGATAAAATGGTGCATCCATGAAACCTGCTTGCGGAAAATGATAGATTAGCGCATAAGTGATTTAGCGCATAGATGAACTATTATAGCGCATACATGTGATGAAATCGCGCATCCATGAAATCATGCATCCATAGACTGTTTTAGCGCATCCATGGTTTTAACGCATTGATTGACTGTTTTGGCGCATTCGTTTGATAAAACAACGCATTTATGAAATCGCGCATCCATAAACTGTTTTAGTGCATCCATGCATTTTTGCTGAATTTCAATTTTTGAAGAAAAATTGATGCATGCTTGACGATTGTTTGTTGCTAGATTAGACAACAGATTTTATGCTTCTGAATATCATCAATAATTTAGATTTGATAAATTTGTCTTCGTGATTGAAGAACAAATAGGTTTGATAAATTTGCTTCCATGAAAACAAAATAGAAATGATAGATTTGCTTTCCTGATTGAAAGTCAAATAGATTGAGTCATGATGACTGTTAAATTTGTTTCCATGTGATATGAAAAACAAATAGATATGATAGATTTGCTTTCCTGATTGAAAGTCAAATAGATTAAGTCATAATGACTGTTAAATTTGTTTCCATGTGATATGAAAAACAAATAGATGTGAACTTGAATTTGCTTGATGTATTGATTGATTGATGATATCCATTGCTGATTGATTTTGCATGCTTGCTTGATGATTTTGTAAAGGAGGAATTTAACCTCCTCTAGATTAGAGAGAGATTTTCACAGACATGGGAGATGATTCCCCAACTGCCCCATGATGATTTGGGAGTGATAGACCAGTGTGGCCTAAGAGCTCTGTTGAGTATCCTATAGTATCGGGTCAACAGGGCACTGTTGACTGCCTTAGCAGACTGGTGGCACAGCGAGCACAACACCTTCCACTTGCCGATAGGAGAGATCACGATGACTCAAGAGGATGTTTACAGGATTTTGGGTATTCCTGCGGTTGGAGAGCTTGTGATTTATGATCACAAGGAGATTGGGGGTGCAAATGCTTTGAGACGGGTCTTCTAGGATCCTCATATCTGTGGATATGAGCTTCCCTGGAAGGAGAAGACAGAGAGATATGCCCCACTGCCTTCGGTTTTAGCAGGGATGATCGGTGGTTTCCTTTGTCCTGATCGCAGGTCAAAGGGACTATTAGTTGGGTGGGGGAGGATCTTGGAGGACATGCTTCTCCACCGTACCAGATATGCATGGGGATCATGCATGCTTGCCCATTTGTACCATGACCTTCATCAGGTCACGTACACAGATGGGAAGAGTCTCTCTTGTGGAGTGACTCTTCTGCAGATATTCGCATGGGAGCATTTCGCGATTACACGCCCCACTGTCAGGAGAGATTGCCCCATCGGATTCCCCTATGTTTATGCATATATAGGGCCCCTTGTCCAGTCGAGGCTAGGAAAATTGGAGTACTGGTGACGGGTACTTGATGATTTGGACACAGTCATCTGGCGACCGTATGTGGATTGCAACCCATGGAAGGCAGATGACACAGAGTTACCATATGTGACGAGGTCCAGATACTTGATTAGATGCATCCCCTTCATCATTGAGAGGTTTCTGGGTCGGAGAGTTTTGAGGCAGTTCGGATGGGTTTAGATGATGCCACAAGGGACGACATAGTATGCCAGGCGTCGGGGAGATGTACCAGAGTGGGGGCCAGTTTTGACTATTGAGGCCGCCAGAGAGGAGTACTTTGAGTTGCAGTTGAACAATTGGACCATACGACTAGAGGTCACAGATGTAGGGATGACGGATGACTACGCTGCATATTTCTACACACATCCCTTTCCCAGATTTACGAGTCTAGATGAGCCTACCCCATTGATGGGAGGTCTAGTTATATAAATGGGACAACAGCAGCCGCAGGGACATCCAGCAGCATGGCAGCCACAAGGTCAGGGACAGGTATAGGTAGAGCAGGCCACAAATATTGGTGGAGTGGCCATGGAGGCAGATGAGGAGAGCTCTGAGGATGAGGAGATAGATGAGGAGTCAGACAAATCAGATGATGGAGATGATGGGGGTGGTGGGGGTGGTGGGAGGCAGAGACTATTCTTTGATATTCCCTTCAGGACGAGGCCATAGACATCCAAAGTGGTAGGTCAGGCCAACACTTCAGCGCTACGTATTACCATTAGAGCTCCATCACAGGGATAGGTGGATGCTTTGCAGACTGAGGTTTAGACTCTTAGGAGTCAGCTAGCACAGGCACAAGTGACCATTAGTCAGCTGCAGAGACAGATAGCACAGCCACCACCTCTTGACCCACAGATAGTGCAACTTATGGCCGAGAGGGATAGCTTCCAGGAGAGATGCGTACAAGCCGAGGGGGTAGCCGAGAGACTACTGAGATCAGTGGAGAGCACCTTTATTGGAGAGGTTGTGGCAGAGGGATTAAAGACTACTCGAGAGGTTGAGTATTATAGGATGCGATACTTTGAGGCAGTGCCACCTGAGCTTCGGATAACCTTTACCCAGTCAGGTTCTCGGACTCGGACTCACTCACGTAGCCACTCTAGGAGTGCGACTAGGAGTGTGGGCTAGTCAGTCAGACGAGAGATTAGAGCCTCTGGGAGCAGAGATCCATCGATGCCCACTACCTCTGGAGGTAGCAGCAGTCATGATCCATGACCGGATGCCCCTCAGTGATGAGCATTATTGTACACATTTATGCCATTGTATGATATATCTTTTCGAAACATTTGATATCCTTGTATTCCTAGACATTTGTTTTGATGAGATCTATGATATGCAGTGGTGATTTGATTATGCACATGTTATGGATGATTTATGCACATGTTATGCATGTATGTTTTTACTTTTATATGCTATGTTGTGTATGATGATGCAATAATGATCTAAATGATTTTTTCCTTTTCTTATGTATGCAATAAATGTATGATGCAAGATGTAAATGCTTTATGATGAAATGAGAAAATATGATCTATGATGATGATAATGATGTAATGGAAATGCATTTATGTAATGAGCTTATGATATATGATGCAATGGAAATGATCATGATAATATGATAATAAAATGATGATGATATAAATATGTAAGTGCAATGATAATGATTATGGGAAAATGATGTAAAATGAATGTGAATGATAATGAGATGTACCAAATTTCCAGTCATACTCCACCATTTTTTGAAAAAGATATTTAAGAATGTGATCCACTCTCAAAAATCTATTTAAAAAGAACCTCGAAATGCAAATGAATTATGCAATCCTAAATGAAACATGAAACCCTAAATGAAATAATGATCCATTCTCTTTGTTGCCATTTCCTGTTGTGTTTAGCTGTCATCATTGAGCCTTTTGATATGTTGAAAGTTAGTACAAGCATCAAAGGGTATGTTAGCACCAATGATGACCTGAGTACTGCTTTCATAATGTTTGATATAGCAAGTTAATACAAGCATCGAGGTATAATTGAACCAAGATGACCTGAGTATTGCTTGCATAAACAGACAAAATTTAACCATTTTTCTATGCAAATTCTGAAATGTCATCAATGATACATTGTAGAGCATGTCCCACGACCAATTTGCATCATACTAATGATTAACTTGCAGACAACAAGCAAAAGAAAAATCATACTTCTTCCTTGTGATTCTAGTTCAGTACATCATTGAATCACTCCAAAGATATGATGTCATCAAATATCAAAACAACAATTTGCCACTTATTGCTTTAAGTTTGTCATTCATTTTATTTAGATTAAGATCATCCAATTTTTTTTTAAAATCATCTGTCAAGATAATCATGCAAGCTCAGTTTAATTGGACAATATTGTTGTTTCCGATACTCTGATGCCAGACCCACTGCAGACTACCTGCTAGAAAAAACGAATTGTCCCCTAGTGACCTTGTACTCTGACTCTTGCTAGACACAACTGTTGTGATGGATAAACCTCAAATCATCAAGCCATGATGAGATCTTTGTCGTTCCAAGGAGATGATGCAATGCGAATGCGATGGCGACGTGTGTGTGCGATGTTGATGAAAAAGATGCATATGCAGAATGAATCCTAATAGATGAGAGAGCCTAAATAAAATCACAAATGATGCCTGTTTGCCAGGTTTTCATTGTTTCTTCTTATTACACTTTTTCCTGATTTTATGATTTTTTTACTATTACCAAGATGCTTGTTTGCCAAGTTTTCATCAAGGCAGTGTTTTTTATTTTTTTCAAGACTTTTTATATTGTTTTTGATTTTCTCAGGTGTAGAACCTTTTCAGATGAATTTTGTTGATTGGATCTTTGAATAGGTCCCCTTCTGCCGTTGACAACTGATATGCCCCCGATCCGTAGGCTTCAACGATAATGAACGGGCCCAAACAATTTGGTTCAAACTTGCCTTTCTTTTCTCGATCTTGTTGATTTCGAGGGTTTTCTCTGAGAACCAAATCACCTACTTGAAAATTATGTGGTTTGACTCTGTGATTGTAGCTATAGGACATAAATTGTTGATATCCCTTCAAATGGTTTATCGTAATTTGACGCCGTTCATCAAGCAGTTCTAGCTCTTGCAATCTTGATACTCTATAATCTTCATCATTGATCAACCCTTTGAGTGATACTCGAAGTGAAGGAATCTCAACTTCCAGTGGTAGAATAGCCTCTACCCCATAAACCAATGCATAAGGAGTAGCTCCTATCGCTGTGTGAATGCTTGTTCGGTAGGCCCATAATGCTGGATTCAATTGGATATGCCAATCACGGCCTACTTCATTCACTGTTCTCTTCAGAATCTTCAAAATTGTTTTGTTTGAAGCTTCAGCTTGACCATTCCCTTGTGGATAATAAGGTGTAGAGAACCTGTGTTGGATGCAAAAATGTTCACATAGTTCATCAACATCTTGATTTTTAAAAGGTCTACCATTATCTGTGATAATGGAGTTAGGAATGCCATATCTGCAAATGATATAATTCAAGATGAATGAAGAGATTTGTTTGCCCGTAACAGTTGTCAAAGGAACAACTTCAATCCATTTAGTGAAATACTCAGTAGCTGTAATGATAAATTTATGTCCATTTGAAGATGATGGATGTATCTTGCCAACCAAATCTAATCCCCATTGAGTGAAAGGCCATGTTGTGGTGAAGGGTTGTAGTTCCTAAGCAGGAGCGTGAATGAGATTCCCATGAATCTGACATTTTGCACATTTTTTTACAAAGGTGAAAGATTCCTTCTCCATGGTTGGCCATTAGTACCCTAATCTTACAAGTTTCTTTGCTAAGGTTAGTCCACTTGAATGTGTCCCACAAATTCCACCATGGACCTCTTGTAAGGCTTTTTTCGATTCATCACATTCAAGACATCTAAGGAGGGTACCATCCAGACCACGCTGGTATAAGACGTCAGCAATTAAGGTGTAACGAGATGATTGACGAATGAAATTCCGTTTTTGATTCCTAGACAAACCTAAGGGTAATGTAGTATCTTTCAGGTAAGTGTAAATTTGGCCATATAAGGAAGAGTCAGAACTCATCAGATGGAAAATGATTTTCGTTTCAGGATTGTCATGGGCCGGAGAAAACAATTGTTCCACTAGGAAATCGTACCGTTTTTTATTCTCTCATAATTGGAGTAGAGAGGCGATTGTAGCCATAGCGTCTGCTGCTTTGTTATCAATGCGCAAAATCTGTATGAACTGGATATTAACAAAGTATTTCTTGAGACCTTCTACCATTATTTTGTAAGGTATCAACTTGTCATCTTTAGTGTGATATTCATCATTGATTTGGTTTATAACAAGTTGTGAATTGCCAAAAAATTGAAGTTCTGTGATTTTCCAATCTACTGCAATTCTCATACCGATTATCAATGCCTCATACTTAGCTATGTTGTTTGTGCAAGGAAACATTAGTCGATAAGATTTTGGGATTGTATGTCCTTGAGGTGTAATAAAAAGGATTCCTGCTCCTGAACCATGTTGAGTGTAAGAACCATCAAAGTAGAGTGACCATGACTGTTGGATATCTGCTGCGAAAATGTCGGCATCAGGAAAATCAACATGTATTGGGTGTTCTGCTGGCATTGGTGCTTCTGCTAATTGATCTACAATTACTTGTCCCTTTATAGCTTTTCGATACACATATTGAATGTCGAACTCACTCAAGATCATAACCCATTTAGCCAACCTGCCAGTTAAGGTTGCCTTACTTAGAAGATATTTGAGTGGGTCAATCTTAGCCACAAGCTTTACCGTATGAGTTAACATGTAGTGTCGTAACTTTTGAGAAGTGAACACCACTGCTAAATAGGCTTTTTCAACAAAGGTGTAATTTAGCTCATGACTTGTCAAGGTTTGACTGACGTAATAAATAGCTCGTTCTTTTCCCGAGTAATCTTCTTGTGCCAATAATGCTCCTAAAGATACTTTCATGGCAGCGATATATAATATGAGAGGCATACCCTGTATTGGTGGAGTCAATACGGGTGGATTCATGAGGTACTGCTTTATTTGATTAAAGGCTGCTTCACATTTGTGTTCCCACTTGAAAGGAACATTCTTATGCAAGAGATGTGTAAATGGTAAACTCTTATCTGCCAGTTGAGCAATGAATCTTCAAATGGATTGTAACCGTCCCTGTAAAGAGCGTAGTTGACTGATGTTCCTCGGTGGTGGCATATCAAGAATTGCTTGTACCTTAGCTGGACCACTTCAATTCCCTTTTCTAACACAATGTATCCTAGTAGTTTTCCAGATTTTACTCCAAAAACACATTTCTTAGGATTAAGTCTTACTTTGAATTGTTCCATTCTTTTGAAAATTTTAGATAAGATATCAATGTGTCCTTCTCTAGTGTTAGACTTGGCAAGAAGATCGTCAACATAATCTTCCATGAATGTATGCATCATATCGTGAAAAATTGTTGTCATTGCTCGTTGGTATGTAGCTCCTACATTTTTCAATCCAAATGGCATTACGTTCCAACAATAGGTACCTCAAGGACATGTAAATGTTGTTTTATCCTGATCTTCTGGTGCAATCTTTATCTGGTTGTATCCTGAAAATCTATCCATCAATTAGTACATTGCATGTCCAGTAGTTAAATCCACAATCATATCAATGTTTGGTAAGGGAAAGTCATTTTTAGGACATGCTTTATTCAAATCCCTGAAATCTGTGCAAATTTTGATCCTTTCGTCTGGTTTTGAAACAGGCACAATATTGGAGATCCATTCTGCATAATCTATGGACCGGATGAACCCAACGTCTAAAAGCTTCTTTAGTTCCTCTTTAACCAACAATGCTACATGTGGATGCATTTTTCTGAGTTTTTGTTTTACAGGTTTTATCCCCGACGTAATAGATAGATGATGCATGATGAGATATGGATCCAATCCAGGCATATCTGCATAGGACCATGCAAAACTGATTTGATTATCTTTGAGAAATTCTGTGAATTTAGGTACTTCTTCATCTGTCAGAGACACAACCAATTGCAAAACTTTAGGTTTTTCTGTAGTGCCTATGTTGAGTGCCTCTATTGGTTCAATTAGAATAGAAGGCCTTTCCTGATAATATTCTGGAAGAGTGTCAAGTTTCCCATCCTTTGGCGCCTTTGAAAGGTTTTCACCATTGGATACACTCTTTATTTTTCTCTTTTCTTGATCTAACACTACCTTTGTTAGGTTTTCACCATTAGATCTTTCTTTTATTTTTCTTTTTTCTTGACCTAATACTGCCTTTGTTAGGTTTTCACCATTAGATCTTTCTTTTATATTATTTATTTCATAGCTAAGAAACTTGACACTTTCTTGTCAAAAACTCTGATCTTGTGATTTCCCGGTGGAACTTGTTTCAGGATGGGATGAACAAAGAAAGTTTATTATCGTTTCGTCATTTGGGAAAGTTGGAACATCAATGGGTGCAATTTGTTCCCAATCAATGAGTTTGGGATGAACCAAAGGTAATAGATCATTAGGATAAGTAAGGTCATTGCATGTTAGGGTCATGATGTTATTGTTACTGTTATTATGGGAGAAATCTAAGATGGTATCCTCCTCAAAATGATCTATCTCACTTTGAATCGAATTGGTCTCACTAGAGTCATGATCACTTTGTATGACGTATTCAAATGGAGGTCTTGAGCTTTCTCCTTGTAAGAATGTAGGTGAAAATTTGTGTATGAAATCCACCTTTTTGTCCCTCTAGAATTGATCATCAAAGATGGTGTCCCATTCATATTCATTGGAGTCAGTGTCAGAATTGTTTTCTTGAATTCACAGAATTGATTCGGCTAACTCCTCATTTGATGATATTTGCGCTACTTTTTCCTTATTATCCTCACCATATCCTATCCCAGTCTTATCTTTTGGGTGCATTGTTTTTAATTGGACAGGTTCAACAATACCTTCTTTTCTTTTACCTAGAGGGCCATTTCCTTCATAACCCATTTGTTGCATGATAGCATAACCTTTTCCATATTGTTGTGTGGGTAACTTGATATGTTGTATGGATTCTTCTTTATCTTTATAGAGCCAATCAATAATAGCTCTATCTTCCCCTTCCATTTCTTTAATAAACATCCCATTAAACTTGGTGATGGGGGTTGAAGTTGAGGCTAAAACTGTTGTAGCTTGCGGTGTAGATGTTGATGGCTAACCATGAGATCTTGGTGATAGGGGTAGATTAGAGAGAGATAAAGAATATTCTCCCACCCCATTGTCTTTTAATTGTAACTTTCTGCCAAAATTGCTTATCATTTCTTGCACTTGTTCTTTGTTTTTGGAGGTAGAGATGGTCAAAGCCTCTCTATTATGCGGGACGAATGTGTCCTGAGTTGCTCTTAGGTTAGAACAAGTTTGACTGCTATTGTGATCAGTGGGTATTGTTACTTCCTATCCATCATATGGAAACTTCAAACATTGATGATAAGTAGATGTAACAACTTGCATGTCATGGATCCAAGGACGACCCAATAGTATATTGTAGGTTAGATCCCGATCGAGAACTTGGAAAAAGGTATTCTTCACAATAGGTCCTACTCTGATTAGTAACATGATGAGACCTTTGGATGTCCTTTCCTCATCATCATAGGCTTTGATTGTAATTTTTCTTTGTGGATCTATAGAGCCTACTGAATATCCCAAAGCTAGGACCAATTTTAAAGTACAAATATTTAATCCGGCTCCCCCATCTATAAGAACACGTCTAATGTCGGCTTTGTGAACCATGAATTCTAAATAGAGTGATGAGTTATGTGGATGGGTTATGGATGAATCATCTCTTTCAGAAAAAGATAAACATGTGTTGGAGGACAAGTGTTCCACCATGGCTTGGAATTTATTGGTATCTAGATCCGAAGATACAGTTGTATCGACGAGGGCCTTTTCTAGAATGTCCTTATGTGCAAGTGATATCTTTGAAAGTTCCAAGATAGAGATTTGGGATGATGTTTTTTGTAATTGCTCAACCAAATTGTATTTGCTTGGAGGGGGAATTGTTGCTTTAGATGAGCCACCTTTGACAATGATCTTGGCTTGCCCCCTTGTTGTAACATTGACCTCTCAATATTCTGGCTTACCTTTGATTCGGATAGCATTAATTTGAGGGTCATCAGTATAGATATGATTGATAATAATGTCCTGGATGTTATTAACATTCTTTCCCTTGTCACTCAAGGATTCCCCTTTGTGATAATTAGGGAGTGGATTTTTGAATGCTTGATGATCATTATTGACATTATGTCCTTCAACTGTGATGGTACGATTATCAATAAAATCTTGAACAATATTATTCAACCCTTGGCAACTATTTGTCTTATGACCTTTGCACCTATGATAATCACAGAAGTGTGAATCATTCCATGATGGTGGTTTAACTCGAGGTTCATAGTCTCTTTGTGGTGGCAATGTAATAGCGTTTTGATTCAATAATTTTTTGAGAATGGATTCCAAAGATTGGCCCAATGGAGTGAAACTCCGTCGACTTGAAAAATATGATGGTCTGGGCACATTTGTATTTTGATTGTTGCCAAAATTATTTCCACGATTGTTAGTTGTGTTTCTATGATTAGAAACATTGCCTTGGGTGCTAGAATTTCCAGTATTATTGTTACGTTGAACACCTAACACATTAAGGATGGCGGGCTTTGTATTTACGTTGTTAGCACCTACTACCCCATCATTGCCAACATTTTTATTTCGAGTCCAAAATTGTGACTTTTCATTGTTGTTATTATGATTGTTGTTGTTGTTGTTATACGAATTTGAACCCTCTTTATCAACCTTTATGACTCCACGCTTGATCAATGCACTTTCAATAGTGATTGCGTTTTCAATCAATTTTTCAAATGATGGAGGACAATGAAGGTTTAGTTTGTAACTCATTTTTTGATTAAGACTATCGATTAAAATCTCCATCTTTTCCTTTTCATGAACAGGGCGAGAGTATCTAGCAAACATTCTTCTCCACCTTTGCAAAAATATAGTGAAAGATTCCCCTACCTTTTGTTTTATTTTACAAAGATCAAGCATGGTTACCTGGTGTTGAATGTTGTAAGAGTATTGCGATATGAACTTATTTATCAACTCTTCAAAATTTTTGATGGGGGGAGTGATCTTTGAAAGCCACTCCATGGATTGTCCACCCAGACTTCGTGGAAACAATCACATTAGATAGGTATCTTCATGCGCAAATTCTAAGCTCATATTTTGAAAATCCCTTACATGCTCAATGGGGTTAGTTTCCCATTATATCTATCAAACTTAGGGATTTCGCAATGTTTTGGAAAAGGAATCATTCGAAGATTTCTATCGAATGGATAAGGACATATTTCTTCCAAAACATACTTCTTTGGTGCTCCCCCTTGCATTTCTTTTATTTGCCCTTGTAATTCTTTGATCTGTTGAGTAAGGGCACTAAAATCGTCAAGAGGAGTTTCAAGATTTTCTTTAATCCCTTCCGTGTCAAAATCGGCAGGTAACTTGGCTCCTTGAATAGCTAAAGAAAGAAAGTACATTTCCTTGTTTCTTTCTAAAATCTTTTCCATAAGAGTATGGAATTGAGGATCCTGTTCTGCTTCTTGAAGCTTTTCTTCCGTTAATTCCTCAGTATTTGACATATTAAAGGGGTTGTCCTCCCTCTCATTATTATCACCCATTTTTCTCACTGTACTTTCCTCTTTTTCTATGTGCTTTCGAGATCTCGTGGTAACAGGCATAAGCTTTACTCAAATCCTACTAACTTTGATCAAAGGAATGAAATAGTGCAATGATGATGAAAGTCAGGATAGAATGAAGATTCTATGACTTGAAAATATTTTTAATCCTTAGCTCGTGATTCCCTACGTGAAAGGATGAAAATCTTGTTTGCGGGAATTAAACCAAAGATTGAAAAATAAAGGTGATTTTGCACTTTGTGAAGTTTGATCTTAGTTTTGTAGAAAGATGAATTTTATAGATGCCTAAATGTGATTGAGTTCTCTATTGCAGAATTTGATTTGGACGAGCAGTATATGCGATTGCAATTTGGTGAAAATAAGAAGGACGACTACGACTTGATTTCTCAAAACCAAAAAATCACCTAGGCTCGAAAAATAGATGCGCCAAAATAGAGACTGAATGCACTAGAATAGAGCACAAATGTGCTAAAACAGTGCACAAATGCGCTATAACAAAGCACAAATGCGCTGAAACAGAGCACAAATGCGTTGAAATAGAACATAGATGCGCTAAAATAGAGCACATATGCGCCAAAACAGAGATTGAATGCACTAAAACAGAGACCGAATGCACTAAAACAGAGACTGAATGCGCTAAAACAGAGACCAAATGCTCTAAAACAGAGACCGAATGTGCTAAAACAGAGACTGAATGCGCTAAAACAGAGACCAAATGCGCTAAAACAACTCTGAGACCGACATGTTTTGATAGTTTGATAAAATTCTCTTGTTTTGGATGATCTTAATCTGATTTAAATGTGAAAAACACAGCATAGAAGCAGACAATTTTTTTGTTAATCCTAAAATCTAAACAAAGAGTGTATGTTCTTGAGATTTCCACAAGTTTTTGAACGATATAAACACTGCAGTCAGACTCGCTCTTAATTTTTCAAATAGGTCATCAAAGTAATCACAACCCACAGCTTAAAATCACGTAGACTCACATAGCCTTGTCACCCCCTAGAGGGCGCCCGTGTTTTTGTCTTTTCCAGGTGCGTACTCAAAGTGACGGAAGTGGATACTGAATCCCTTGAGCAAACAATCTGTGGAAACTATATGGTGAGTGTCTTGGGGGCAGATTCTTCCCTCCCCTTACATCGTGATTAAAATGATGTTTGGATACTGACACGGCTGGTTTTCTACACTATGGTTCATAGTCAAGGTTTCTGTTTGGCACGGCAATAGATAAACTCCCTCAAGAGACCTCCCAATCTTTAGAACAAATATTTTGGGGATGGTTATCTTTGCACACTGCCGTCGAATTTCGGACTTCCCCGAATTCGCTTTTGATTATAGTGAGTTGGAAAACCTGGCTTTGGTTGTTCCCACTTAGGTCATTCCCGTAGGGTGAGTACTTTTTCCCACTACGGCAGGCCTTCTAAAGGTTGCAATAAATTGAAAACATTGCATAAAAATGAAAAGGCAGTCTGGTATTTTGTTCACCCAGTTAAGGGGAGAGCATAGACCTATTGCCACAATCACAACAAGCAAATAATGGTTCAATTTTAAATCCCAAATTGACAAATTTTCTATTCTAAGTGAAGATGTTGCTTCACTAAAAACATGGGGTTCATTTTAACCAAAAGAAAATTATGTTTGGTGACTATCCTAGGATTGGTTAATTCAAATTTAAATGTCTACCCTAGGATTGGTTCATTATATTAAAAATAGCATCAGAAAATCCTGTCCGCGGATTGCGTCAGAATCAGAATTTAAATTTTTACAATTGTATGCATCGAAACAGAATATGTATGCACCGAAATAGGTTATGTATGCACCGAACAGGTAACGTATGCGCTGAAAAAGCTCGTAGATGCGCCGAAACAGTCGCCGGATGCGCCGAAACAGGTTTTGAATACACCGAAAGAGTTCACAAGGATGTGCCAAAACAGTCATCGTATGCGCTGAAAGAGTTCACGTATGCACTGGAACAGGTCATGTATGTGCCAAAACAGTCATCGTATGCATTGAAACAGTCTTCGTATGCATTGAACTATGACTCATATGCGTTGAACCGTGATTTTTGTCCGTCACCTGCCAGAAAAATCTGCAAAAAGAGAAATTAAATGCGGGGCTTGGCCCCACGGTGGGTGCCAAAAATTTGTATGTTAGAATGTGTCAATTAAATTGCATATAAACTAGTACACCAATGAAACATTAGATTGAAGAAAACTAAATAAAATAAAGTAAACGCAAACTCTAAACCGCAACTTCTTCAAATTCGTTTCATTGTCCTCTATCTCCAAGGATTCGCTTCAAGATGTTTGCTCTCAGTTGTGCAAACAACAACTTATAGAATGGCACTTGAGAGAATGAGATTATGAAAAACGCATACGCATGTAAAAGATTGAGCTTATTGAATAAAAATGCTATGAAATGCTTAAGATGCGACTGTAATAACTACGCTTGAAAATATGAGATTCGAGGTCTTTTTCAACTCATGAAAGTGTTGTATTTATAGATTTTTGAATGTAGGAATTCGATTGGCCAAGATCGACGGTCGAGTTCAAACCTGTTGAAATGAACGGTGAGAGATCGAGAATTCAAAAAGGAGATGGAATTCTGAGAGACAGATGGAGAATGAAGAGACAAATTGAAAGGTGTCTCTCATAATTAAATAAATAAATATTTAATTATGTGTGAGAGAAAATATGAAAAGGCTTTAATTAAATATTGCAAATATTTAATTATGTGAGAAAAGGAAAAGCCTTTTAATTAAATATTAAGAATATTTAATTTTGTGAGAGAAGTGGGAATTTGGAAAATGATTTAATTAAATATCGAAAGTATTTAATTAAATGTGGAGGGAAGAATATCATTTAAATTTGGAATTTAAACTTATGATAATTAATATAAATAAATTGTAAAATTTATTTAATTAAATTAGAAGAATTAGAAAAATGAACAATATAAATAAATAATTAAATTTATTTATATGTAGATGACTTATGAACATTAATTAAATAATTCATATTTAATTAATTAACAGGTTTGATAGACCGTGACCATTTTTAGATGTGTACAATATGTATGGCACTTGAGTTATCAAAAAATATAGAAATAGGCTCATCGTATTCAATTCTGATATCTCTTAGCATCTTCTTCATCCATATTACTTGAGTACAATTGTTTGCAGCAGCAATATATTCACCCTCAATAGTAGATAAGGAAATGGAATTTTGCTTTTTTAGCCAAGACACCAGCTTCTTCCCTAAGAAGAATATACCACCACTTGTACTTTTCATTGCATCCACATCTCCTACCCAATCTGCATCTATAAAGGCATTCAAAGTTAGATCATCATCCTTAGGATACCATAGACCGAAATCAGTTGCTCCTTTCAAGTATCTGAAAATTCTCTTTATTGCAGTCACATGTGATTCCTTTGGATTAGCTTGATATCTAGCAACCATGCATACAACATTCATGATGTCTAGTCAGGTCTGAGTTAAATAGAGAAATCCACCAATCATTGACATGTCCCTTGTTTGATTAGCCTTAGGAGAATAATCATTTTGTGTTAACTTGCATCTAGTTACCATGGGTGTACCTACATGCTTTGAATCTTCCATGCCAAACTTTTTCAGCAACTCTCTCACATATTTGGATTGAGATATAAATATTTCATCATCTAACTGAGTAATTTGCAATCCTAAGAAGAATTTCAGCTCTCCTATCATTGACATCTCAAATTCACTTTTCATTTCATCAACAAACTTCATGCATAAGTCATCATCACCTTCAAAAATAATTTCATCAACAAAGACTTCAATAATCAGTTCTTTATCCTGATCCACCTTGAAATACATATTGTTGTCAGTAGTACCTTTATTAAATCCAAGCTTCAACAAGTATTTATGCAATCTAGCATACCAGGCTCTAGGGGCTTGCTTAAGTCCATACAATGTTTTCTTCAACTGACACACCATGTCTTTGTCATCAGTTAGTTGAAATCCATCTAGTTTCTCAGCATAAACTTCTTCTTCTAGCTCACCATTCAGAAATTATGACTTCACATCCATTTGATAGACTGTAATTATTGAAAGCAGCATAAGCAAGAAACAACCTTAAAACTTCAATTCTAGCAAAAGGGGCAAATGTTTCTTCAAAATCAATACCTTCCATCTGTGAGTACCCTTTACATACCAATCTTTCTTTATTTTTGATCACTTCACCTTGTTCATTCAGCTTATTTTGAAAGACCTATTTCGTTCCAATCACATTTTTATCCTGAGGTCTGGGAACAAGAATCCATGTATCATTTTTCTCTATTTGCATCAGTTCTTCCTTCATTTCTTCCATCTAATATTCATCTTTACATGCTTCATTGAAATTTCTAGGCTCGGTCTTGAAAATCAGACAATACTCTTCTGCAATTTTCCTTCTAGTCTACACACCTTTGTTCTTGTCTCCTATAATCTGACTTTCAGAATGATTTAACTTTACATACCTTGGGACTTTGAGATTCTCTCTAACTTCTGGTTCTTCTATTCTCTCTTTTGCACTTCCACTAGCTTCTCCTTCATGATTCTCTTGATTCACCAGAACAATTTGAACTTGATTATGTGTCTAAGTAGTCTTTCCTTTATCTATACTATTTTTCTTGATCATCTAAGTCATATCCACAATATCTAGATGACCTGTCAATATCCTCATCAATTCTGATATTTTCACTTTCAACCATTTTCTTCAATCTTTTATTGTAGCACCAGTAAGCTTTTATCTTAGTAGAGTAACCTAGAAAGATTCCTTCATCACTCCTAGCATCAAGCTTACCTATATCTTCATCTCTCTTGATATAACATCTACTTCCAAAGATTTTGAAATACTTAACAATAGACTTATGACCAAACCACAACTCAAAAGGAGTCTTACCATAATTACCAATGAAATTTACCCAGTTGATAGTATATACATCAGTTCTTACAACTTCTCTCTAGTAGATATGAGAAACATTACCTTCCAACATGATAGTTCTGGCAGCATCTAAAATTGTTTTGTTCTTTCTCTCAACAACTCTATTTTGTTGAGGAGTCTGAGGAGTAGATAACTGTCTTTTGATCCCATGCTCTTCACAAAATGAATTGAACTCTCAAGAAGTGAACTCACCACATTTGTCTAATCTTAAGCATTTGACCTTCAAGCCTATCTCATTCTCTGTCATAGCTTTGAAACATTTGAAATTTTCTAGTGCTTCATGTTTTTCTCTTAAGAAATAAACCCATATCATCCTAGAGTAATCATCAATAAGAAACATAAAGTACCTTTCTCCTTGTAGACTTCTGATTTTGGATGGACCACATAGATCAGTATGTACCAATTCCAATACTCCATTAGAATGATGTTGTTTTCTCTGAAAAGAAATTCTTGTCTGCTTTCTCATCTGAAATTCCTTGCATATGGTGTTAGTAGGCTTTAGTAACTTATGTATATCTCTAAATGCTTGTGTGGAGCTTACTTTGAAAATTTTATCAAAATTCACATGACATAGCCTCCTATTCCATAACCAACATACATCAATTTGAGCAATTAAACAACTTTCACTAGTAACACTCAGGTGAAAAATATTACCTCTTGTCTTTGTACCTGAGCAATTACATTTCTAGAGCTTCCCAAAATCCTACATTTCTATCTTTAAACTGAAGATTGTATCCCTTGTCGACCATCTTTCCAACACTCAACAAATTGTGCTTCAATCCTTCAACATTTAGGACATCATCAGTATTATATTTACCACCAAAAGAAATAGTGCCTCTGCCACAAATCACATCAACATTGTTATATCCAAATCTTACAACACCACTGTCATACTTCTCCAATCTTATAAACTTGATTTTTTCACCATTCATATGATTAAGCATCCGTTGTCAATTACCCACTCATATTTTTCATCAATTTTGGCTGCAAGAGCTTTCTCAATGTTTTGATTATTATCAGATTTAGTGGACACCGGACCATTTTCCTGGATAGCAATAAATACCCATCCTTCTTAATTTCCAGTTTCTTTATCAGATTCATCATCAGTAACACCTTCTTCAGCATAATAACATTTCTTTTGAAATCTAGACTTGTCAGGTTTGTACTTAGAAACTCTTTCAGGACACCTTGAATTCACTCACCACCTCTGTCTGATCTAATACCCATCACTACTCATTTAATTTTTGCATGAAAGCACCAATCTTTTCATCTTTACTCCATCTTCATGTTTTCCCACTTGCCTTTCAGACTTTGCATCTTAGCAACTTTCACTTGTGCATCTCCTTCATACAATGTTTCCAACTTCTTCTAAATCTCATGTGTTGTCTTCATACCTATCACATTTTTCATCTCTAAATCTGTCAAAGCACTCAATAATGCTTCAATATCCCTGATATTAGTTTCAACTTCTTTGATTTGATCGGGAGTAGAAGGACCATTTTGAGGAATAGTATATGTGTTCTTTGTAATCTTCCAGAAGGGTTCACCAATGCACTTCAAACGACAATCCATTCAGACCTTCCATAGAGAGTAATTTGTACCATCAAATCTGGGACTATCCTTCTTGTATGATGCCATCTCGGATCACCTCAAGCTATTAAAATTCTTCAGAGGAACCAATTTTGATACTAATTATTGGCAAAACAAGGATAGACAACTGAGAGGGGGGGTGAATCAATTGTAACATAATTTAAAACTTATCTTACTTTATCAACCTTTAGTCTCAAATATGATAATTAATAGTGAAAGCAAGAATCAACAACACATCAAAAACACACAACACCAAGATTTTTGTGTGGAAACCTTGTTAGGGGAAAAACCACGATGGAGGTTAATCCACATTTATACCCTCTTAAAATTATAAGTAAAATGAATAAGAAATGCACATGCATTCAAACACATTGCCTAGATCTCATTGCTCAGAAGGGAAGGCTCACTTCCCTACATAAAACAATCAGAATAAATCCATCTAATGAGGTTTAACTGAGAAATTAGCTTCTTCAAATGCCCGATGACAGTTCCAGTTAGGCACAAAAATAATTCTTCACACTTCTCTCAAAATTCTTCACACTCTACTCCACAATCGAATGATATGATCTTTATTCGCACATATCTTGCACACACTTCACATTCATTCACCAAGCATTCTCAAAAAGAGGAAAAAATAGCTCTTATATATCTGCTACATGAATTTACATCAACAACCCTGTCGACCACAATTAAGGAATAAATGAATTACAAACTGTCGGCACCAATTCATGAACAAATCTTAATGCATACCAACCTAAGTCAGTTACAACATAATGAAGATCTAAATCAACGTCCTCAAATGTGCCAAGAATTCAAAAATTCACTAGAATTGCATTCTCTTCTTCTAGAAATACCTTCTACAGTAATAAAATAACTGTAGAAACTCAAAAACTCATAACTTTCAACAATCTTGATGTGTACCTCTACAACTTTCGGAGAACATACTAGATAGGCTCAGAAATAAACACTTTTATGCGCGACTTCTGAATATCAACTTACAAAACTTTCCACCATTCTGATCTTCATAGCTTCACAGGCTACCTGCAACATATTTATTCTAATTTTATCGATATCCTCGACATATACAACCTTCAAAATCATCAATGCTAATAGTGTTGACATCAATGACAACCATATATCAGCAACACAACCACAACATCCAACAAAGAAGAGATTGGAGTCTCTTGTTGAATTGGTGCTTAGTGGTGGGGATTGGAGTCTCCAATGGTTTGGTGCCTGCAAATTTGTAAGAAGATTTATACTAGCAAGATTTTTTCATAGTTTTCTCTCGTAAGGGTTTCCACATAAAATTGTGTGTCCCTTGTGCATGTTCTCGATTGATATATCTTGCATGAATGATATTGCTATGGATAATTAGGGCATGAAGTAATATTGATATACTTGATTAAGTTGAGTAAACTTTCAATATATACTAATTCACCCCCCCTCTCAGTATAAGTGTGTGTTTCATCAACTGGTATCAGAGTGGGTTCCTTCAAAGTTAGCCTAACTGCTTGAAGGTGAATCTTGGAAACACACATGACAAAAGGATTTGGATTTTCGTCAAATAGGGCATCGTTATTTGATGGATTGAATTATGATTTTTGGATCATAAGGATGGAGACTTACTCGAATGCGCTTGGGTATAATTTTTGGTGATATTTCAAAGTTGGATTTAGTCTCCCTACAAACCCATTAATGAATCAAGTTGAAAAGAAAGTAAGAGAGAAAAATGCTAAAGTCAAAAATGCAATTTTGTATGGATTAACCGAATTGAAGTTCATCAAGGTTATGCATTAAAAATCGGCTAAAGATATGTGGGATAAGTTGAAAAATATATATGAAGGATATGACAAGGTGAAGAAGGGAAATCTTCAAATTCACAGAAGATAATTTGAGAGTTTAAAAATAAAAGAAGAAGAGAATATTGTTGCCTACCTATTTTGTGTGGATGAAATATTCAACACTATCTGTGGACTTGGATAAAAGTTTGAGGAGGAAACAATTGTGAAAAAGGTTTTGAGATATCTTCTAATGAGATTTGATGCAAAATTTTGCATCATCGAGGAGATGAAGGATCTAGACACCTTGAGGATGGACAATTTGCATGGGATCCTCACAACATAAGAAATGAGGATGGAGAAGGATAAGTCGTCAAAATGACAAGTAACTGTCAAAGCATCAAAGAATATGAAGAATAAAGGACATATATTGAGTGAATTTCAAGTGATGAAGAAGCACATCTAGTAAGAAAGTACAAGAAAGGATCCAAAAAAAATAAAGGTAATTCTACTCTTAAATGTTTCAATTGTGGTAGAATAGGTCATTTTTCTTCTAATGTCCATAGGCCAAAAGTGAAAGTAGTGAAGAGGAAGAAGAATACTTATAAATGAAAGAAAGGAAATACCATCATAACAAGAAAAGGGATGCACGAGGAAGAAAGGAAGGAAGAACTTCTGAAGGCATAAAAAGAGTCTCTACATTCAAGATACAAGTAACTCATCCAAAGAAAGAAGTGTGTATGGAATCTTCTCCGATAGTGATCAAGAGGAGATAATCTTTATGGTGATGGAGGTAAAGGAGGATGAAGATAAAAGAAAACAAGAAAATTTTGAAGATAATGAAGAATATGATCTTGAGAAAGAACTTGAGTTTCCCTAAAAAAAGATCAAGAAGCTCAAGAGAAGGAATTTGAAACTAAAATCATGACTTCAAGAATATATACTAAAGTAAAATCATCTTAAAGTCTTGAATAACTAGAAAGAATTATCATGGATTTGAAGGTTCAAATTGAGGAAGCAAAGAGAATTAAAGTTGTAAGAGACCAGATGAAGGAAAAGGAATTGGAGTGCAAGAAGTTGGAGCTTTAAGTTGTTTCTTTAAGGAAGGAGTTGGAAATATCAAATAAAAGCATGATGTATGAAAAGAGCACTGAGATCTTGGAAGATATTATAAAATCCAAAAGATCACCTTTTATCAAGATAGGTCTTGGTTTTGATGAAAAATAGAAGATAATCAAAGAAGCTTCATTCTCCAAGGCCACAAAGTTACTGAAGTAGACAAATAAATAAAATACCAAAAGTTATGAAAATATGCTCAAAGGCTTCATCAATAATGATAGTTCAAAGAAGAGAGAGAGTAATACTAATCAAAAAATTACCATTCCTCACAAAGAAAAAAATGGACTTGAAGAGACCATTCCCCCAAAGGCAAGCACAAATTAATAAGTTCCAATATTTTTTTATGGCTACTTTTGTAATAGTTTTGGTCTGAAGGCAATATATTTTAGAGCTTGTGAAAGGATGGATTTGGGCTTCCTAAATATAAAATATAGTCCATTTTCCCCTCTAATGGACTACAATATCATATGCTACAAGTTTGATAATTTTAGTCATACAACACATTCTTGTAGAAGTGACTTTGTGATGCAGGAGCATCCCTAGTTGTAAAGCAATCTTGTATCAACCAAAAATATTTATTTTCTTGCATTTCATTCGGTAACAATTTCAACATTTCATTTTTCATTTCTCCATATTATCATTTCTCATCTCATAGAGTAGAATATAAAATCTACACATCGACATCTATCACATATGAATGTTTCAGATCATATGAATTTGTTTTCCAAAAGTTATCACTCTCAAAATTTCACTATATTTCATAGTCAAAGAATTTGGGGCCGACCAAGTCCAAATTTCTTAGCACAGACCTATTCTAGAATGTGCAGAGCTTAATGGGACATCATATAAGTATTTTGGGTCCAATGGGATCTATCTTGGTGATTCGTAAGATATTTCATTTCATAAAGGATTAGCTTTCACATTATGAGGCTGACCTTCATAGTTGTTCATCCTTTGGGTTTGTAAACCCTTGTGGTCAATGTGGATTCTTGTTGGAGTTGGAGAATCATATTTATAAGCATTTTTAATCATTTGGAAAGCATTCATTCAAGTCATTTATTCATCAGTAATTAGGTTTTATAATTTCGCATCAACCCTTCGGGGACTGTAATAAGGCCTTTGGCTAGTTGTAATTTTGAATGCCCTTGTGGCAAGCCTGTGAGCCCTGTTTATTCACCCATGAGGCATATGTGCATGTAAGATTTCCACTTCAATAAAAAATCATATTTGCATATTACTTTATTGTGTTATTTCTATTGTGTTGACTATAAGCTACATGGTTTAGATTGTTATTTTTGAACCCTCCATCTGTGACTTCACCAAGTGGTATCAAATCAAGTTTATGAGTCCTAAAGGGATTCCTTATGGTGAAAAGATCTTGGAATTGAGGAAGATTGTATTTGTCTTCAATTATTCATCGACTGTGAGGTAGTTGAAATCCTTGTAGCCAGATCATTGAATTGAGGCATTTGCACCCAATTCAAGGGGGGAGATTTCATCGAGGAGAGCACCTCATATAGAAAATGTCACTAGAAGAATGACTGAAATGTAAGAAACTATGCATGAAATGTAAGTCTGATTGGATGTAGTAGGAGAAGATAGAAGGCAAGGCCTAAACCCTAGACATGAGGATGAAACCTTAGGCAAAGAAGAAGGAGCATCATATCAAATGAAGATGTTGAAAGCTATTTCAAAGATTGGAAAAAAACCTAGAGTTGAAATTCAAAATTACGTGGTAAATTTAAACCCTAAAGAATTCATTGATTGGATCAATGAGATGGAAAAATACTTTCAATATGAAGAAATTGAAGATTCAAAAAGATTCAGATTTGAAAAAACAAAGTTGAAAGGTCATTCTACTTTATGGTGGAAAGAAGTTCAACTAGACAGAAATAGAAGAGGAAAGGAGAAAATCATCAAGTGGGATAGAATAGTGAAAAATTTGAAGAATCAATTCATACCAGTTGACTATGAATTGGAATTTTTCAAAAGATTACAAAACTTGAGGCAAAAGGAGAAATTTGTGAAGCGACCAAAGAAAAGGTTACAAGGTACATCAATGGAATAAGAACAAACATTCAAGAAGAATTGAGCCTAGTGAAGATGACTACAATTAAAGAATCATACCGATTTTCATTAAAGGTAGAAGAGAAGTTGAACAAGAAGTTTGAGAAAAGATAGAGAAGTGCAAGAGGAAGATTCCATAAGATCACATCCCAAACTGGAGAAAGAAAACTTTATGCAGATCAAAAAAAAGATGGGAAACCCTACCCGAGTGAAGAAAAGGAGAGTAACTCATACCACAAAGGAAGAGAAGATAGAAATTTCTACCACAATGATAGAGGAGGTCATAATTATTACCGAAATTATGGATAACATAGAGATGAAGGAAGATTTGAGAGAAGACCATTTAGAAAAACCTATTTCAAGTATGGAGGTGAATGGCATAAAGCATTTGAGTGTCATCAAGGAAGCATTGGCAAGAAATCTAAGCATACTAGAATAAAATCATATGTAGATGAGGAACATGTTGAATCCCCTAATTCAGTTGGGAAACCAAAGAAAGGTGAATCATTGGTGATGAGTAGAGCTCTGATGCATGAATAAGTGACTGAGGAACCACTGCAAATAAAATTTTGTTCAAAACTAGATGTAAGTCCGAAGGAAAGGTATGTAAAATTATCATTGATAGTGGTAGCAATGATAATCTAGTTTTAGAAGAGATGGTAACCAAGTTTAATTTGAAGATATTGAATCATCCAAACCCCTATAGGATAGCATGGATTTAGGATGAGCACAAGATATTGGTGAATGAGAAATTTTTGGTGAAATTTCATATAGGATCATTTAAGGATGAAGTATTGTGTGATATTATGCCTATGGATGCTTGTAATTTACTGTTAGGAAGACCATGGCAATATGATAAGAAACAAATTCATGATGGAAGAAGGAATACATATACTGTAACTTCAAATGGAAAAAGAATCAAGTTGATACCTTTAGAGGAAGAGGAGAAGACTAAAGTTTTTGGTACTTCCAAACTATGTTTGGTAGACGAAAGGAAATTCTTGGATGGATTAATGCATGAGAATATGCGTTTTGCATTAATTCCAAGGAAAAGAAATGGTCTCGGGATAGAGAACCCTACCACAAAGAATGTAGAGGTAGCAAATTTTTTGATGGAGTATGAAGACATTATGTTAGAAAATGTACTAGGTGGATTACCTCCAATCTGGAGCATTAGTCATCACATAGATTTAATACTAGGAGAAAGTTTTCCAAAAAAGGTAGCACATAGAATGACACCGGTAGAGAATGTAGAATTGAACTAGAAAATACAAGAGTTGTTGAAGAAAGGATTGATCAGAGAAAATTTTAAGCCCATGTGTGATACCTACTTATTGGCACCAAATAAAAATGAGGAGCGTAGAATGTGTACATATTCAAGAGAAATCAATAGGATCACTATCAAATATAGATTTCCATTACCAAGGATGTATGACATTATGGACTGTTTGAGTGGAGCAAAGTATTTCACAAAGATTGACCTAAATAGTGGATACCATCATATCAAGATCAGAGAAAGAGATGAATGGAAGACTGCATTTAAGACTAATGAAGGATTGTATGAGTGGTTAGTAATGCCTTTTGGATTGACCAATGCATCAATAACTTTCATGAGATTGATGAACAATGTACTAAATAAATTATTGGGTAAGTTTGTCATTGTTTACTTGGATGATATTCTGATTTTTAGTAAGACTAGAGAATAACATTTGTGGCACATCAAACAAGTATTACAGAGGTTTAGAAAATGGAAGTTGTTGATTAATGTCAGGAAGTGTAGCTTTATGAAGATAGAGTTGGTATACTTCGGTTTTTTTATTTTTGTTGAAGGATTGAAGATGGACCCCAAGAAGGTTAGAGCAATTGTTGAGTGGCCTAGACCGATAAACACTGGAGAAGTAAGATCATTTCATGGATTGGCTAGTTTTTACTAGAATTTTATCAAAAGATTTAGTAGAATTTGTACACCCATGAAAGAGACAATGAGAGGAGATAGGAAAGACTTTAAGTGGACATCCAAAGCAAAAAGAAGTTTTGAAATGTTGAAGCAAAAGGTGATAGAGCAACCAATGTTAGCATTACCAAAATTTGACAAAGTATTTCAAGTTGATTGTGATGCAAGTGGGGATGCAATAGGAGTAGGGTTGAGTCAAGAAGGAATACCTACAACTTATTTCCATGGCAATTTGAATGATGCAAGAAGATGATATTCAGTTTATGGTCAAGAATTTTATGCCATAGTTCAAGCCATGAAGAAGTAGAGACATTATTTGTTGCATAAGGATTTTGCGTTGTATATAGATCATCAAGCTTTGTAGTATTTGAACGGTCAAGGGAAGTTGGATCAAAGATATATGAGATGGGTTGAGTTCTTGAAAAGTTATACCTTTGTGTTGAATCATAGGTGTGGCAAGTCAAACAAAGTTGCAAATGCATTAAGTAGAAGGAGGAATTTGCTGACATAGTTGAGAATATAAGTATTGGGTTTTGAAGAAATGAAGCACATGTATGAGGATGATGCTGATATTTTTAAAGCTTAAACATCATGTAAGGAACTAGTAGTAAAAAATCTGAGCCAGTATTTGGACTATTTCATTCAAGAAGGTATGTTGTTCAAAGGAAATTAGTTGTGTATTCCAAATATCTCAATGAGGGAGAATTTGATCAAGGAGAAGCATAGTGGATGTTTGGCAGGACATTTTGGACTGGATAAGGTAGTAGCTTTGGTGAGTGAACACTATTTTTGGCTGCAAATATACAAGGATGTCAAGAAGTATGTTCGGAGTTGCAGAATTTGTCAAGTAGAAAAAGGGAGCAATCAAAATACTGGATTGTATAAACCTTTAACAGTACTGGAGAGACCTTGGGAAGACATAAGCATGGATTTCATATTGGGATTGCCATGAACATAGAGAGGATATAATTCTATAATGGTAGTAGTGGACATATTTTCTAAAATGGAACATTTCATTCCTTGCAGGAAGACTAATGGTGTGCATCTTCTTGAATTATTTTTCATGGAGATTGTAAGATTGCATCGATTACCTTAGATCATAGTTTCAGATAGAGACACCAAGTTCATTGGATACTTTCAGAGGACATTGTGGAAGAATATGAAGACAGATTTGAAGTTTAGCTCAACATATCACCCACTGATAGAAGGAAAAATAGAAGTGGTAAAAAAAAGTTTGGGTAACTTGTTAAGATGTTTGGTTGGAGATAAGGTAGGAAATTGGGACATAGTTCTACCGCAAGCAAAATTTGCATACAATAATTCAATGAACTAGAGTATAGGGAAGACACCATTTGAGATTGTAACCAGAACACATCCCAGAGGATTTGTAGAGCTAAGAGACAACAATATGGTAAAAAGAGGAGTATAGAGGCATAATAATTTGTAGATTTCATGGAGACATTACATAATCAAGCCCAGAAGTATATGGAGGATATGAATAGTAAGTATAAGGAGAAGGTAGATGAGAAAAGGAGACATAAGGAATTTGTTGTTGGAGATGAAGTGATGGTATATCTAAGGAAGGAGAGATTTCCAATTGGATTCTATAACAAGCTTAAGATGAGGAAATATGGACCATGTAAGATTCTATGAAAGTTTGGTTTTGAAAATGCATATGAAGTAGAGTTACCAGAGCCATTGGGTATGTCACTTATTTTCAATATTGTAGACATATATAAGTATCATGAAGGAAAATCAAGTAACAAAAATGAAGTTGATTTGAAGGAGCAGTTACCACATCAAGAATTGAAGGAGATTGAGAAGATTTTGGATACCAGAACCAGAAAGAACACTAGGATCAAGTAGTACAAGGAATATCTAGTGAAGTGGAAAGGAAAACCAGTGGAGGATCCATCATGGATTTCTCAAGCTAGCGTGGACCGTCTTGGTTTTCCTCTTAGCCCCAGAAAGTGAGGGACTCACTTTTCTTCCAACCCTAGGTGTCTAATGCAGGAGTATCCCTAGTTGTAAATCAATCATGTATCAACCAAAAACATTTCTTTTCTTGCACTTCATTCAATAGAAGTTTCAATATTTCATTCCACATTTCATCACATTGTCATTTCTGAGCTTGTGAATTAGTATATAACATCTACACATTAACATCTATCACATATCCAGATTTCAGATCATTTGCATTTGTTTTTTGAAAGTTATCACTCATAATTTATTGTATTTCACAGTCAGAGAATTTGGGGCTAACTAGGTCCAGATTTCTTAGTGTGGACCTATTCTACAATGTGCAAAGATTAATGGGACATCATTTAATAATTTTGGTTCCAATGGGATCTATCTTGGAGATTCGCAAGACATTTCATTTCATAAAGGATTATCTTTCACATTATGAGGTTGACCTTCATAGATGTTCATCCTTTGGGTTTGTCAACCATTGTGGCCGACACAGATCCTTGTTGGAGCTAGAGAATCATATTTATAAGCATTTGTAATCATTTGGAAATGATTAATTCAATCTACTTATCCATCAGTAATTAGGTTTTAGATTTTTGCATCAACCCTTTGGGAACTATAATAAGGCCTTTGGCTAGTTGTAATGTTGAATTCCCTTGTGGCGGGCCTACGAGCCCTAGTTATTTTCCCATGAGGCATATGTTGCATGTAAGATTGTCAATTAAATAAATATTCATATTTGCAAATTACTTTCTTGTGTTATTTTTGTTGTGTTGACTTTAAGTCGCACGGTTTGGATTGTTCTTTCTAAACCCTCCATCTGCAATTGCATCACTTTGCCAAATCTCCAAAACAAAATAAAAGGGAGGATGTTCTTGAAAAACCAAAGGAGGAATCTACAAAAAGGTGTAAAAATAAGGAGCTTGATATGAAAGAAAAATCCATGCTTATACAAACAAATCTACATGCAAAAAATGAAGAAAATTAGTGGTACATTGATAGTGGTTTCTCAAGACATAAGAGAGGTGATAAAATCAAGTTCATCACTTTGAAGGATATTATTAGAGGCACTATAAAGTTTGGAGAAAATTCTACAACAAGAATCATAGGAAAATGACTCTTAGCTTTGACAATGGAAATACAAAGATCAAAAATGTATTATACGTTGAAAGGGTTGAAGCACAATCTTCTAAGTGTGAGTCAATTTTTTGATCAAGGGAACACTATCACATTTCATCCAAGTGATTGTGAAAAAAAAAAACAAGAATAGGGAAACTTGTTGCAGATGCTAATAGAATAATAAGAAATCTCTACACTCCTAGAGAAGTCAAAGGAGAAAAGTGTTGCATGGGACAAGAAGATTAGATTTGGTTATGACACAAAAGGATGGAGCATTTAAACTTGGAAAACCTTGTAAATATTAGTCATAAGAAATTTTTTATGGACATGTAAGGGATTAAAAGGCCATTCAATACAATCTAAAAATATTTCCAATGTGGAAAGCAAACAAGATCGAGTTTCAAGTCAAAGTATTTTCTACATCAAAGGCTTTGGAACTCATTCATATTGATTTATATGAGCCAACAAGGACCAAATTATTACAAGGTGAGAGCTACTTCATGTTAGATAATTATTCTAGGATGACTTGGATTACCTTCCTAAAAGAGAAACCAAAATCTCTTGAGAATTTCAAGACCGATTTGAGAATCCATTACAACAAATCCTTGTGATTTGCTCCATTTTTTGCTTCCACCCACTATTTTAATGTATTTTTTGAAAACGTTGGTGGTATTTATCGAGATGGCGCTATTTTTGGCGTTTATTTGCATTGATCAAGACAAGTCGGTGCTAATTTAGGTGCTAATTTATGTTGAAATTAGTGTCGCCTTTAGCACATATATTGTCTTTGAGTGTGGCTTCGTCGTTAGCGCCACCTTTGGCTCTGAGCTTAGCTTCGAGTTTAGTGCGACTTTTATCTCCCGACTTTAGCTTCAGGTTTAGCGCTGGTTTAAACACCCCCATGTTGAAGAGACTTATTTATATGTCTCGTCGACGATGTAAAACAGTGAAATTTCAACAAGATACATGCATATCGAGGAGAGAATCACTTACGTCACATCGACAAGGTATATCTACAAGTTCTCGATGAAACACAACTCTTGGATATAACGAAGTAATGTCGATGAGACATTGAGATATCGGTAAGAAAAATAAGATTGTCTCATCGACACTCTTTAAGTAATGATCAAAAGAATACACCACTAGACCGTTAGGAGGGTGAGCAACATATGCGGTAGAGTGGTATACATCGCAACCCCGTAGAAAGAATCCTTGAGCAAGGCGGTAGTGCAGTAAATAGCTGAAGGGAAGGGGAAAACACCTCCATACTGCAAGGATAATCATGAGTCTCCCCAACATGGCAGAGTTACACCGATATATAAATAAATACTGCCAAAGGAAAATATCGACGAGATAGTGGCATATCGGTAAGAGATGTTAACTTTTCTCATCGACACCGACAACCAACATCAGAGGAACATAAGATCTAATGTCAATGAGACATTGAGATATCGATAAGACAAATAAGATTATCTCATTGACACTCTTCAATTAATGATCAAAATCATACACCGCTATACCGCCGGGAAGGTGAGCAACATATGTGATAGAGTGGTATACACCACAACCCCATAGCAAGAAGCCTTGAGCAAGGTGGTAGTGTGGTAAACAACATAAGGGAAGGGAAAAACACATCCATACCACATCGAGTATAATAAGAGATGGCGGTAGTATGGTAATTGTGGCATCATTAAAATTTACAACACTAAATGTAGAAAATCACATCAGTCGCAATCCATTTGAATAAATCATTTAAGGAATCAAGAATATAGCCCACCAAAATACTCTAAAACTCTAATAAACATACTCTAAAAAATTCATCAAAATCTTATTTTCAAGCATAGCTTGCCAAAATGGAGTTTTCATTTTCATAAACATACAATAAAACCTTTGTTGAAACCTTATTTTCAAGCATAGTCCACCAAAAATGGAGAAGTGTTTCAATAAAGAATTTCAGAGAATGGTAAGGATATGTGTGTGATAGGAGGCATAATATTCATTGTTGTTTATCAATTCCATCTCTGATCAACAAGGGTTACAATGTTCGCACTACTGTTTGTAATCCAGGTATTTAATTGACATATGTTTGCATAATCTCAAATTATTTCAGATGCTTTTGAAGTATCATTGTATCCTATATAGGGTTTAGAATTACTTCTTTTAATTTTAAAAAATAAATCAGATGCTTTTGAAGTATCAATGTGTCCTATAAAGGGTTTAGAATAATTTATTTTAATTTAAAAAATAAATAAATGATGTATTTTCCTATGATTAGATAATGTGGAGATATCTTAAATCTGCCTTAGCACACTATCCACTTTCACACTATATTCATTACTCTAGTTGCTAGGGTTTTGCATTTGACATCATTAATATCTTCATGATAGTGGCTTTTAAATAGATCTCAATCTTTGCTTTAATCTTTATCATGGTAACCCTTGAGTTCCCTAATCCACCTTCAATCTCTTCTAAGAATGTTGTCTTAAGCTAGACTGCATAATATGCATATAAAGCAACTCCTTCATACCTTCCATTGTTCCAAACCACCACTCACCGCCTTGCTTAAAATTTTGCCTCCATAAGCACAATACCATGTTTTCAAATCATGGTTGTTAGTGATTGACCATTAAGGTCAATAATTTCATCAAGATACAATGATATTTTTGTCTTCAAACTTAAGGCATTATGCAAGATAACATTGTGAATTGTTTGTTGTGTACAATTTTATTTTCTTGCACATTTACTGCTTTGTTAATTTCCTTTAAGACTAGATATTGCACCATCAGCTGCAATCTCAAACAACTCACTCATTGTCACTTTAAGATTCCTTTCATGAGCATCCTTGTATAAAATCAAACTATGCCATATAGACTGCCTACTTACTTACTAATATAGGGGCTTATTATTTTATGGTATTTTGAGTTTTATTTAGAAGGGGTTAACATGTGGTATTTTTATGTGCAGGAAGAATAGATTGTGATGCAACATTCTGGTATAGACAATTTAGGAAAATTTGGATTGCTATCAATGTCGTAACTAGGTTGGTTTGTACCTTGAGCCAGTGTGAAACACTTCTGGGTGTTCTCTTCAATCTTGCTCTTTTCACCCTGGTATGGTTTAAAGGATGGTTTGGATCATCCCGTCCAAATCTTAATAACCCAGTTGGATCTTCGGTATTATATGTGTTTCATCAAAATCTTCTACCTATCAACAAACGCAAGCATTATTTAATGTTTGGAAACAATTGGAACGAACCTATATTTTTAAGTTTCTATTTTATGTTAAGTATGCTTTAGTTAAGAAACGATGTAACTTTTGTGAACGGACCTGAAGCTTGTTGCTTCCTATACAAATAGGGAAAACAAGGTCTAATTTTGATCATCATATCATCATCATTTCAATCCATTAGAATAGATACTAGACCATCTCATCCACTTATTCATATCAAAAGAGCTCATTTTATGTAATGTTTATATTTTGAGCAATATAATGGAGTAGATACATTATAACTCGTAATCCATATTTAGTGTTCAATTTTTGTGTTGATTTTCATATAGCTTTGTTGTCTCCAAAGTGGTCTTTTCAAGTTGTTTAAATCTGCAAGATTTATCAGGGCACATTTGTTGTTACTGTTTTGTCCAATTTGAGGTGCAATTATAAGGATTTGTCTTGATACAAATTGTTACTTTAGAGTTATGGTATTTCTTTTCTTCTAATGTTTTCAACCCTCATTTCAGGGAAGAGCTCCAAATATGTTTCCTTCAAATGGAGACTACACTTTTTCGCTATAGGTTCCATCTAGAAAGATCAAAAGCTTAGGTATTGTCATACTTAGGTACAACAGAGTTTGAGGTTACCTTGTTCTCCTTTTTACAAAATGTTGTCCTTCAATCCCTCTTAAGAAACATTCACTATTATGGATTGCATCATTGTAGCTTTCATGCATTCAATTTTTTTTTTTATGTGGAAAACATGTTGTCTCGGTCTTTGCAAGTGATGACTATTGTGTAAGCTTTTAATCTACATGATTGCCCCTCATGTTCAATTCTTATGATTGTTATGATGCTTGGGGCTACTTACTTTTAACCAGACTGTTAATGAAAACTATCTTGGAATCCTTAATGATCAGTTTTTTTCAGAATCATGGCTATGTTGATAGTGGAATGTTCTTATTAATAAGGATAAGTCTTTATCAATAAGGATATTACCCCTTACCAACATACTCCACTATCCTTGCAAATATTGATCTTTAATGCTATGGATGGTTTACTTGTGATTATCCTTCTCAAATGAAAAAATAGGGTAGAAGGTTGGGCTTAGCCCTTGTGGGAGCCACATTTCACCCCACATGTTGTAACCAGATAAACAAAACAACAACCTAATTTTATCTATACCTACACAATAAGAAAACATGTTAGATAAAATCGAGCATATGATAGATATGTTTGATAAATTTCTTGTTTTCTTGAACATCTATGGTATGCAAGTTATTTGAATGCACATGATGATCAAATTATATGTTTATAGATGTATGCACATATTTTGACTGGTGATCCTTCATTTCTCTAACAACACTCTTCTCACTCAAATGCAGGGAACCTGGGAGCAACAAGGAAGACATCAACTCGGAGGCTTAGACAAGCGGGAAGACTAAAGATGATACAGAACAAAACAACCGGGGTTCGTCATTGAGGCAATGGTGGGTCCCCTTTCTCTTTATGTGCATTTTTCTCTTTTGTATCTATAAATGTATAGTTTTTTTATTATATGCATTCAAATAGCTAGTTCCACGGCTTGTGTGGAACAACATACATTTATATTATCAATAAAGACTACATTTTTGAAAGGATTATGCAATCTTTCCTATATTAAATGCATCTGCATAAGTGCAATCTAGTAATGTAATCTTCTAATTTTGTTTATGCACATGAATGTAATGTAGCAAAAATAAAAATGTACCTTACTCTTCATTTGAAAATTACAAAAGCTCTACCTGATTGAGCTATTAAATTTTGTGTCTTCATGAACATATGTTGATACAAAATGAATGGAAGAAGCATCCAAGTAATCCTATTTTTTTCTGCCAACAATTCATCCAAGTAATCCAAGCAATAATAAAAGGAGGAATTAATGCTTGGCATTTGCAGGGTGTGATTAGGAAAATTATTGAAGAATTATCTTTTTTGAGGACTTTAAGGTTAGTCATGTTAGGAGAACTAGGAACACGGAAGTAGATACCCTATTGAAATGGGCTTTATCTTTTGCAGAGGTGGAGGAAATAAGAATAGAAGATTTTAGTGGAATTCCTATGGAGGAAATTTGTCTGTTGTAATTAATGCAGGAAAGAGTTAATGCTAGCAAGTAGAGGAATGTGTTTTAAATTCTCGAAGGACTTGAAGCATTTATGAAGGTATTGTTATCGGCATTGGATGTACGCTCGACATTAATGGTGAGGGCTAACAATAGGATGTGTTTTAAAGACACACAAGGCATTTCGTCTGATGCTTCTTAGTTTGCAATGGCAAGGAATGTAATAGGTCTACAATGTGAGGCATTTTGGAAGCTAGCATACCAGAGAAGAAATGGAGGCCAATTTCACTCTACATTTGAGGAAAAAATTAGACCCTTTTGTTGGCAAATCAACTGTGAAGAGGTTGAGAGTATTGTTCCTCTCCAAGGATGTGAAGGTGGCAGAATCTATGCAAAAAATCCTAGGTAATGGCTTCGAAGATTTGAAGTACAAATATCGTACTTATATGGATATTTATTCACTGACCATGGAATGGGGGCTGGACCTAGGAGATTCAGTGGAGGAAGTGAGGAAAGTAATGAAGGCGTTGGTACACAAGGATTTCTTAGTGAATATGGAAAGTATCCTGGAATGGGGTATACCAGGAGAAGGATTTGATGAGCGAAGGCATGGAAGATCATGTGGACCTTGAAGTAGCAAAGATAAATCGTCCCTTCATTAGGTGGCCAGAAGGAATCACCAAAGTTATGTGGAGAGGAGGAGCGGAGCTAGGATGGAAAGCCCTGATTAATTTTGTAGAAATAATGGAGGTCAAGACGGTCATCGAGGGACTCAAATATGTCACCAAAGATCATTTGTGAGAGAAGAAAGGTTTGTGCCCAAGGAAGAAGATGAAGCCAATCAAGGAAATATGCCCAATGCAACTAGGTAGCACGCCGAGCACTTCTATGTACACTGAAGCTCATTTTTGGTTAAATAACAGTTTATATCTGAGTTTTTGTTGTATGTTTTCTGGGGTTAAGCCCTATTTTTTATTTGAAAATGTGAATAGTATGGGATATGGGTAATAGTAGATAGGGTTGCTTACAGGCGGATTCAATAGTTTTTTCTGGTTTTTTGGGAACTATGATGGTTAAATAAATATATTTTAGAAGCTGCTAGATGGACTTAATTTTTGAAGTTGATGTAAATTTTGCATTATTATTAATAAAATCAAATATTATCGCCGATAAAAAAAAACATAGTAGGTTGCATGTTAAATTTCAAACATTTTCTTTGTATTTTTTTGTATATATTATTTTCTCAGTGCATCATTATGTAACAAAAATTTCACTTCTGAGATGTATGGTAAAAATAAATAAAAGCACATGTTTTCTTTGTCAAGGGAAATGTATGGTGAATACCCTGTCTTTCAGATAAGTGTGCAAGTGAAATAAGACATAACTAATTGAATCTGATTTTCTAATGTAAAATTGTTTTTTTATGTGTTTTTTACTTTTTGCATGTGGATTACCCTGAGAAAGAGACTACTTAACTTTTCTTAAATGAAGCCTTTACATTTCCTATCTATGAAAGGAATTTATTGCTTGACAATAGGTTTGTGAACTTCATACAAATTAAGATTGGTGTAAAAGGCCATCCCCGCAAATGTTGTTTGGTCTAGAATTATAATGGAAAATAAAAAAGCTTGCTAGGAGAATAAAACAATTTTTCAATTGTCTAAGTACAACATAATATTACTAAAGAATTTCAAAGTTTAGGCCATAAGAATCGTCCTTTTTTAAACATGGATTGTAAATAATTTTGAAAATTTAGAAGTCATTGTCATTAACATTATTGTATGCTAAAATGTCCACCCACTTTCCTCTTAGCAATTTAGTATTTCTACACCATCCACGTCCTCTCTCCATGGCCTCCTCTATGAATAAATTTTTTTCCATAGAAGCTTTCACCACACTACCACCGAGAAGGAAGAAGCAACTTGCGGAACAATGGTAAAAACCACCCTAATGCACTAATTTGATGAAGGAGTTGTGAGACATTGGTGGTCATCGCACTACCACATGCTATTGGTAGAAGACTTGCGAGAGTCATCGCAACATCGATAGGAATAGAAGGAAGACTCGCGTGCCACCACAGAAGTCCAATGCACAGAGGAAGTTCGGTGAGGAGAGTACATAGGTATTTGAATTTTCTCATAAGATTATATCAAATTTATTAAACGATATTTAAATTTTATTTGTGCATAGTTAAATTGAATTAGTATATGTTTTAGGACAAGGCCTCCAAGGCTAGGCTTGAGAAAATTTGTGCCATGCATCGCAATGGCCAGAAAGGTTTACAGAAAGGTTTATGTTAAAAGATTATTTTTTATTCCCTTGGAAAAAATAAATGGTTGCATATTAATTAGTTTAACTAGTCCATGGGTCATGTTTTGACAGGAGGAGAAATATGGCCGCCATCCAAAGCAATTTGAAAAGAATATGTTAAAAAAAAAAGTGGAACGATTTTATAATCTGGATGGAGAACAAGGTATCAATAGTTGAGTTTCAAAAAACTTAGTTGGATGTTGTTGTGTTAATATGTCAATTTGCATCTCTTGTGTTGAGTTGTCTAGTGATGTGTAGGATGAGTAAATAGAGCTCAAATCTTATAATTACAAGATGACCGTTTATGTGCATGAATAAATAGTAGAAGGATGTAGATGAACTCAATTCATCTGACTTTATGCCTCTTGTCAGACATTCCTCTTGAATCTCTAATATTAGGTGCCTGATACTTCCCTGTAGCTTTTACCTTTCATTCTCACCTTTCCTCTTCACTGTCAGACTCATCTCCTTTTTCCTTATCTACATTTCTGGCTTCGGCTTCTAATTCATCCAATGTTTTACCTTCTTCCTATTCAGAATCTTCTTCTTCTTCGTTCTCCTCTGACTCCAAAAGAGATTCATCTTCTGAACCTTCCTCATCTGATTCTGATTCCTCTTCTACATCAGAGGGTTTGTATCCTTGATCTTACTCTTCTAAATTATCAGAATCAGAATCACTAGCCTCCATATTCAAAAATTCCCAACCACCATCTTCAATAAATTTATTTGGATCATCAGTAATAGCCTTCAAAAATGGCCACCCGTTCAAGTTCATTCTTCTTTCATAATACTTTATATCCATGGAGTTCAGCCATTCCTTGATGCCATCAAGTGAATATTGAGGAATGGTGTACATGCAGAGTACATCCCACTTGAAGTCTTTGAAAACAACAGTCATATCAAATGCATTTTTCCCAAGTCCTACTCTCTCAAGGTTAAAAATTCTTTATCTCGCTAATAGCGACTACTAAGAAAGGTAATTCCACCAACTCTACCAAATAGTTTACTATAGGAACAATAAAAGTAGAGGCTTTGAAAGGATCTCCATGAAAATCAAGCTCTCTAAATGGTATATCAAACTCTAGTTCAAAATATTTTAGATGAGGTTGCTCCCATAGCTCTCTTACTCGCTTGACAAATCCTTGAAACTTTGACTTCTTAATATTCAAAAGATAAATGGAATGTCCTCAACACCAGTAGAGCTATCCAAAAAATCTAACTAAAAACACAAATGTGCTCCCACACACAATGGTCTAATGGCTACTTGTCATAGAAGTCAAACTACCTAAGTAAAAAAACTGGTCGAGTTAACATATATGCATCTTTTGCATAAATAGTTGAAATGTGTAACAAATGTTAATCAATACATTGAATTTTGAGATGCGTTGAAATAATAAAAACAAACATGTTTTGGGGAAAATATCAGTAGCGTGGGGGAAGAGAGAATTAACCCTAATAAAACCTTCTTTTTTTTGTTCTTGATACACTATCTGTAAGTTTTCCTTGGATGACAGTACTGAATTTCTATATGTTGTAACCCTTAAATGTCCTACATGTTATAAATATGGAATAACAATGCACAACTTTGTATCGAGTCCAAAGACCAAGGCATTTTGAATAAGGGTAGCCAAACTTGTTAAGGATGCAGTCACTATTACACATATTGACAATCCAGAATAGTCATGTAAAGACAACTGCCTGTGAAAATCATAATCAATCAAATTATGCACATTCAAATCTAAGTTTGAAAGCTTGCATTTCATTCCATGCATCTAAGTCCTTGTTGAATATTGAGGGTGTCAACAACAAATCTAGAATAGCTCTTCTTAAACCATAGCTATTTTTAAACTACAGTATTTCCAAATTCAAATCCACTTATCAACTAAGGAAAGGAGGTAGGATTGTTAGGTGCTACCTCAAACAAAGAAGTCCATAGAAAACATTGAAATAGAAGATCCAATAAGTGAGACGACATAGCTATAGACCATAGATAATCAGAATTCTTGCAATGCACATATGCTTGTGATACAAAAAAAATGTTCTTACACATTGGATGAATATATCCTCATCAAAATGACCAGAAAGAAAATTCAAATTTGTAAGTAAACTTTGATAGTCAAGAAAAATAGTCATAAAAATTGGAAGTAAACTTTGGTAAACATTTAGGTGAACTTAATTCATCTGACTTTATGCCTCTTGGAAGACATCAGGATCTCCCCTCCTAAATTTTGGACCACATCCATTACCTCCACATAAAATTGGACATCCTTGGTCTTCTTGGTTCCCACGCCATGAAATGGTTATGCAATTGAAAATGAAGCAAAGTAATAATCTCCTTCTCCACTAGCTAGAAGAATTCATGCTTAATATTTTGATACATGATATCAACTCTCTCTTCTACTCATGGTTGAATACTGAAATCCATTATGGTGGGCCTCCAGAGTTGCAGTAATCTTTCATCCTCTTCCACCAAATGTTGGCTTGATCCACATGTCTGCTAGCCTAATTGGCTTTGTTTTTGAAAGCTGAAGTTTCTCCTAAGTCACCAGTGTAGCTCTCTCTGCCTTTTCAGACTCTTTCATTGCTACATATCATCTCTAGGATTTAATCATTTGTACCACATGGTTGATGTGCTTTGAATCCTTGCATCTAAAGGAAATTTCCTTAACATAAATACTACTAGGGAATTTCAATGTTGCCATTGTAGTTGGCATTAAAGTCGGTACCTGCAACATTGAAAAATTATCCTTATATAAGGATTCCCTCCATCTTGTTGGCTTGTAACACTCTTGATGGTGGCTACATGAAATCTAGTTTTGATTCCTCTTCTACATCAGAGGGTTCATATCCTTGATCCGACTCTTCTGAATTATCAGAATCGGAATCACTAGCTTCCATATTCAAAAATTCCCAACCACAATCTTCAATAAATTTATTTGGATCATTAGTAATACTCTTCAAAATTGGCTACCAGTTCAAGTTCATTCTACTTTCATAATACTTTATATCCATGGAGTTCATCCATTCCTTGATGCCATCAAGTGAAGATTGAGGAATGGCATCAATGTGGAGTACATCCCACTTGAAGTCTTTGAAAATAATAGCCATTATATCAAATGCCTTTTTCCCAAGTCCTACTCTCTCAAGATTAACAATCTCAAAATCACTAATAGTGATTACTAAGAAAGGTAATTCCACCAAATCTACCAAATAGTTTACCATAGGAACAATAAAATTAGAGTCTTTGAAAGGAACTCCATGAAAACCAAGCTCTCTAAATGGTATATCAAACTCTAGTTCAAAATATTTTAGATGAGGTTGCTCCCATAGCTCTCTTACTCGCTTGACAAATCCTTGAAACTCTATATTGATTTTATTTTTCTTGTCCCTCTCTTGTTGTTCTTCCTCAATTTCATCGGGATCATACATTGACCCTCTTGCCCCTCCTAAAATTTGGACCACATCCATTACCTCCACATAAAACTGGACATCCTTGGTCTTCTTGGTTCCCACGTCGTGATATGGTTATGCAAATTAAAATGAAGCAAAGTAATCATCTCCTTCTCCATTGGTTGGAAGAATGCATGCTTAATTTTTTGATACATGATATCAGCTCTCTCTTCCTCTCTCATGATTGAATACTAAAATCCATTATGGTGGGCCTCCAGAGTTCCAATCATCTTTCTTCCTCTTCCACCAAATGTTGGTCTGATCCACAAGTCTACCAGCCTAATTGGTTTTGTTTTTGAAAGCTGAAATTTCTCCTAACTCACCAGTAATAGTTGTAACTTTTTTGAAATTTTATTATGGTATATGCACTTGGATATGATGTAATATGATTATGGTTTCATCTCTTATGTTGTAATATTAGATATATAACAGAAAAATAAATTATTGCATGAAATAAATAATAACTTTTCATTTTAAATATTTTTTTTGCAGAACAAGGGTCTTCTAGAAGATCAAGATGATCCTCAACATGATATAGATCCACAAAATATTGGTTCTACTGGTACAAATCACATGACAGAGGATGATGATGACACAAATATGGAAGACACTGAGGCTGATGGCAATGATGATGATGATGATGACGATGATGAGATAGTTGGTGATAGTAACCAGTCACATTCATGATCATATAGGCTACATCATGGATCATTGTTGATATGATGACTCTTTTCATGGTTACTATCATATGTATCATTTTCACGGCCTACAGTACTATATTGTTGAGTTGTATCCTATTGACACGTATCATTTTTACTATATCATTTGGACATGTATCACCTTGACTTGTATCAATTTGAGTTACATAATTTATCAATTTTATTTATATCATTTGTACATGTATCATTTTCACTTATGTCAACTGTTGGACATGTATCATTTTGACATGTTTTTGATGTACTGGAATATTTGACTTTCACTTGTTTTAGTTATATATGATGATGATCTTATCAATGTTGATTTGTCAATTTATATATATTAAAAGTGGTCAATGATTTTTGGATGGATATTTATTAAGTATGATGATTTTAATTTATTGCTCGGGATGGATGTTGTCAAATTCAATTAAATTATAGATATTTGACTCACATGTTTTAATTATAGATGATGATCATGTTACAATAATTATATTGTTATTTAATCATATGAGTTAAATAATTAAATTACTTACTCCATAATCATATGAGTTATTTAAGAGGCAGGATATATTTAACTAATCAAATTGAAATAAAACATATTAAATTAATAAATGGAAGCAAAACAGTAAGCATTTTTAGAAGCAACAATGGAAGCCAAACTAGAAGCAAACTAGAAGCAATCTTGAAAGAAAAATTGGAAGCAAAATCAGAAACAAACCTGGAAAAAAAACTGGAAGCAAAATTGGAAGCAAAACTAGACGCAAAACTGGAAGCAAAGCCGGAAGAAAACCTAGAAGCAAACTTGGAAGCAAAACCGAAAGCAAACATGGAAGAAAAATCGGAAGCAAACTTGGAAGCAAAACTGGAAGCAAATCCAAAGGAAAACTTGGAAGCAAACCCAAAAGCAAAACTCGAAGCAAAACTCGAAGCAAACCTTGAAGCAAAATTGGAAGAAAACTTGGAGGCAAAACTGGAAGCAAAACTGGACATAAAATTGGAAGAAAAACTAGAATAAAAAATGGGAGTAGACATGGAAGTAAAACTGGAAGCCAAATTGGGTGCCCATTTCGGTGCAATTTTTGACGTTACTTCCTGACGCTATTCTAGGTGCTAACAGAGGCGCTATGATTTCCCGGTGCTAAAGCCAGCGCTAAATACGACGTAAAAATTGATGCCAAATCCAACACCGAGCTGACCATGCTTGTTTGCATCGAATTAAGCACAACCAAATTGTTCAATTCATGCACTCAAATACATTAAAAATCGGTGCAAAATTCGAAGCTAATTTCCTGTTGTGTTGTTGTGATCAAATGCCTTAGATCAGATAGAGATGGAGAATTCACCTCATATGAGTTTGAAGATTTATTTGAATGGAATGGAATAAAAAGAAAATATTCATTTGCAAGGAATCCACAACAAAATGGAGTTTTTTAGAGGAAAAATAGGATAATCCAAGGAATGGAAAGAGCAATGTTGAATGAGTCAAAGCTTATTGATGCCTTCTAGAAAGAACGGGTGCATATGACAGTCTATATTATAAACCGAGCATGAATTAGGGTGCACAATAATAAAACACCCTAAAAACTTTGGAAGGGAAGGCATGCATCTATGAAGTATTTTAAAGTGTTCATAAGAAAATGTTACATCATGCGAGATGATGAAGATGGGAAAATTTGATTCCTTATGTGATGAAGGCATCTTCCTTGGATATTCCACCAAAAGCAAAGTGTATAGATGTTATAATAAAGGATTGCACAAAATTATTAAAAGTGAAAATGTGAGAGTTGATGAAGAAAGGCATCAAAATGAAATAGTACAAGAAGTTGATCATCAAGAAGATAGTAAATCAAAGAAGAGAAATAGAGGAAGAAGATTAAAATGGAGAGGTTGAACAAGGAAATCCAAAAACTCCATCTAGAGCACCAACCAAGACTTCATCCATATTTTTCCAAAAGAACTATCTAGAAGATGTGATTATTTGTGACAAAGATACATAAATCCAAACAAGGAGAAGAATAGCTAGTTCATCTAAACATGCTAACTTATGCTTACTCTCTAAAATGGAACCAATGAATTTTATAGAAGCAAGTGAAGACAAGCATTGGATAAAGGATATGGAAGAAGAGTTGGATCAAATTGTGAAGATTGAAACTTGGGAACTTGTCCCAAGGCCTAAGGATAAGAATGTGATTGTCACTAAGTGGGCATTCAAAAATAAGTTGATTGAGGATGGCCAAATTTTGATGAACAAGGCAAGATTAGTATGAAAGGAATATGCTCAAGTTGAGGGAATTGATTTTGAAGAAACTTTTTCTCATGTTGCTAATATGGAGGCTATAAGGATGTTCTTAGCATTTGTCTATTTCAAGAATTTCAAAGTCTATCAAATAGATGTCAAGCTAGCTTTTCTCAATGGTAACTTGGAGGAAGAAGTGTATATTGAACAACCAAAAGGGTTTCTTCTAGTAGAGAATGAGTACTATGTATGTAGACTAAATAAGGAACTTTATGGGCTGAAACAAGCCCCCAGGGCTTGGTACTCAAGGTTGGACAAGCATCTACAATAGCAGGGCTTCAAAAAGGATATTGTCAATAGCAATCTATACATAAAAATTGAAGGTGATCATCAGTTGATTGTTGTAGTTTATGTGGGTGACATTATTTTTGGAGGTAGCAATGAAAATATGTGCTAGGATTTTGCAAAAGGAGTTTGAAGTTTTCATGCTTGATAAGTTGTCTTTCTTTCTTGGGTTGCGAATTTCCCAATCAGATAAGGGGATATTCATTTTACAAACCAACTATATTAATAAAGAAATTTTGAAGAATTTTAGGATGGATGACTAAATCTAGTGAGTACTCTCATGGTCATAGGATGCAAATTAAGCAACGATGACGAATCTCTAGAGGTGAATCAAACTCTATATAGGTTCATAATTGGAAGTTTGTTATATGTGAAAGCAACAAGACTTGACAATGTAAGAAGTTAGTTTGGTGGCATATTTTTAGGTAGAACCAAAGGAAACACATGTGCATGTAGTGGAGAGGATATTCAAGTACTTAAAGGGCATTATGGATTTTGGGTTGTGGTACCCAATAGGTGAATATTTTAACCTCATATCATACACGAATGTGGATTGGGCTAATAGTATTGATGATAGAAAAAGAATAAGTGGAGGAGCATTCTTTCTTGGCTCAAACCTCGTATCATGGTTAAGCAAGAAATGAGATTTGGTTGCTTTGTCCATAGTAGAAGTAGAATATATTGTAGTCACTTCTTGTTGTATCCAAGTCCTTTAGATGAGGCAAACCTTGTAGGACATCAAGTTTAAGTATGAGCACCCCATATCTATCTTGTTTGATAATATTAGTGCAATTAACATATCAAAGAATCCAGTTATGCACTCTAGAATGAAGCACATTATGGTCAAATGTCATTTCCTAAGAGATCAAGTAGTTGATTAGTGGGTGAAGTTGGAGTATGTTTCTACAGAAAAGAGAAAATTTTGAATATTTTTACGAATCCACTACTAAAAGAGATCTTTGAGTACCTAAGGGAGAAATGGGAATGATATCACTTTCAACCAGTTGTCGATTCATCAATAGGACATGTTCAGGAGGAGCCATTCATTGCATTATCTTTCAGCCCCAGAAGACCTTTGTCATTGATGTCAAAGGGGGAGGAGTAGAGTTAGGGGGATGAATTCAGTCATGGGGAGAAGTATGTTTCCATTACATTTCAAGGTTATTTCTTTGTAGGGTTGTCATCAATGACAAAGGGGGAGATTGTTGAAAATAGTTATCATTGATGTCAAAGGCCAACTACATCTACAAATATTGGCGCCCAAATTAGAAGTCAAAATGCATTAAATAAATAAATTTATATTTGTTTATGGTGGTTGACCCCCTCTCTATCATGGTGTTTATTTTCATATGTCAAAATTAAATAAAACAATTTTGTATACATTGGGTCAACCTTCCCAAGAATGGTGCCCATCTTTGTAGCATTTAAAAATTAAATAAAATATATATATGTTTCGTTGGCCAGCCAACATGAAGGGATGTAATCATTGGTAAAGGGGTGCATTAGCATGTACAAAAAGAAAATCATTTGAGGTTTATTTCAACAAGAAATTAACGAATATCATTCCCACTCACAACAGAGTATTGGAGTTTATTTATGAAGGTTATTTGAGTAGTTTTCAATAGATTAATGAAGCACATTTTGAGGATTTGTAGCAGATCTAAAGAATGAATTATTACAGATTTATCAGTAAAACTTAAGGGAATTAGTGCAGATTTGGAGCAGACTTTTAAGACATATTTATAGTATATTTTTGTGAAATATCAAGGCAAATGTGTGAGGTATATTGTAACAAAAATTCTCAAGAAGTCAAACATATTATTTTGGAGAAGATCAAGAGGTTGGTGTCTCTTATTAAGAAGAGATTAGATTCTCTTTCTAAGTTGGTGCTCAATGGTGGGGATTGGAGTCTCCAGTGGGTTGGTGCCTACGAATTTGTAAGAAGATTTATACTAGCAATATTTTTTTGTGGTTTTCTCTTGTAGGGGTTTCCATGTAAAACTGTGTGTCTCTTGTGCATGTTCTCAATTGCTACATATTGCATGAATGATATTGCTATGGATAATTAGGGCTTTAAGTAATATTTCCATGCTTGATTAATTAAGGAGTAAAGTTTTAATCTATAATGCTTCACCCCCCTCTTAGTATCAGTGTGTGTTTCATCACCAAAGGCTTCTCTAATAGTTGCACTTGATAAATCAGCTAACACCCTCCCATATGGAGTCGTTATCTTCCTAGAGTCTTCATAATAATTCTCCCTGCATTTCATTATTAGATATGGGCACTAGACTAAAGTGGGGAATCCAGTAGCATGAGTAATTCCATTCTACACCAACTTTTTGGCATTAGGAGTAGGATTATTCTCAAACATCCTTTCTTTGAAAGATCCTCTATATCAATGTGTCCAAGGTCGGTGTCCTAATAAACTTCAAAGGTGAAATGATTTTGGTCTCAGAGTAAACCCTTTGAATTCATATTTTGAACCTTGACCACCCTTGTCATTTAATCCTATATAAAAACCTTAATAAATATCTTGTAATAATTTCACACCAAAACTTACTTATGTAATATGAAAATTTTAATGATCTTAAATACACCACATTTTACATAAAACAAATACCTAACCCATTCCAACACCTACAATTTACTTCTCCATATTTAAAATCCACAAAACTAATATAAATTCCCCTTAAAATGAACACATTCCTTACCACTCCATTGCGAAGATTTGGAAAGGACAAAACCTATGGAAAAACTATATATGATCAACCTTGTGAATAAATGAAACTAACCATCCTTTGAAACAACTTCCACAACAAAATGTTTCACATTTAAAAGATGGTGAAATGACCAATAAATCTTCGCAGCAAAGACAACGACCGAGCAAAAATTGGACTAAAAAGTGGATTGCAGGAAACCCACACAGAAATCCACGCAATCAAAATCAACACTAGATCTCTAAGAATTCTCAGCGGAAAATGCATAAGACATGGATATTAGGTAGATGAGATGAGAATTCGCGCAGTGGAAAATGTAAGATGAATCTCCACAATCACCCTAGAGAAATTAAATCACTTGAAATTTCCTCATGACTGGGGACAATGCAAACGAGTATAAATATGACCTAGAGAAATTATGCAACTTCATTATGGATTGATCGTTTATGAACCAAGGTTTCTTCTTTTTAGGGAAAATTTAAATTCTTTCCAACAATTCCAGTAGAAATCTCTTCTAATCTTAAACCTAGATTCTTAACCATAGAGACCAGGGAGACCCCATTATAGAGTATCATCCAGAATAATGGCGATGACAATATAGAAAACTTGACCTCTATTTTATACCATCTCATTTTGTAATTATAATTAGGGTTGACATCAAAAACTTGAATTCAAACAACCCACATTAAAAGTACCTTGAAATTTAAAAAAATTTCCTTCCCTAGGCCAACTATAATCAGACCATTCAATTCTAAAGGAAATTATTCGAGAATCAAGTACATACCTAGCATATAGAAGGGAGTGTAACATAAAAATGGAATCAAGGAAATCACCCATAATAGAAAAGGGTGTCCAAATCATAGAGAGCTCCACAAGAAACCAACTCCAATTTAGTGCAATATAACCCAAAAAACCCAAATGATATTACTTATACTCAACACACAAACATCATAAATGCACCTTGTATTAATAGGGTGGTGAGCACTTTGAAACATTTGGGGAATTTTGACAATTAATTGACCACTACAAAAATACATCTACCCAACCTTGCAAAAATCTAACTTGTATCTTACCATATTCAAGTGAGGGTCGGATTTCCACAACATGCTATAAATCTTAAAAACTGGGCATTGTTACAAACTATTGCACCTCATAAGGTGCTATGAAGAATCCAAACTCATATGAATGACCTCAAAATCTCTACAACTCCATAAAAGACTCCCAATTTCACCAAATTTCCTCAAAGTTAAGATCAAAACCTTTTATTTCAACCTAACAGGAAAACCACCTAAGAAAAAAAACACCTAAAAAGAAAGAAAACAAAAGGGGGTCCTCATTTTCAATGGGGCATGCGTGCAAGGCATAACACCTTGCAAGATTTTACATATATATCACATATCATACACAATAGGCTTTTCAAGGAATTTCTAATAGTAAGACTAAAAAGTAAATAACTGATATAAAAAAATAATAATAATAATTGTGTAGGCAGTAGAGGCAATCATTTGGATAAGGCATAAACTAGCACAAGTCTTTGAAGAAGTCGTAGTCAACATCTACTTCTACAACACATGGGCCAAGCATAAGTGGAGAAAATATTAATTCTTTCATTGCAACTTCTACATTTCCAAGATTGCAAACCATTTTGGAGAATACAAAATGGAGGGAGAACATTTAAAAATAGGCAAGGAAGATCATTGTGAATTTTTAATTATACTCGGGCTTATCGTTCCACATTGTTAGGTCTCCATATTGGTAATGTGTGGTGGATGTTATTGCAAGTATAGGCCTTGGGTTCAAATCCCCACTCTACGAAACATTGAGGGTTTTTGTGCTCAATGATGTAATACAAGATGTTAAGGATGTTAGTGCACATCGATTAGAGTAGCTTGGATGCAACATAATTTTATATCTATAGATGGATAGAAAGAACCAAACTCCCATAAGCTCCCTTGTCTCTTGTAATATTGACATGATCTTATTAAAATATGTTGAAATATTAGATAGGATTGAATCTACAAAAGTATTGTTCAAATTATTTAACAAGATGGTCGTAAATGTAGGGCCACCGAATATAATTTAATATATTATCAACAATTCTACTACTTGTGTTGTTTCTAAGATACTCATAATAGACAAGTACCCCTATATCTTTGTGGTCATGCCTCAAACATTGCCTTGATCTATCCCTAGAGGACATTGAAAAAATTGAATAGGTTAAAAAGGCATTGCAAAAAGCTTGCAATATTACCAAGTTCATTTGCAATCACATGAGGGTGGTGTTTATAATATGCTTCTTCACAGAGGGCAATCAATAAGTTTGACTAGCTCCTAGGTAATAAGATTTCTTATGCACTTTCTTGCATTGCAAACATTTTGCCAACAAAAATATTTGAAGTGAATGTTTGTTTAAAATGAGTGGATGGAGTATAGCTTCATGAACCAATTAGATAATAGAATAGTGGTACAGTACACTTTCCTATGATTTTTTGAGATGTGGTATAATTATCTGTCAATTTTCTAGAAATGTTTTTTTACTAGTGGATTGGGAGAAATCTCCCAAGGGCTATTTGTATGAAGCCATTGATAGGGCCAAGGAAGTGATGAGAGGTAGAATGGGAAATAAGAGGAATAGATGTGTGTCATTATGAGACATAATTGATAGGAAATTGGATCAACAGATGCACTCCCCTTTCTATACCACTCGAGATTATGTAAATTCATCATTGGTTGATAACCCCCCATTCAAAGATAAGAGAAAATGTACTAGTAGACAATGGATTTTTTCTCAAGTATGGTTTTTGTGCAATGCAAGGTAGGAAAACCTCCAAACTAGGTAAACTCCATAAAATTTTGAAAATATCTACAGTCTAGACATGTTCATTAAAGGTGTTAATATTTTAGTAAATCTTACATGATATCAACTCAAAATAATTTTTATTTTTTAACTCAAAAATAGGATTTTTGGTCAAGAAGCCAAAAATCTTAAATGGATAGCAATGCATATTTTTATCCAACCATGCAATTCATTTGCATGTGAATATACTTGGGATATTTTTTAATACACATTCCCAGAAACGCAACCATTTAATGTAGCAATGAATGAATGATGGTGTTTTTTCAACACAACCTCTACTTGAAGCTAAAGAAAGCTCAAGGTTAGAGTTATACAATACTTGTATTTGTAATTATAAGTTATAATCATTGTATTTTTTCACTTTCAATTGTCAAATCTAATTTTTATATGCAAAAATCTAGGTACTATTGAGGAAGACCAACTAGTTGATCTTGATGAGATTGATACAAAATTTGAATAAATTTCAAGTGATAATGTGCTTGACAATGGTTGTGATTTTGATGTCCTTAAGGAGAAAAATTATGATAGTGATGTGGTTGAATGAAAAATGAGAATCTCTAGTATAATTCTCTTCATAGTAGCAAGTCTTTAGCTACCATTTTTTTTTTTTGTATTTAATTTGTAGGTTGACTTTGTACAAAGGAGATTGTACTTGAAAGTTTGAAAACTAAGCATCTAGTTATTTTTAAAGTAAAGAGGTAATTACTCAATTAATTATTAGTCTCTTTTTACATTAGAATATAATACCTAAGCTTACTTAGTTCACGTGTGTTTTTGTCTCAAGTCATAGGATGAGGACACATGTCATGATTTAACTTAGTCCTCCCCTAGGGTTTCTTTATCTTTTATCAAGGGTAATTCATTATTATTGTCTTATTCATTTTTTTCAACAAAGCTCATCTTATTACAACAAATCTTTTAAATTTCTCTATTTTGTGATAGATGATTGATTAAAGGTAATCTTTGAAAGATGTAGTGTCAAAAAATCAACTCCACCATGGAATCAAATCATCCAATGTGCAATTTCCCTATCTATTTTTAAGACATTTGATCTTGAGCATTTAAATAATGAATCTTGAAGCAAAATAGACTTCACATTTGCATCTAGAACATCTAAAAACTCTAAGATCACTTGTCAAAATATTGAAATATGAGGGGAAAATCAAAAAAAAAATTGGGGTCTTGAAATCTACACCTAAAAAATATGTATATGACTGTATTATTCCACTACCATTAAATTTGTAGTAAAGGTCATTGTCGCCTTGTACAATTGAAGAAATTCTATTTTTTAAAAGGGATTTTATCTTCATTTAGTGTACAATATTTCCCTTGTTAGATTTGTAGAAGGTCCAATAGCCACACGGTGGGCTCCACATCGCCACACTAGTGTCAATGCACCCTACTAATAGCATTCATCTCTTTGCCTAGCGAAATAGTCCCCATCTCTCATCAACTACCAATAAATGTTGAAATGTGAGGGGAAAATCAAGAGAAAAAAAGATGTGTATGATTGTACAATGCCACTACCATTAAACTTGCAGCAAAGGTCATTGTCGCCTAGTACAATTGAAGAAATTCTTTTTTTTTTAAAGGGGTTTTATCTTTATTTAGGGTACAATATTTCCCTTGTTAGATTTGTAGAAGGTCCAATAGCCACACAGTGGGTTGCACATCGCCACACTAGTGTCAACGCACCCTACTAATAGCATTCATCTCTTTGCCTAGCAAAATAGTCCCCAACTCTCATCAACTACCAATAAATGTTGAAATGTGGGGAAAATCAAGAGAAAAAAAGATGTGAATGATTGTACAATGCCACTACCATTAAACTTGCAGCAAAGTTCATTGTCGCCTAGTACAATTGAAGAAATTCTATTTTTTTAAAGGGGTTTATCTTTATTTAGGGTACAATATTTCCCTTGTTAGATTTGTAGAAGGTCCAATAGCCACACGGTGGGCTCCACGTCGCCACACTAGTGTCAATGCACCCTACTAATAGCATCCATCTCTTCACCTAGCAAAATAGTCCCCAACTCGCATTGACTACCAATAAATTCTATTGACGGGCAGTTTTAGACTACATGGCAACATTTTATCCACACAAAAAAATTAGTTTAACTAACGACATATTCAACCACCAATGGCTCATCATAATTGACATACTACCTCCCTTATGGAAAACTACCTACCATGTTGCCTCATCAGCTAGCAAATCACCTTTCACTTGAGATAAGTTATTTCCAAGTCTAAACAATGGTTTCTAATATTAGAGAAGTGGTGTTCTACACACAATGGGAAATTTTACAATATAAGGGAATATTTTGTACACCAAGAAAAATATTCTTGCAACTATTTTATTGGCTTCAATGTGGCATTGACACTATACCACCTAACAAGGTCTAAACCCTAGTTCTCATGCCCCAAAAAAGTTGTTTTTTCCTTTTTGAAATTTAACTTAGACATACAATGTCAAAATTTGGCAAACAAAATATTATCAAAAGGGTGTTTTTGAGCACTTTTAAGTGGTGTGGGTATTTTTCCTAGGTTTTATTGTTGCTACATTTTACACCTATCAAAGTCAGATCTTCATTTTTCATCCCTTGGCTCATAACTTTTTGTCTAGATCTCCTATTTTTGTGATTCTTATAACGATGGAAAGATATCTAAGAGCTCTTAATAGATATATGTGTATCTTTTTATTTAGTTTGTCATTATTTCACAATTCGATTGATCACTTAGATATTTTGACACTTCAAAAATTTATATTTGCATGAGATGACTTCATTATTTTAGATGATCTATATATATTTTCAACATATAGTCTTTTTTGAGCATTATAAGCATCTATTGAATGCACATCTTCATTTGTAAATGTATTGTGATAAAGTGCCACCATTGTACATTTATTATAGAGATTTTGCACATCATGTATCATTTTTTGTATTCACATTGCTTTATAAAGTTCCATAGGGAGTTTGTTGTGTGCACATTTTGTTATTTTCAATCATAAACTTGTCTACCGTCATCTGTGTGTGTCTTGTTTTGCACACCCTTTCCTAGTCATAGTTACTATATTGTGCACATTTCAATGATGTCTATTCTCCTTCTTGCATTACATTGCAACACATAGTTTAAGTGGACTTGTCATACCTCTTTCTTGTCAAAATTATGAGGGGTATCATTTTTTGCTGCTAATGCACATTAGAAGTTAGGATCTTAGGATACCAATCATTATAAACAAAAAATAAAATAAAGAAAATTGAGAAACATACAAGCATATATTTTACACATTACACAAGATGTGCATGGAGAAAACCCTTTTAAATTAAAAGAACCTATAATGCATCATTTTATGAAAACACACAAAAATAATCTATTAACATAAATAGACTTAATCTGAGGACACTCCTCTACATACTTCCACATGGTCAACAATACCTCTTGCGCATAGTGATATAATTCACTATAAATCTTCAAATTTAGACACTCTCAAATGAGAGAGAACCTCCTTAAATATAAGACAAAGGATGGAAAAATACCTGAAGGGGTATTAGTCACACTTATTCAACAACCACCATTCATAAATAATTAACAATGTAATTTATTAGAGTATAATTATTTTAAATGAGATATGCTTAATCAAGCATGTAATACATAAGGTTTAATAACTTTATATTAGAACATATATAAATGTTAAAAGGGTATGACCCCTAATAGCATTATGTTCTAATGCTCCCCCTTAATGTTAATAGGGGGCATCACATATCAATTTCCTAAGAAAAAATGAAGTACCCCAGTAAGGCAGGTCTTCTTTGGCAGTGATAAATAGGGACAAAATATATGCCAAAATGAAGAGCATGTATTCTGAACTATATGATATTCATCTTGTCACAATTTATAATCTCAATATTTTAAAAAAATGTTATATATGAGGCCTTATGAAAAAATATTTTGGAGCCTGAATCTCCTCAAATTAGCCTCACCCAAGTTCATTACATAGTACTTGTATGACTTATATAATGCAATACTTTAACAAGTGGAATATTTACAAAGAATTTTTACAATAAGTCCAAATGACTTAATAATGCCTAGAGGTCTTATATTATGCTTGTTAGGACTTACTTATGTAGGTGTTAGGATTTAAATATGCCCAAAGGACTTGCTAATACCTAGAGTTCTTATGATATACATGTTAGGACTTAAAACATGCCTAAAGGTCTTATGTTTGTTAGGACTTGCTTATGGATTTAGTCACTAGGTGATGTCATTGACATACACACTCCCCCTCAATGGCATCATCTTAAGGCCAACCATTGATCTAAATTTGGAGAATTTTACACTTGACAATTGTCATGTATACTCCCCCTCTATTTCTTCTTAATCATAGTATACCACTTGATAATTAGATGAATATAAATGGAGAAATTTTATGATGGAATACTTCCTTGAGTGAATGATCTTCAATGTGTTTTATCTCTTTTTTGGTGGAAGAGATTCTTTGGTAAGAGTAAAAGAACTCCAGTTATCATATAGTAAGGTGATACTTTTATTACTATCTAGTTGAAACTCTTCCATAAATCTTCAAGACCACATTGATTCTTTTGGAGCTACTTTTGTATTTTAGCTTTTTGATGAAAGTGCCACAAAAGGGTATATGTTTTAGATCATTACTCCATCCATGTGATAACATCTACATTATTTATTTTTAAGACAATAATAAAATTTATTCTTGATGTAGGAATAATAAAGAACTTGCTTAATTATATGCATTTTTCATTTTCCAATGAGAATATAGTATTCTTCATAATTCTAGAATATTGTCAGTCTGGTTGTAGATCTTTAGCAAAGAGATCATACGAGATTTTCATGAACATAAGCATGAATAATTTTTCTTGCTTCTTTCAAGAAAAACTAGTCATGGTAATAAACACATAGTAATGATCCATAAAAAAATTAAGAAATGGATGAGCTATCCTTTCCAAGCTTGCACCATGGACAATTTTATTAGGGTGATAGCCACCCATTATAATGGCCAATACAATATGTTTATTTGTGATGAGTATGGTTATTATAATGAAGCTCCTATGTCAAAGCCTCTTCTAATTCATTCAGCCACATCATTATCAATGTTAATCTATGTTAGGTATCAAAATCTTCAAGATAAAAAAAGACATCATCATTTACAATCTGCTCAAACTTTGAATCAATTTCATTGAGGTCAATTAGTTGGTCATTCTCAATAGTCCCTAGTTCTATCGATATATAAATTAGTTTTGAAAATTGAAAGTGAAAAACATAGTGAATACAATCATAAATATGATTGCAAGTATATTAAAACTTTGACTTTGAACTTTTTTTAAAATTTAGGTTGAGGGTGTGGTGAACAATCACCGTCATTCAACCATTGTTGTGTTAAACACTTATATTTCTTGGACAGTATATGTTTAAAAAAAGTTCAAAAACAGTCACAAGTGGATGAACTACATGGTTGGCTCAAAATGCATCTCGCCATCCATCTAAAATTTTTGCCTTTGTGACAAAAAAAATCCACCATTGTATAAAAAAAATTGAGAGAATATCATGTAAGGATATCTTAAAAGCTTAACATCTTTAATGTACATGTCCATAATATAAAAAGACTATCAAAAGTTTATAAAATCTACCTAATTTGAAATTCTTTCTACCTTGCACAACAATCATACTTGGAAACACTGCCATAACCATATGTAACTTTTATAGATTTGGGAGCAGTTCCTCCAAGCACATGGATAAGTCTTGTGTGACCTCAAAAGCATCATCTTTGAATGAAAGGCGATAGAACAATGTTGGATTTAAATAGTATCTAGCAACCTGGAGAGGGGAGTGCATCTAGGAATCTCATCTATTTATTATGTCTCATAATGGCATGTACTTGTCTTTATTATTTTCCATCCTACCCCTCATCACCTCTAGGCCCTATCCATGGCCTAGTACAAATAGCCAATGAGGGGTTTCTCCCCATTCACTAACATCGAAACTTTTGTTAGCGGCTCTAAAAACTCTACAACTTGTTTAACCACATCTGGAAAACTTATAGAATAAATACACTATACCATTGCTATGAAATTTGTTTGATTTGTGGAGCCAAACTCTATCCACTTATTTGAAATGAACATTCACTTCAAATTTATTTTTTACCAACAAAGAGTTTGTGATGCAAGGAAGTGTGTAGAAAATCTTGTCAACCCTAGTTGAACTAGCTCCTTCCCCTTTGTCAAGGAGCACATCATACACAACACCCTCATGTGATTATAAATGAACTCGATAACTATTCAAGTATTTTGCAATACCTCCTTAACTTATTCAAATATTTTAATGTCCTCTGAGGTTAGATTGTGGCAACATGTTGTGCACAAGCTAAAAAGCATAGAGGGATATTTGTGCATCAAGTATGTCAACAACACAAATAGTAACATTGTTTGTAATAGACTAAACCACATTTGGCAGCCCTACATCCATAACCACCTTGTTAAACTAGAAAAATGCAACTATGAATTTGATCTTATCTAATGCATCCATGAATTTTAAAAAGATTGTGTCAATATCACAAGCAACAAGGAAGACGATGAGGGTTTAGTTCCTTTTATTTGTCTACTTATTTGACATTAAGGTGCATACAATCTTTGCACGCTTTAATCGATGTTCATTAGCATCCTTAACATCATATATTGCATCATTGAGCATACCGACCCTCTATGTCTTATAAGATGGAACTTTGAACCCAAGACTTGCAGCTACAATATCATCCACCATACCTTGCCACTATGGAGACCTGGATACATGGAATGGTACTCTAGAGTAGTACCAAAATTTTGCAATCACTTTCGTTGTTTGTTCACGGATGCTCTTCCTCCATCCTATACTCTCCAAAGTGGTATGTGATTCTAGTGTACTAAGATATGTGGAGAAAAAATAATATTGTATCCACCTATGTTTGGGCCACATGTTGTAGAAGATGTTGGCTCAAACTCCTCCAAAGACTGCACCAATTGTCTCATACAAAGGATTCCTCCAAGCATCTATAGAATTAGAAGCCACATTTGTCCAAGTTCTTGCCCTTTTTGCCTTACCATCAAAAAGTGTCTTGTTGGAGTTGTTGAAACATTCAATTTTCTAGAGAAGTCCTTAGGGTTTTTCTACTATGACTTTTCCTAAAATCCTAAACCCTTTGAGTTTTGGCCCTTTTGTATATTATTTAGATTTTCTAATCTCACATTGATTGGTCTCTTCAGTGCAAACACTTAAGTGCTATACAATTAATGACCTTGAGGGTCATGTTTTTATTGGTCCATTCTTTTATTCATTAATGTGTGTTTGTGTTACTTATTTGTTTTCTTAAAGCTTCCTAGTTGTGGGCATTTTATTAACTTGTGCATTTCTCTTATTGGTAAAATATGTTATCTCCACAGTGACATCCAATGTATGGGTCTAACCAAAATTTTGATATCTTATGAGCCATTTTCATATCCAAGTGTGTGTGTGGGTGGGGGGGGGGGGCGCGGAGGGGGGGCATTTTATTAACTTGTGCATTTCTCTTATTGGTCAAATATGTTATCTCCACAGTGACATCCAATGTATGGGTCTAACCAAAATTTTGATATCTTATGAGCCACTTTCATAGCCAGGTGTGTGTGTGTGTGTGTGTGCGTGTGTGTTTAACTAGTCCAACAACTAGCAAGTCTACCGTTATGGCATAATTTGAATTGTGTCATTTCAAATTTGTACTTAACTAAATGAAGATAATATAATCTTCCCAAATTATTGTAGACACAATTTTATTGTTTTGTTGAAGTATGATGTGGGTTGCCATCAATGTAATTGGTTAACTTGAATTGCAAGTCGTTGTGTTTGTGTTTGTGTGTGCGTGTGCATGTGCATGTGCGTGTGCGCATGTGCGGGTGCGGGTGCGGGTGTGTGTGTGCGTGTGTTTAACTAGTCCAACAACTAGCAAGTCTACCGTTATGGCATAATTTGAATTGTGTCATTTCAAATATGTACTTAACTAAATGAAGGTAATATAATCTTCCCAAAGTTATTGCAGACACAATTTTATTGTTTTGTTGAAGTAGATGTGGGTTGCCATCGATGAAGTTGGTTAACTTGAATTGCAAGTCGCTGCAAGTTTTTGTGGGCATTCTGAGTGGTCATTTTCCTATTTCTATATGTAGAAGTTTCACTTTTATTCAAGGGGTTGGTCATTGCAATTTCTAGAGGACTTCTATAAGTCTCAAGCATTTTTTAGGGTTCCACTGTTGAATGTCAAGTTTTCTAGAGTATAGTAGGGTCTAAAACATTAGAAATTAGCAAGTATTGTGGATGTCTAGGATTGAATATCTCAAGCATTGTATGTGTGTCTTCAAGGGATTCTATAATAATTCATCCAATTCTCTTGTCACATTTGTTGACATGAATGTAAAAAATATTTGATAAATGCCACAACATTTTTAAAATACTATAAAACTTGAAGTGATCATTTATTTCTTGCATATGGATTTGTATAGCATAACTTTGGATGATTAAGTTTGTTTTATGTTTGATGTCTACTCTATGATGCATTTATGTTTAGACCATCCTTCTATGTTTCCATTCATTATTTCTCCTCTCTTGTAAACTGACTATGTTACCTATTTAAATAGGCATCAATCGTGGGAAACAAATGATTCGATCATGCTTCTAATCAAACAAAATTATTACCCAATAGTTTAAAATTAATTTTCATATTTTTGTAATTCATATTCAATTATAAAAAAATAGGAAAAAATATTGTTTGTGAACATTACCAACATAAATACTTTGTGAATCGTGTCCTTGTATTATCATTTTGCATAACCTACAATAATGGTATCAACTATACAAGAGGTATATGTGTAGTTGACTAATCTTTAACCCAATGAGAATTTTTGGTGTTAAACTTGCCCTAGATACAACTAAAAAGCCATTTTATTGTTTTACCTTTCAACACCTTCAATTCCATTTAAGATCACATCTAGGAATACCCTCCTTGGTTTAAGTTGAGTCCAATGTGTAAGAGAGCTTATCCACTCATTGGCCTTTAACCCTCCATAATTTGTGAATGAACCTTGGTTTTACTTCATTGACAAACCCTAGTCTTGAAAATGAAATCATGTTCTAAAATTTTGGAGTTGTGGTTTCAAGACCTAATATGCCTAAAGAGTTTGATTTTCCTTATACGTGACATCTACAAGGCAAGCTAGGCAAGTAATGGTGTCAAGTCCTACCTCTTTTGCCAAATGTCATTTGAAATATTATATGCTACCATTGACATAATTCAAACACCAATTCCATCTGACTTTAGTTGTATCTAAGACTAATGTGCAATTTGTCCATGCAAATTCTCTCTAACATGGCATTATGATCAAATCTCCAAAAACATTTGAGCTCAATCTTCCATAATACCAAATTTGCAAAATGTAACTTTTTCGGCTAAATATATCACACCTTGTAAATATTAATACTTTACACGAAAATCAAGTCAAGCATATACAAGTTCTCAAAACAAATTTGATGAAAACAATCATTTGATTTTTTTAAATCAAAGTTGACAATCATTTTAATGTTATTGGAGTTGTAGAGTGCAATGATGGAACAACACATCCATGGCTTTCAATAAGTCAAGTTCCTTAAGGAATGTTAAATAACCAAGAAATATTTATATCCCTTAATAAACGAAAAATTCTAGATGTCGAAATGAATGGTGATTATTTGGTAAAGAACATGGTGATTATTATCAGATACAGAATTTTGCATAAAAAAATGTGGTTGCCTTTCATGTTTATTCAAAGTGTATATTTTGACAAAATTGAAAATATTCAAAAATTTCCAAAACGTGTTCTCATAATGGGGTCAAGACTTCTTTTATATTTTGCGCACTTGTTTGCAATGCAATTTTTTAATGTTGTGACAAGTATTCTTATCTGGTTTGTCATTTTAATTCCAAGATGTTAAATTGGTTTGTACCAATGGTGCAACTAGTTTATCATTGAATATTAAGACCTACACGACTAATATAGCAAGGTTCAACTCATACATACAGTAGCAACTAACAAGAATGGTTTATAAACAACAGTTTTTGTAGTAAAACCTGGCCCAAAATATTAGAATTCAATCCATGCCTCCTAGCTAACATCGCAGGTCTTATTACCTATGCCAGCCATTAAAATTGCAAGAAAATATGGTAGAAATACTTGATATCATGCAATGATTTGCCAGAATTAATAGGCAATTCTTTCTTCAGTGAAAATCTCCTCTAGTTTCTAACTTCCAATGAGAAACTCAATAATTGACAATCCGAAAAACAGGTTTTACTTGCATTTATTTGTTTTTTAATTATACAATTTACCATTTTCGGCTTATAATTAGTGAGAACAAACCCTCTAACCAAGGGAAACACTCGAGCCATGAAAGTGATGGTACTTGAAATAGTTGGATTTGATGATGCTTCCATTGACAACCAAGAAAAGCTCAATGTAGAAGCTATCTTGAGACTGAGAGCATGTGGTTTAGAGGTCCAAGTAACCTAAACATATTCAGTAAATGTCTTATCTCAGCTCTATTGATCATATCATTCATAGCAAGAATGCAAGCAAGAGCATCAAGGAGTATTTGAATGAAGGAATTTGATTCTATATTTTTGTTGCTCATGATGTATTTGTAATTTTGTGACTGCATTTATTCTACACTTTGTCAGCTGATTTTTTTTTTCAAACGATTTTACTTTTGGATTAACATAGCTCTATATCCCTACAAGGAATCAAAGTTACTAGGTTTTTCTTGATGTGGACTTGTCTTTGGATTTTAATATAATTGTAGTTTGGATTGGAAATCGTTGGTTTTCATATTTCTTTCTTCCACGGACTCCAAATTAGTCTCACATCATCCAATAAAGCTCATGCTTGTAGAGAAAAAGAATGGTAAATACTTCATACATATGTTGCTGTATGAAACAAACACAAGTTAGATAATAATAATATTAAGATCTTATCATTACTTATTTATATAGCTGCATTTCAATAGACTTCAAATAATGGTAAGAATTTATTATTATTATCTAACTCATTTAATAGTAAGAATTTATTATTATTAATGCAAGTAATGATAAGATTTATAATTGCAAAAACTAAATACCAAGAACAAATAAATGCAGCTATATAAATCATTTACAAAAATTCAAAAAGAGAACTGAGAAATCTGAAAAGCATGTCTGAAAAAATCATGAATCATTATGAGTTTATTTAAAATCTGAATCATTATGAGTTTACAAAGATTCATGGATATCTAGAACAAATTATCAAGAAACTGTTCGGTAGTGTAGACTGGAAAAATACATGTTCACCAGCAGCAATTTGGAAATAAAATTGCAGCAAACCCTAGACTGGAAATATAATCATACCAGAAAGTTGTCAGAGCAAACCAAAGGAAGAAAAATGAAAAAAGTTGTGAAAATGTGTGGGCATAAACCCTATTGACAACACCATTACGCGGGTAGGTGAAATCTGGCATATTAAACTCGAAAAAATTGCAATTAAACCCAGAAAAATCGCATCTATATTATTTAAGTCCTCCACATGCATCAGAGTGAAATAAAACAAAAGTTGATAATGCAATAATTGTATAGTTTTAATAACACCAGAATGTTAATTATTATTAGCATGTGAAATGTTGATTTTGAGCACGACTTTTTCCTTTAACAATGGTTTTGGTGACAGCAGCATGAGAGTCAAGCAGGATTTGCATGAGATTCATCTAAACTTCTTGCAGACTATGATTTGGGCTCTGATCCCGCTGACCATTTACAACAGTGAGAAGAACATTATAGCAAATAAAATAAAATAAATCATTCAGGGAACAGGTTAATTACTTCAATTTTGCATGGTAAGCACTGCTATTACACAAGGAAACTGGTGCGGCAAGATAACAGAATTATGTTTCCAGCTAAATTACAAGTGTTCTTGGAATCAAACTGATGTACCTTAAGATTTTTGACCTCTACAATTCATTAAACTATTTCAAGGCATTTTTAATCTTCTATTATCATTTAAAACATTTAAGGCCAAATCTTAATATAGTTTCCTTTTGATGCTAATGGTGTCCTGTAGACACATTTACTTAATGCTGCATATAATCAAGAGTTCTTGCACAAAAGTAACATCTGAGTTTCTTCCAAGAAGTATGCTTTTTTCCATTAATATCTTGGAATGCTACCAAAATCCCTTTGCAATCTTGGCACTAATAAAGCTTCCTATAAATGTTCCGATCTCTCTGTATTAGCTTCTTTAGTTCCAAAAGAAAGGTATGCAATAATCACATAGCATGTGCTTTTACTAGGATGGCCTGGAATAAGAAACAGACATATATTATATGCATGTATATTTATCATGAAACTTTCAGATAAACACATATGTTCATCTTAAAGTGTCTTCTAGATTTTTCTTATTTATATCTTGAGAAAGGACACATTTTTGTAGATAGATTTTTTGTTTCCTTTGTAACAAATGCATTTAATGAATTCGAATAGTAATATTTGCCACAAAAATAAATTAAATTAAATTTAAAGAAAAAAAGCAAACTGCAAAATACAGATATACATAAGGGAGCTCCTTTATAATGTGCAACTATTTGAATAATTTAATATCAGAATGCACTAGAACAGAATAAAATTTCCATGCAAATTTCTGGAACCCTCCCAAAATAATAACGTTAAGGCAAAGATGGGCTACACCAAGACGTGCTTTGTAATGTGCAAACTACTAAGAACAATTCACCCTTCAACAATTTTGGAAACAAACCAAAATTGAATTTGAAAGAAAAGTAATTTACCAGATGAAACAAAAAAATCCACTAGGATTATAAATATGTTGTGACATGCATAAGGTAGGCCATTGTGAAACCCAAGGCTGCACCAGCAGCTACCTGCAAAGTAAGCAATAATGTACCTGGTTAAACTTACAGAACAACTAAAGATTTACAATTTCAATTGAAAATACATAAACCTTAAAAGAAAATAGGAGTCCCAAGTATTTTATCATTTAAGGAAGATTTCTGTAAGCGATTTCATTTCATGCTGCTCATCCATTTTCTTTCAGAGAGACAAGCACTAGACCAAAAGCACACCTACAACAATGCTCTGAATGCCTTGTTTTTTCTCATTAAGTATCTTACAGCACTGTCACTCACTATACAAAAGAGTGGTGAGAGGGAGAGATGCATGAAAAATGTTCATCACATATAGAAGACTAGGCTAAAATGGATAAAGAAGTCCTCACTCACCCTCATCAGAGACACTATCTTCTGAAGTCTATGCACAAGAAGTGTTTCTGATGCAATACATTCTTCCTTCTCACTATAAACAGTGAGATGCAAATCCCTATTTATGATTTCTCATTACAGATGTTGCTCCTAGGACTGACAATTGGAACTTCAAAGGTTTAATAGATGAAGAAATTCTCCGTTATTAGTTTCTCAGGTGAAGTTTTCTGAATTTTAATAATTTGTCAGTTAATATCAGAGCTTTGGCAACACTTTCTTTAACCAGCAAACTCAGTTTCCCTTCAAATTTGTCATATTCATTGGGACTCAGGTAAACCAGCAGATAGAAGAGTACAACTAAGATATGACAAATGGTACCACAGCCTCTTGACTCTTCTGTGTTTCCCACTATACATCCAATATAGCATGAAATATGAAGTGATTTAAGTAATAAAGCAACAAGCATTCAAAGCGTGGGCATTTAGTTCTTTTTCAAATATTAAACAGAAGATAGCACAACTTCTAGTTGGCTCAGAAACTATACGTTTGATTTAAGATGCTCAAAGAAAGAAAGAATGACATTATATTAATATTCAAGAATAACTAATTCAGGTTAATGGTACTCAAGGAGCACACTCAATAATTATGAGGAGTCCCAGGGTAAAAAGAACCTGGGCTATGAAAATTAACTAAATACAAAGTACAAGAGAAAGATGAACCAAGCATGAGGGGGGTAACCAAATGTCATTAAACCTCAAGCCATAACACAAAGCACAATTATAAATAGCCCTGGAAGGAAATGAATGCTTAAACAAATTCTGTATTTTTTGGATTCATCAACCAGAACATATGCCAAGCTCCATTGCCCCATCACATCTCAGCATCACTGTGCCATTTACAGCACCATCTCTTCCAATAGGATGACTGAAAGCGCCAGATCATACCCCTGTGGTTATGACATTGTCCAGCCCTAACTCTTCCTAAAATCAAATTGCCCCAGTTACTGTTTCCACAACATCTTACTCTTAGCATTATTAGTTGTCATACTTGTAAAAATATGTTCACTATACCAGAATGAATTTATCTGGGTTTCCATTGAACAAATGCTTTCTATGTACAATGCACTAGCATACTTATCTTTAAGAAAATCTATGTAAAAGATGCCAAGAGAAATCATTCTTCAGCATAGTTACCGGGAGACACGTCTCCCCCCCTTGGAGACCCGTCTCGGAGACGAAGACGCGTCTCCGATACCAGAGACGCCTCTTGCCGCTTGGAGACTTATGCCGGAGTTTCCCGAGTACCCTATCGTCTCCTATTGCAAAAAATGACGTCTCCTGCCAAAAAAACCTAAAACTTTATAACATTTGAAACTTTAAAAATTAAAGCATAATGTATAGTGTTTGTTTGACACGGCTAAGACTCCCGACCACAGTTTAGGCGATAACAATGCTCATTGCTGCTTGCATTGACGTCTGAGGAAGGCCACGGTAGAGTTCTAGCCACCGCCGCCAAGTAAGATGGCCTTAGTGATTTACCCCCAATTCTACTACCAACAAAGGAACCTGAGTTAGAGAGTAATGAGTATTTGGAGAGCATCATAGCTGAGGACCTTGACATGGATGATCATGATTTGGTGTAGATGATAGATTTCTGATTTTTGTTTTTTGCTTGTGTATGAGCCTATCAAAATATCAATATTTCTGAATTTCAATATGTAATTGAATATTAAATATCAAATATGCAAATGTCAAATCAAAATGTGAACTATGATTATGAAATATGAAGTATGAACTCTTTGACTCTTTGATGCATGACATTTGTGTATTTAAAGTTAATTTTTATTGTTAAACTTTACTACTGCTCTTGTTTCGAAAGTTCAATGTCATCATATTTTCTATAAATTATTAAATTTTATATACTTTTAATTTTTATTTATATTAAAAAAAATGGCGTCTCCAAGTACCCCCGTCTCCTATTTTCAAAAAAAAGCCATACTAGTACCGGTACCAGTCTCCTGTACCAGTACCAATCTCGCGACAACTATGTTCTTCAGGTGCCTATTTTTAACTATTTTTTTTATTAAAGTAGAATAGGAACCTCAAAAATCATATCATCAATTTTTCTAAAGATAGGTTAGCTAGTTTTACGTATAACTATTTAAGAATTATTTTTATCTTATTTATTTTATAGTTATAATTTTTTTCAAAAATATGTTGGCCGTGTTTCAGTTTTTATAATTTTTGTATGTCGATTTTTTAATAGTTTTTGTTAATGTTGTACCCCAAATTAAAAATTTGGCTACACTTAAGCATTTTGAAGAAACGAGTCAAAATACTGTTAAATCTGTCAATAAGGTCAAAATTGGGGTTTGCATGTCTTGCATGGGGCTCAAAAACTTGTAATTTTCAAAATCCGACAATCTGGGTCAGTTCCGAATGATCAAACCAACAATACCCAGATTTCAGTTTTTCATCCCTAAATTTTAGGAGAATTTCTATTTTTAGCAGTTTTCTAAAAATAGAAACTTTTTCTGGATTTTTCAAGAAACGGATACTTGTAAAATTTTCTAAAAATAGAAAGTTTGGCCTCTAGGGTTAAGATTGATTTTGATTGGCTCAAAATACTTCCTCATCAGGCTAGTGCAATCAGAATCACAAAAAGATCAATTTTACCCTATTGGGTCTATTCTACTTTTTCAGAAGTTGTTTTGGAAGATCCAAGGTCATCAATGGAAGTCAGTCAGCTGCCAGGTGTCAAAATCAGACGTCCAAGCATCAAGCAGAAGCTGTCAATGAGGAACGTGCATGGAAAACGAAGAACGAAGAAAGGAAGATTCAAAAATTGAAAAATGCAAAATTTTGTCTAAGGTTGGTGAATCCAAGCGCCCCTGCTCAGTTTGGGCGCCCAAACCTTCATGCCTTAGAAACTTTTTTCGTTCTGACAGTCAAAGACAAGGAAGGCACATTAAACGAGGTAGAAGTTGAAAATTGCATAAAAATGGCTAAGTATACCAACCATGGGTGCCCCTAAAGGAGAAGGGCACCCATCTTTTTGAAGCATCAGATGATAAGAATTAGGGTTTTTGCCTCCAGGTCAATGTTACTCAGAATCCTCCCGGCTCCGCAGTGAATCAATCAGCACGATTGCACGATCATGCAATCATCTGGAATATCATATCAAATGGAGGAGTTTAAATGAAGGGCAGAATGCAAATTATGAAAAGATAAAAAATTTCTAAGTCTGGTAACTCTAGGTGCCCTAAGTGGCCAGGGGCGCCCAGCTTTTTGAATGACCTAATCTGACAGTTAAGGTTTGCAGGAATGCTCAATCTCTTCAGTTTCCTGCCAGCTTCATAGCAGATGTCTCTGTCAGCTCGTCAGATCACCTGGCCGTTGGCAAATCCAAATCAAACAGAGGTCACGGAGAGAGGTGTTTTGAATCCTGAAGATGAAAAACAAGAAAATGGCCATCTCTAGAAGAGATGGGCACCCCTGAAGGAGAAGGGCGCCTAGGGTTTAGAGCCCTCAAAAGTCAATTTTCGAAGACGAGGTATCCAGAAGACCCCTTCCAGAATCTTCTTAGCAATCTAATGAATCTATCAGCCAATCAATCTCATCATTACAACGCCCAGAATCATGAATTCGTCTGAAGGTCAGAAGACAAGAAAAGTTTGAAGATCAAAAATGGCTAACACTGGAGAAAATGGGCACCCCTGGTAGAGATAGGCACCCGACAATTTGAAGGGTCAAATGAAGTTTTTGTCAGAAGACGTCGCCAGAACAATGTCGTCAGATTCGATCAAGCTCCGTGATGCAACGTTCAGCTCGTCCGTCAGATCAATCTGGAAGCCGGGAGACAAGATCAAATTAGGGTAGAAAATTGAAGAGAAGTTGAAAATGATGAAAAATTGGTTAAGTCTGCAAAGACTGGGTGCCTCACCTCAAAAAGGGCGCCCAACTTCTCATGCCTTAGTAAAAATTTTGGAAATTTCAAAACTTGTGAAAGAAGGAAAATACGTCTAAGTTCATTGCATGAACTAAATTTAGGGTTTCATAGAATTAGGGTTTGAGAGTTGTTTCTCAAGGCAAAATTTATTTAAGGACATCTCTATGTTTTATTTTTCATATTTTCTTGCAGGTGTCTTCAAGAAGAAACAGAGCAGCAACTTCAAACCTATATTTTTCAAGATTAAAGAACCTAAACTTGCTGGTTTTTCATAAAATTTTCAAATCAGCACTCAAAGAAGGCTTGCTTTTTTCATATTTTTTCATTTAGAACATCAAATTTGTGAAGGAGGCTATTGTTTTCAATTTTCAGCAAGCTGGTTCATATTTGTTCCATCTTCTGGACAAATTTTTGAAGAATTTTCTCAAGGTTGCAGCAATTGCTTTTAATTTTGCATGTCAAAGAAAACTTCAAAATCTTCCATTTCTAATCTTCTGGGTCTATACCAAACCTTCTTTTGGACAAAACCCATATCATAGTTTTTTTAGAGAAACTTAAAGTGGTTGTTTTTTTAAGTCAAAAGACGGGGTTTTCAACATCTGATCAACTGGGTTCATCCAAAATATGCTCATGAACAATACCCAGATGTCAGCTTTTTTTTGCTTTTTTCGGAGAAAATTAGGGTTTGTTGTTTTTTCAGTCTTCACTCCAAATTTTCAAAAACGGACGATTTGGGTTGGCTTGTAACAAAATTCTAATCAAAACCCATATCTCAGAAAAAATTCATCTGTTTGACGAAGAAAAGTCAGCAAACTAAATTTAGAAAGTGCACCAAAACTTGTCAGAACCTAGGCGTGTTCACAATCAATCTTTGAGTTTTGCATAATGGAGTACATCCCTACAGAGTTCAAGACTAAATCAGCACTGTACCATGATTTCATTGAAACAGCTGAGACCGACTTACACCACATCAAGCCAATGTTCAACCTGCGTGTTTTGAAAGACGCAAGATATGTTGCAGTCGAATGTCTTGGTCATTCTGGGTTGTTTACAGCGTCAGGCAATGTTGAGAAGGCTTTGAGGAAAAGGACGAGTATTGGGAAAAGTTGTAGAATACTCTTTTGTGGGAGAATCAAGAGAAGTGTCAGCGGCATAAAGTTGCAAAGCCACCAAGTTATCAATTAGTGAGTCATCTTTTAGGGCAGCGATGTTTTTCAAGAATAGAACTCATAAAGAAGTTGAAGATGTCAAAGATTCTCTAAGTTTGATTGTGAAAGAGGAGAAGATCTTAGAAAAGCGGAATATGGCTATAGATAGTATCAATGCTCCTGATAGAAGTAGTTTCCCGCTTTTTGGCGGGGATGTGATAGAGATTTAAAACAACAATCTTCTAGAAGCTTTCTCCAAGCTTTCTTTCCATTCTTATCTCACGCTTTCTTTCTATTCTTGTTTCAATTCTTATCCATTCTTTGAAGAAGGAAAACAAATGTAATGAGTTGGCGTTTCCTATTTTACATGTTTTCTCAGGTGTTAGATGTTTATCTTGATTTAGGTTTAGAAATAAAGCTTGCATGTTGGCAAGTATTAGTTGTAAAAGCAAGGAGATTTTAGGGTTCCCTACTCCTCTGCTTAGTTATAAATAAGAGCAATGTTTGCTCATTTTTCTTTAACTGTGCTTGTGATAACAGAATCGTTGAGCTTATGCCTTCATGTTTGTTATCAATTAGTGTCAGTTCACTTTGTGTAAAGAGCAAGTTTGCATGCCTCCTTAGCTGCAAATCCTTGTTTAGTGCATGTGTTTTGTGTCAATTGTAATCTGGTTGATCGCATGTTGCAAGTATTTTGCTACAACTTGCTGTCCCGGAATTGTAACTTTGTGCTAGAAGTTTGAGTAAATAAAGTCCTGAGCGTGCTTTGCTGCCCCAATATAAAAATCTTGGATTTTCGTTTATTGTTTTGTGCCTAGAAGTGTGAGAAAATAAAATCTTGAGTGTGCTTTGCTACCTTGATATAAAGTCTCATATTTTCGTAATACTTATATGATCTCCTTTTTCAGCTTGCATTGAAATTCAGTAGATGTATGTTGAGGAAAGTTTATTTAAGTATCTTTGTTAGAAAATCAATCTCGTCCATTTCTAAATTCTATTGCTCTGCGTTTACTTGAGAAGATAGAAACATTTTAGCGTAAGTTAAGTTGTAGTTGTCAAGTTTCATTAAAGGGAAAACCTCAGCTGCAACATCTAGAGTTCTATAACCTTGTGTTCTCGTAGCTAAATAAAAAAGATAGGCAAAAAATAGTTTTAGTTTACTTACTTTATGCAACTCAGCAAAAGAGGGAGCTTCCCCTCCTAATTCGATGAGCGGTTTTACTGCACATAGTTGTCCGTTTCCAAAACGCATTCCAGAGGTGCGATTTGAAACACCAACAATTAACATGCTCATGTCATTAAACTCCGCACTTTTCTACCACTATACTTATGCCTCTCGGCTTAAGAAATAAAATGTTTAAAATGTTGATGGACCACATTGCCACCATAAAAGATTTAATGGAATTGGAGGATCAAATTTCTGAGCTCACTTTTTAGTTGTTGTGTGGTGGCCAACAACGATGATCTATCTCTAATCTTGCCTTCAATACTATAGTGTCCCTTTTTCAGTCCTAAGCTTTCCAATGACCGTTAGCCTATTTCCAGAGTCTCGTAGCCTATTCGGAGGCAGTTCAAGGGATTACAAGTTTCTTGGAGGATTCTTGCCAACACTTTCAGGGTGCATTTGCAAAGGGTTGCCAGAGTGTTTTCTAGGTTTTTCTGGGTTTTTTGAGATCCTTGGTAGGCAATAACTGCTATTTTTAGCACTTACTATTTTTAGTAAGTTCAATCGCATCTCAGTTTGGGCTAATTTGGTGTTTGGACACACTTACTATTTTAGCAGTATGCTATTTTTGGTAAGTGTTATTTTTGGCAATGGTTTTGGTAGCAATTTAGTGTTGGGTTTCCAATTTTGGCAGCGGTGGCAGTTTCAGTTGTTGAGCTCTATTATTTTTGGGTAGTCCAGTCATCCACCACCTTTGGAGTTTGAAAAAAGCAAACAATAACTTAAGTCTTCGAAAAAGGTAATATTAGGATTTAAGCTATGTTACACGGGGACGCATCCCCTACCCCAAAACCCCCTGTACCCATCCCCATCCATCCCGGGGACAGGGTGACGCATCGGGGATAGTCCCCGGTCGTCCCCAAATTAAGAAAATCCACAAGAAACGGTAGGAAACGTTTCCTCCTAGCTGGGAACGGTCCCCCGTCCCCGAGGACAGCGGGGGACGTTGGAAACGTCCCCCGCCATACCCGGGGACAGCTAACCGTCCCCTGCATGCCTCAAGCCTCCAAACATTAAAAAAACATAAAATTTTGCTTTTTTTAATATTTTTACCTGCTGCTAAATGTTGTGCGGGGCCCATGTTGACTGGCAACCTAAATTTTTCTCCAAAAACTATAGAGTAAAATGTAAATGAAACTTAATAAAGTTTCATGACTATCGAACTGGGCTCTCACGGCAAGCGACGACTCTGAGGAAATAACTAATAAGGTCATGGGATTTTACCAAATCTGTGTGCTACATATTTTTATCAAAGATTTTGTACACAAGATCGTTTCCATTGAAACAGGAACTAGTTTTTCATAAAAGATTGCAGACATCTTTGTGTAGATTTTCACCATATGAAACTCAATGCAACAGGAGCATATGTTTAGGTTAACACAAACAATAAATAAGGTAGTGCAAACCCATAATGGAAGCAACATATCACGCTTGTGAGATTTAAGGCAAGCAATAAACATTCTGTCCAAATCATATTTTTGTTTTTCTTGTGCAGAAGATTCCTCAAGCCTGATCATCTTAACTTTAAGCTCATTTTACCTCTGTTCTAGCTGGTATTTTATGTTTTGAACCTTTGGTATCAAGCTGTCTATAGAACGGTAATGATATATAATCAGGTATAATCTATCTATACAAGATGGTGATCAAATACAAACTCGATACAATTTTTGTATGTGGGTTCTGGAAGCTTCACGGACCACGACCAATATGTAAATTTGTGATATTGATAAAAAGATAGATTTATTCAACTGATAATGCAGACATATATTTTAGAATCATATGCCCATCTTTTGTATGAATAATAAATTGCAATTGACATCTAAAACCAATTTTTACCCAAGACATGCTTAATCACTGTAGACATATGGATGTGAAGAAATGTGATTGATAACAAATCGGATGGCCTCAATTTTATCAGCTCCTTTTTCAAGGTTTTCAAAAGTAAACACTTCCTCAAGAATCATTACAAGTTCAACAGTACCTAAGTTGTCTAATCCCAGGTTCTTTTAAAAGTTAGCAGACCAAAGACCCTGCCATAGTTGCAATTGCAATGTCTTAAATAGGACGCATAAGATCATCCCAATATTTCAGAAACGTCTACTCCAAGGTATTTTAGCTACAAAGTATTTCAAAATATTTTACTGAAATGGTTTATGAAACACTCATTGCATGCTGAAATAAAGAAATTTTGTTTGAGCCCAAAGTAAACTCCATTTCAAAAAAGGCAATGGTCCTTACCAAAAGGTTTGTATCCTTTATATATTGATATTGTTGTTATCAGTTATTAATTTATTGACATATATCTCTCTCTTTCCCTCTCTCTGTCTATAATATATTAATACATTTTGAAAAAATCATACATATATATATATATATATATATATATATATATATATTGTATGTCACCGTCCCCTACCGTCCCCCTAGGAAACGTCCCGGAAACGTGTCCCTAGCCGTCCCCCCGTCCCCGTCCCCAAAAGGTCGTGGAACATAGGATTTAAGTTATAAAGTTATTATTTGACCCCTTATACCCCACACCTAGACTTAACAACTTAAAGTTGTTTTAAAAAGGGGAAACTATATTTCCTAAGTTGAATGCCCAAATGGAGGGATAAGTGAAAATAAAATTAAATATTATATTTTCTCAAAAGGGGTGCATCCCATTTAGAGGGAAAAGGTATTTTGAAATTGGAACCCTACTTTCTATATAAAACCAATTGTGCTCTCATTTTCATTATGAACTTTTATGATAATGAAGTGCTCCTGAATTAGTGTGAGAATCCTTGGGCTTTGAGGATGAAAACCCCCAAAGTTGGCTCTAGTTTCAGAGTTGCAAGATACTCCCTAGCTAGACATGGGTGTGGCTTCATTTCAAGAGTCACCATTGGAGATTATTGGTGATAGATTGCAGTTTTCTTTCAGTTTTGGATTCATTTGATGTTTTCTAGTTATGTATTTGGTGTGTTAGCTAATCTTGCAAAGTATTTGGAGTGATTGGAGGAGATTTTTCAGAATTACCTCTTGCTGGTCATCCCCTTTTTCCACCTCCTAGGCCATACCATTTTGTGAACAGCAAAGTGAAGCAACAAAGATCTGATTCTGGGTATTGGGCCAATCATCTTCTCTAACCTGGGCGACCCTATGCACCAATTTTCAAAATTTATGGTGGAGAACTGAATTTTCTAGAGGCAGATCGCCCCCTTCCAAGGCCGTACTACTGCCGATTGAAGACAGATTGTGGTTCAGAAGTTATCATGACATGATTGCAGCTCTTGGATGCCTCATTGGTGGCACCTAGACTCCTATTTTCCATTGAAATATGTTTGGTAAAGTCACTGGCTGATTTGAAAGGTGTTTCTTGGTAGTTGTGCCATTTGGAAGCTTGTTGGTTGGGTGTATCAGACTGCTGCAGCAGTCATATCAGACCTGATACACTTTCATTCTTTCATGTTTTGTGATGCCTAATTGCTCATATGTTGCAGGGATTGATCATTGACTCAGTGGGCTATCATATTGACTTGATTATCACATAATTTGCTATAGTATCTTTGTATTGAGCACTCATTGTAATGCTGAATTAGTAGTACCAATCAGCGATATGGCTCTTGTTGAATATGGTTGCTAATCCCACTGAATAAGTAGCGCTCTTGCTGAATAAGCGATCGAGCTTTCTTTACATTTCTTGTTATGCCCGCTAAATAAGCGGATGAGTTTCATTTACTTTCATTTTATACCCGCCGAATAAGCAAAGGATCTTTCTTTTGCTTGGTCGGCGACAAAGGGATTTCTTTCTAGTTGTAGTTGCCCGCTGAATAAGCAGAGGATTTCATTTCATGCTCTTGAGATTACATACTTACCCCACTAAAGAATTGGTTTACTTTAGAAGCACTCAATTGTAAGCCTTACCACCATATGCTCTCACCTTGCTCACATCAAGATCTAGGTGATCAAAAAGTGGAAGGTATTTTTTTTCAGTTGGTTTTGATTATCACTCACCCCAATGAATAAGTGGATGTTTTAAGTTAATGCAATGTTCACCTTATCACTGTATGCTCTCACCTTGCCCACCTTGGGATCTAGGTGATCAAAATGTGGAAGATTGCTTTATTCAATTGATTATCATTGTTATTTTGGCTAACACTAGCAGGTGCCAATTTTTTTAAAAAAATTTAAGGGTGGGTTATTACAAATACAAACAAGAAACTTGTTCTCCTACAACTCTCTTTCCAAGATACTACTAGAAACCCAAACTTAGCATGGGACATTGCTTCCTTTATGTCATGTCCCCTTCTAGTTGACATCTCTCAGAGCACAGGATTAGCCTATTATGCGACCCTCGTAGGCTGATGGGATGGATAGAGGGTCTTGTTGGAGCTTGGCTTGGCTTCAGTTGGCAGTATTTTGATCAGTTGGCTTTCGTTCGGGCTCATTCGGACACCATTTGCTTGAGTTGCTATTTTTAGCAGTATCTGACACTCAGCGAGGCACCCCTGCTATTTTTAGCAGTACAGTTTGGTCTTGCGCAGAATCACTCCATTATTCGCCAGCTTCAGACGGTTCATGAATCGGATATATTTTGAGGGGGATATTAATATTTAATTAATTTAATTAAATATTAATTATTGGAGCTTATATTATAAAGTTATAATATTTTAAATATTATAACTTAAGGGGGTTTTGCTGAAGGGGTCGCCCATCATTGAAGGGGGCCATTTTTAATTATAATTTATAATTAAAAATTGAGATTGAAACTATTGAAATATTAAAAGGGAAAAGTTCGAAATTATTTAAATGATACTTAATTGAGAAAAGTCGAGCTCTTGAAGAATATAAGGGTTTCATTGAAATTCGAGCCATTATCATTGCGTATTGAAATTTGATTAAGTCTTCAACTAGAGCATGGAAGCCAAGGGTTTCAGTCTCAGAGCATTGGGGAACGAGCCATCTCCAGTGAAAGCAATTCAAAGGTTGTGAAATATCATCCAATTTATTGCCAGGCAAGAGATTTCTTCATTCAGAAGAAATTACAGAGCATTCACAGAGGTTTATATCTTCAGGTTTTCAATGAGAGTTTATCCAGAGGAGTTCTCCACAGTAAGGCGCCTATTTTGCTTGAATCTGGAAATTCTTAGAAGGGTCGTACTATTTTCATTTATTGCTGCTGTGTACCAGGCCGTACCTTTCTGTACCAGGCCGTACCACCATTAAAGAGGGCGTATTTTCTCCTTGAAGCAAATCGCCTACCTTTGGTTCAGTCTGTCACTGCCAGCTTGGGCGCCTATACTCTTGGCATCATTGAGGGTCACCAGACGGAGGGAGAAAGGTGTATTGATTGCAGTCGTACCAGTTCAAGACCAATTTCTTATTGCAGCAAATCAGGTTTTCATCAAATAAAATATTGCCTTTTAATTTGCTTGTACTTGGATCTTCATTGTAATCATCTTAGAAGAATAATAAATAGTCTGGCATCCATATTCTCAATAGATTCTATAGTTTACAGAGTTGAATGATTTTTATTGAATTTATTATCATTTCTTTGCAAAATCGCATTATCTCTTTTATGCTCAAAAATCACAAAAAAACCAAAACTTCAGAAAACAAACAAAAATAGTCAGATTCAGAGACAGGGGAAACAAGGGGTTCCTACAGTGGTATCAGAGCTATTTCCTGCCATCCTTGTTGGGGTTGAAAAAAAACATTTTGTTCATGCACCAGAGTGATAAAGAGGAGATATTATTAGAGGGAAAATAGAAAAACTTGGCAGCCACCACTTATTCCGACAGGTGAGACGGCTACAGGCTTGATAGGTGTTCAGTCTGGTTCTTCGTCTGGGGCGTCTGTACAGGATACAGGCATGGGTGACAGAGCAGAGATTCCTCGAGATCCTCGGGAGGAAGATGCAGACGTTAGACAGACTCTTAGAGATTTGCGAACAGGTCAGCAGCAGGTAACTAATGTATTACAGCAGTTGACCATGGCTATACAGAGGATAGGTACGCCAAGGAGGCCATCACCACATCGTGATGAGGACAGGAGTGATGCAGGTTCACAGGGGGTACCCAGGACTGTTTCACGAACAGCAAATAGACCTACCAGACCCACTTTCCTAAGAGGAGAACAGGTTGAGGATAATGTTGAAGAGGTTGGGAACACATTATATGCTGATGCAGTTATGGCAGCCAACGAGGAGTGGGATATATTAATACCCCAAGTGCGCGAGCGCATGCACTTTGATCGATTTGTGAATTCGAGAGTTGAATATTATAGGTCTCGACAGGGGAATAGGCCTCGAAACCAAAATAATGATCTGAAGCATGCAACAAACAGGCTCAATCTAGCGATGTTCGATGGTAGTGGTAAGGTCACAGCTCAGGCCTGGATTAGTAAGCTAGATACATTCCTCACATTGCGCCCGATGGCTGAGAGAGATGCTATCAGATATGCGACACTGCATCTTGAGGGGGTAGCTTACGACTGGTGGCACCATGGTATGGTAACGCTACAGCATGACAGGATCACATCATACCAGGAGTTCGTTGACAGGTTGGTAGAGCGGTTTGACAGGAAGGATCCAGAATCCTACTTCAGAGACTTGGCTCAGTTGAGACAGAGTGGCAGTTTGGAGTCCTATATTGGTGACTTTCAGAAGTTATCAGTCATGGTTCCGAACATTTCAGAGAGGCGATTGGTAGTACTCTTCATGGAGGGTTTGACAGAGCCACTGAGAGGTTGGATCAAAGCCTTTGATCCTCCTTCATTACAGGAAGCGATGAAGAAGGCTCGTAGTATGGAGTTAGCAGCACCGTCCAGTAGATTTAACTCCAGAGGTTCTTCATCTTTCAGGGACAATAAGGGTTTTAACAGAAACAGAGAGAGGTCTGATTTTAACAAAGAAAAATCAGATTTTAAAAACGATTCAAAAGGTAAATCAGCAGCACCACCTTTGGATCGTGAGGCCCTTAACGATCTACGCAGGAAGAAGCTTTGCTTCTACTGCAAGGGTCCCTATGATGCCAATCACGATTGTCCTCTAAGACCTAAGGGCAAGGCGAATCGAGTGATGTGGGCGTATTACGAGGACTCGGAGTCAGAGAATTCCGAACAGCAGGAGAGTTCTGAGGAGTCAGAGCCAAAGGCTTCAGAGCCTAAGGCAGAGATAGAGTCAGAGCTTCAGATACAGGAGGCACGCCTATCTAGCATTCAGCAGGAGGGCTCATTCAGGATTCGTGGTGTGTTAGCAGGACAGAGGGTCATTACCCTTCTTGATACAGGAGCTACACATAATTTCATTGATGCTAGGTTTGTTGAGAAACGCGGACTCATCACTGAGGAGTTCGAAGGTATTAGGGTTAAGATGGTCAATGGATACACCTTGAGATGTGAGCGCATGATTAAGGATCTCCCTTTACGCTTGAACAATTATAAGTTCAAGGCTGATTACTATGTTGTTAACATGGGAGACATTGATTTAGTCTTGGGCATGAAGTGGCTTCATTCATTGGAGGAAGTCACTCTTCGTCTCAAGGACATGGAGATTCGTTTTGATGTTGACGGGAAGACTCACATACTAAAAGCAATTCGGGACAGCAACATCAAAACAATTTCTTTTCGGCGGATGGAGAGGCTCATGCGTCATGACATGGTAGAGTGGGCTGCCGAGTGCACTTTGGCACCTATACAGGAGGGACAGCAGAAGACTGAATATCATCCCGACATACAACAGTTGAGAATCAAGCATGATAAGGTGTTCAGTGACATTCCACCAGGTAGACCTCCAGACAGGGGCATAGAGCACATTATAGAGCTCGAGGAGGGCGCTAAGCCCGTTATGATAACTCCTTACAGGCATCCTAAGAGGTTGAAGGATGAGATAGAAAAGACAATAAAGGAGTTAATTGCTATGGGTCACATTCGGCCTAGCAAGTCACCATTCGCTTCTTCGGTTGTTTTGGTTAAGAAGAAGGATGGAACATTACGCATGTGCATTGACTACAGGGTCCTGAATAAGAGGACGATTAAAAACAGATACCCTATACCCCGCATAGACGAGCTTATTGATGAGCTTCATGGTGCGTGTTACTTCACTAAAATTGATTTACGGTCAGGGTATCATCAGATCAGGGTTCGTGAGTAGGACATCGAGAAGACTGCCTTCCGTTGTCATTGTGGGCACTTCGAGTTCATAGTGATGCCTTTTGGGCTCACTAACGCACTAGCTACATTTCAGTCCACGATGAACAGGGTTTTTCATTCACAGCTGAGGAGATTCATATTGGTCTTCTTTGATGATATCCTTATATACAACAGGACTTGGCAGGAGCATCTGGCTCACTTGGAGACCGTGTTGAGTATTTTGGAGAGGGAGTCCTTGTACGCCAAGGAATCCAAATGTGACTTGGGAATGACCGAATTGTTATATTTAGGTCATATCATCAGTGCAGGAGGAGTGCGGATGGATCCTGAAAAGATCCGCGCCATTATTGATTGGCCTACACCGGCAAACCTGACACAGTTGAGAGGGTTTCTAGGTTTGTGTGGGTTCTATTGTAGATTCGTGAATGGTTATTCACGACATGCAACCCCTATGACAGATTTACTGAAGAAGGGTGCATTTGTTTGGACTCCTGAGGCACAAGAATGCTTTATGAGATTTAAGGAGTTGATGACTACATGCCTTGTTTTGGCACTACCTGACTTTACGAAGCCTTTTGAGCTTCAGTGTGATGCATCAGGTGAGGGCATTGGTGCAGTGCTTATGCAGGACAAGCACCCGATTGTGTATGAGAGCCGAAAGCTCAGAGGGCCAGAGAGACTTTATAGCATATATGATAAGGAGATGCTCGCTATCATGCATGCCTTAGCAAAATTCAGACAGTATCTTGTTGGCAGCAAATTTTGCATAAAAACTGACCATAACAATTTGAGACACTTCTTAGGGCAGCGAGATCTCAATGATCGTCAGCAGAAGTGGGTCAGTAAATTACAGGCATATGACTTTGATATCTCGTATATCAAAGGTACACAGAACGTAGTAGCTGATGCTCTTTCACGCAGGCCATATTTGAGCTCTATGGTTCATATTACGGAGGATTGGAGGCATATGATTGTGGCAGAGTATGCCAAGGACACTTGGGCTTCCAGCATTGTTGAGGGATCAGCGGTTGATACCAGGTACACGCTTGTAAATGACTTGATCATTTACAAGAACAAGATATATTTGATCCTAGGGTCAGAGGTGAAGAACATGATCATGCGGGCCTTTCATGACGTACCTACAGCAGGACATCCCGGGTACTTCAAGACCTACAGACAGATTCGGGAGAGATTCACATGGAAAGGACTCAAGGCAGATGTTCTTCAATACGTGCGTGAGTGCCCTGTTTGTCAGCAGAACAAGCAGGAGAACATGTACCCGGCAGGTTTATTGCAGCCACTTCCGATTCCTGACAGGAAGTGGGAATGCCTGTCGATGGACTTCATTACGGGCTTGCCTAAAGCCCAGGGACGAGATTGCATATATGTAGTTGTGGATCGGCTTACGAAGTATGCCCACTTCTTTCCGATCACCACAACCTACACGGCTACACAGGTAGCAGAGGTATTCTTTCGTGAGGTGTTCAGACTACATGGATTGCCTCGGAGTATCGTGAGCGACAGGGATAGTCGGTTCTTGAGTCACTTCTGGCAGGAGGTATTCAGACTCTGTGGGACCGAGCTTACACCGAGCACCAGTTACCACTCGCAGACCGATGGGCAGACGAAGATTGTGAATAAGTGGGTGGAAGGTTACCTCCGAAATTATATTGCAGGGCAGCAGAAGGCATGGGTCAAGTGGATTCATTTGTGCGAGTATTGCTACAACACGACATTCCACATGACTATTCAGATGTCTCCCTTTATGGCGTTGTACGGTTATGAGGCGCCGAGTTTTTTGGATTTGCTACTGAGCGACAGTAGAGTGCCGAGTGCTGGAGACTTGTTGCAGGAGAGTCAGGATACTATGAAGGCTCTCAAGGAGAATATTGCCAAGGCACAGAATCAGCAAAAGCAGTATGCAGATCAGAAGAGGACGGAGAGGCATTTTGAGGTGGGTGACATGGTTTACCTCATGCTGCAGCCCTACTGTCAGTCCACTCTTAGGAAGAGTGGGTCAGAGAAGCTTAAGCCACGTTATTACGGTCCTTTCAGGATCCTGAGGCGAGTTGGAGAGGTAGCTTATGAGCTTGAGCTTCCGACGGAGAGCAGGGTACACAATGTTTTTCATGTGTCACGCCTCAAGAAGGCGTTGGGACATCGTGTGGTATCGTCTGCAATTCTACCTCCCTTAGATGATGAGGGAAAGTTGATTTTAGTACCTGAGTCTATCCTGGAGTACAGAGAGAGACAGTTGCGTAGGAGGACTATCAGGGAATATCTAGTGAAATGGAGAGATTTGCCAGTGGAGGATGCTACATGGGAGAGCGAGGATATTCTGCAGCATCCGGAGTTGAGATTGCTTGAGGACAAGCAATTTCAGGAGGGGTGGACTGTCATGTCCCCTTCTAGTTGACATCTCTCGGAGCACAGGATTAGCCTATTATGCAACCCTCATAGGCTGATGGGATGGATAGAGGGTCTTGTTGGAGCTTGGCTTGGCTTCAGTTGGCAGTATTTTGATCAATTGGCTTTCGTTCGGGCTCATTCGGACACCATTTGCTTGAGTTGCTATTTTTAGCAGTATCCGACACTCAGCGAGGCACCCCTGCTATTTTTAGCAGTACAGTTTGGTCTTGCGCAGAATCACTCCATTATTCGCCAGCTTCAGACGGTTCATGAATCGGATATATTTTGAGGGAGATATTAATATTTAATTAATTTAATTAAATATTAATTATTGGAGCTTATATTATAAAGTTATAATATTTTAAATATTATAACTTAAGGGGGTTTTGCTGAAGGGGTCGCCCATCATTGAAGGGGGCCATTTTTAATTATAATTTATAATTAAAAATTGAGATTGAAACTATTGAAATATTAAAAGGGAAAAGTTCGAAATTATTTAAATTATACCTAATTGAGAAAAGTCGAGCTCTTGAAGAATATAAGGGTTTCACTGAAATTCGAGCCATTATCATTGAGTATTGAAATTTGATTAAGTCTTCAACCAGAGCACGGAAGCCAAGGGTTTCAGTCTCAGAGCATTGGGGAACGAGCCATCTCCAGTGAAAGCAATTCAGAGGTTGTGAAATATCATCCAATTTATTGCCAGGCAAGATATTTCTTCATTCAGAAGAAATTACAGAGCATTCACAGAGGTTTATATCTTCAGGTTTTCAGTGAGAGTTTATCCAAAGGAGTTCTCCACAGTAAGGCGCCTATTTTGCTTGAATCTGGAAATTCTTAGAAGGGTCGTACTATTTTCATTTATTGTTGTTGTGTACCAGGCCGTACCTTTCTGTACCAGGCCGTACCACCATTAAAGAGGGCATATTTTCTCCTTGAAGCAAATCGCCTACCTTTGGTTCAGTCTGTCACTGCCAGCTTGGGCGCCTATACTCTTGGCATCATTGAGGGTCACCAGACGGAGGGAGAAAGGTGTATTGATTGCAGCCGTACTAGTTCAAGACCAATTTCTTATTGCAGCAAATCAGGTTTTCATCAAATAAAATATTGCCTTTTAATTTGCTTGTACTTGGATCTTCATTGTAATCATCTTAGAAGAATAATAAATAGTCTGGCATCCATATTCTCAATAGATTCTATAGTTTACAGAGTTGAATGATTTTTATTGAATTTATTATCATTTCTTTGCAAAATCGCATTATCTCTTTTATGCTCAAAAATCACAAAAAAACCAAAACTTCAAAAAACAAACAAAAATAGTCAGATTCAGAGACAGGGGAAAAAAGGGGTTCCTAAACTTTCCCATAATGACTTTTTGTGTTTTAACTGGGATCTCTCTCAACCTTGGTCCTCCCAGAAACCCTGCCTCCCTCTCTCTCTTTGTGTGTGTGTGGCCTTGTTTATTCTAATTTGACTAGGGTTTATCCATTTGAGTTAACCCTTTCTTCTTAGTTCCTTTTAATCTAAGACTATTTGAAGTGCTATTATTAGATTTTATTTTTGGTTGTTGGAGCACTTTTAGCACCTCCTATTCTTTTGTAAGTCGTTGTCCTTTGGAGTCCCATTGACCAGCTTCGATTGTCCATGGACATCAATAATATTATTTCTCTTTTTTTTCTCTTTAAAATTGGTCAATGTTAAATGCATAGTAATATTCCATTTACACAACTTTGACATGGAAAACTGAAAGTATCAATGGAATTGAATTGCTTGGGTTTTAAACAATAAAAACAAAAGAACTTGGCAAATTAAAAAATGATAAAATGTCAAGAAAAACAGTTATTCTTATTTCATGCCAAATATAATGCATAGATAGAGAAACAAAGTTCAAATATAAGACATAAAAAAAGATTCAATGTTGCCAATTACACTCAAATTCTTGATGAGACCAAATTCCCTATATTACCGGTTCGCCCCTACTAGCTTGTTGGTTCGGATCCGGTCCGACCCGGATATGGGTTTGGATCCAGTTCACCCTGGGGGCCATCTAGGGTCCCACCAAAGACCTGCAAGTCCATCCGGGACGAACCCAAGCGTACCGCAGCAAATTTGGCAAGTGGTTTTTTTTTTTATCTTTTTGTTTAACTCCAAAGTTTCCCTAAAAAGCAAAAAATGCCCACCAAACCCTACAACATGGATTTCCATGCATTTTAAAGACAAATGAAAAACAAAAATATTTATTTTATTGTGAATGCAAAATGATGTACACCTTGAAGGTTTGTGTGGTTTTAAAGGTCTTAATTTGGCCTTGGTGGTGGGGGCTCCACCCCTCAACCCCGCCATGTATTGCAACAAGGAATGTGCCAAGGGCACCGCCCTCGGACCTCACAAGGGGCACTGCCCTTGACCCCACCCAGACCCTCACAAGGGGTGTCGCCCCTCGAGCCCAATAGGGCATTGCTCCCAAACCCCCATTGAACTCATTTCGTTTGCCAAGTACTCTCCAAGTCTGCATTTACGAACTATGCTTCCAAGTTTGCCTATTTTGTCTACAATATCATCATCAAATTGAACAATCTTCCCTAATGTTACTCAATGCTTACTTGTTTTTCTTGTCATCTAGAAGACGACTTTTTCTTTTGGGGGGATGATGTAGTCATTGTACTATCATTATGTTTCAATAAAATGGATGGTGATGATATTTTTGAAGACCTATAATGATGGTCGATTGTTGACACTTGACATTATTATTTTTAAATTTAACATATATCATGACATTCGAGTTTGACTAATTGGCATTATAATATTTTTTTTTATTATGGTGGTTTTGTTTATTATACAATATATGACGCTATGTGTGGTATTTTGAACTTAATTACTGCTGCAAATATATATTTGTGATTTTTTTATGTTTTTGTATGGACAAACCCAACCCTCAAGATTTTTTTGACCACACCCGCGAACTGAACCCGAACCCAAACCAGTACCAAAACCAGTAACTTAAAAATTCCCAATCAAGTATGGTGCCCATTACAACTTAGGTCTTAAGAGTACAAGAAATGCTGCTTTTCCATCTAGCACAACCCAAAACATTTTTTTGCATTTTAGCCAAGTTCCAAATTCTTCAAAAATGCACTTTTAGGTTTTGGTTTTTGTTTTTTTTTTTTTTCTGAAAGAACTGCCAAAGAAACCTCAGTTTTTCGGCAGAGTTTTCGAAAACCTGCAAGTTTTTGACTGAAAAGATCAATCCACATTAAAAACTGGCACAGCCCACATGTCAGGCCACAGGTAACTGTTCCACAATTATTGCTTCTATGGTTAAATGTACCTAATCATTGAACACTGAATGAATTTCTACATGCACTTTGAAACATTGTGGACAGAGATGTAGCCAAATTTGCTGAATCTATGCAGATTATGAGGTAATCATCTCATTTCAGCCAAATGAAATGAGATTCATCAGTTTCAAAGGCCATCTTTTGATCTATAAACAGGGTGGATATTCCACTCATCTTATCAACACAAATCACGACTACCCCAATCAAACCTTAACAGATCTACTTACTGTTTTAGAAAAAAACTAGCATAAAAAGTCTCAAGAGTCCTAAAAATGGAGTTGCTCCCTACAAAATAGCATTAAGGAAGATTGTAACAGTATAACAGAGCACACATAGCAAAAAAAAGAAAAGAAAACATCAAAATTGACATAGAGATATCCAACGTAGGTGAAAACTCCAGAAGAGTAATACCTCCTCTAGCTACCATCTCCTTTTCTGGTTACAAGGTTTACTGCCAACTTGAGGCCTCCATGGACACCTTACAAGATGAATTTGATGCCCAAACACCTAGACAGCAATTCCATTATTCCCTAGCCTTCCCAGTTATATTTCAAATTCCTACAAGACTGTTACAAAATGCAATCCATACAGCTGAAAGGAACCCATTCTACAAAATTCAAATTAGCTAATATTGCTGAATCACTTATAAGAGCATTTCCAGAAGTATCCACACTCACAAAAGCCCAACTGGCAAACTAGAAATGCCAACTCTCCATCTTGGAGGCCACAGCTATGTCTTACTTCAGATATGCCATGTGTTGGACTTTGGTTGAACATATGTCCTACATTCTTTCCCAATATTGACAGTTTCAGCTGCAGTCAAACTTGTCAGATATGCTTTTTTTTAACTGATTAAAAGTCCCTTGGGTGTCTGGATCACCTGGATGGTTTCTGCCCATAGCTTACACCTCTGTTTTTCCTGTAAACTGATTATTGATCAAATTCCTCAGGAAATGAATCTTTCTTAAGTCTAATTCATTAGGAAGTCTTCAAGGGAATGACTTAGTGAGGTTGTCAGTCGACTGAGTCCTCCAAACCAACATAACTGAACCATTTTCAGATCATCTGGGAAGCAGCTATGGCAGTTCAAATCTAATAAATATGATAAATGACAAGCATGCATATTTTTCTATGAATATAACAGTATTTAAAGAGCTTGTATTGGTACTTATGGTTTAGGCTTTAAAAGAGAATGTTGCCATGATTATTTCAACAAATTATCTTTGGCAAGCAATCTTTTGCTGATAAGCAGGCAGAAATAGTAATCCTTCATTTTGTAAATATTACAGCAAATTAATGTAATGCAGTGTTCCTCACCAACCAAAGCTATAAAAACATTTATGAGGTTTTGAATTTTTATCTTTCCAATATCATGTATCAAGGGACCAATGCATGTATCTGTACATGGAAAACTAATTAATCATTACAAGATTTTGGCATTATACTGCAAAAGGAATCAGATAATAACACTAAGGTAGAATTTTATGCTTTGATCAAACAGTAGTTCCTTCTATGCATTTGTAAATATCAACAACTTTCACCTGAGGAGGTGTATGCCCAAGAGGCTCACGAAGAGGCCTTGTATCAGCTAATGGATGCTCCGCAGGCAGCTCAAACACTATTTGGTTCAGCACCTTAAAAATACAATATCTCAATAAATGAATAAAGTATGCCAAGATATAGCTTGTAGCAGAAACACATAAATAAATGAATCTTAAAAAACATCCAAGTCAAACATAAATTGTTTATTGCATAAAAGAAAAAGCTTTCACCATTCTTTTATATGATCTAAGCATTTAGCCTTTTAGGTAACTGATATTTTTAAATCACTTTCCAATCTATATATTAAATTGTCATTTTTTTGCAACAATTTGAAAGGAAACTACAGAAAGGCATATACCTTGCAATAAACATCTTTTAAAGTAAAAAAGGTGTTCAAATATAACCCATACTAGCAAGAAGACCTTTAAATTTATAAATTTCAATAGGAGAAAACATATATGGAGCATGTTCCAACCATGATCAGAAGAAAACAAATACAATGCAAGAATCCAAGTTACAAAGAATTATTTTAAATTTTTAATGTCTACAAACATGCTTTCTATTGATACAAAAATCCTTCACATAATGCACCTGTAAACACAGACCAGAAGACTACTCATAAATTGTTGATGAGAACCACAAAGAACAAAAAAAAACTTGCACTTTATAACTGTTAGGCTTTATGTTGCAGTTCCTTAATAGTAATCGGGTTCCCAGATTCTTTTAGCTTAGTTTCCATTTAATGTAATGTTGTGACTCTGAAAAGAATATTTATGTATCAAAAACTGCCACTACTATCGCCACTTTAATATTCCAAACAATGATCCCGAAAAATGCATTGAATGCAACTAAGTGCACATATAAAAGAGTAACAGGTAAGATTCATCTTGGGTCCAACCCCAACAACCACAACTGGTTTCCATTTAATGTATAGGACTCCCCTTGGGAACTCACCCATCATACCCCTCAAGTTTCAATCTTGTATCCTGGCTTATAACTTGTAAGCAAACTGCATTTGATGGATCCATCTATATCCTAGCCCCAATATGTAGTCCAGAGATAAGTTGATTGGGTATTCTCTACAGAAAGTCAATCCAGGAGCCCTTTCACAAGCAAATTTGGACAAACTCCATCATCAAGAAGGTAAATTAAAATAAGCATGACTGTATCTCACAGTAGATGTCACTTAATTGCAGCATATCATGTCTATTACAAAGCAGAAGTTTTTGTATTTTGAAACGGCAACTTGGTTAGAAGCAAGCACTTTGTTTGGTCTACTACCTAAACCCTATTATATTAACACTAGAGGTCCGTTCTGCCTGTTTTGACACAGATTTCAGCTAGAAAATTAGCAGCAGCCTAGAATGTTATTGTATCCTCACCAGAACCCAAATCAGTTAGCATGCTAGCTTTTCTTGACTTTAGAATAATCTCATGAGTTTTGTTATGTTCTCATTCTCCCTCACTATGCTTGAAAGCCACATTCTTGACAGATTGAATAGTCACATGTGTGCATATGTTATTTGATAGACATGATTGTCAAGCCTTTGAAGTAAAGAACCAACACAATAACCAACAAACTTGTGAGGAGGGGTGAGGAGGGAAAGATTAAAGGATATATGTGGCATGAATGGTGTGTGACAATGTACACATTGTACAGTATGTATGGTGTGAGATGATGTATAGCAAGGCATGAATTGTTATCTAGGAGGGATCACCACCTAACACAATGGAGTCCTCTTGTATACTCTTGCTAGTTACATCAGCGCCATTAGTGGAGAGCCATTTAAAGGTGCCAAATCTCCTTATTAACATCTACTTGTCGTTTACAAAGTACTTATTACCCAGGGTTGGGATTAATAAGATCACAACTGCAACAATAAATATAACATAAAATTGCCACAACTGTACATGATTAAAGTCTTTTGTATTATCTTTATAGAAATATTACCAAGGATACACAAGGAAGCTTCTTCAGGACATAAGCTTCTGAGAGAAGATAAATGTATACAGAGACATGCACAGTATTTAAGAATACAAAATAAGTCCATGTGACTATGTCGTATGTGTAATACTAATAAAATATATAAGCCCATGTAACTATGACTCCTCATTTCCCTACTGCCTTAGATGAAATTGTCCTCAGTTTCTGTTTTAGATACAAGAAGTTTAGTTTGAGTGCTGACTTGAACAATCACTTACCTTGAGCTTGCATTGAACCCTGGATACCAAGCAAGTAGTTGGAGTGGCACCTAGTAGTTAGTGTATGGATATCAAGAAAAGCATCTTCTTCTAAAGGAAGCTGAAATAGGGATTGGTGTCCTTAGATTAGATAAAAAATATATTCCTCCACATGTGCTGGCTCATAAAGCTTGGCTCACATTCACCACATAATGCATTCCATGCTGAGAAATACGATCCGACTTAGAAACATTTCCAACAATCTGCTGCAAACTTGTATAAGGCCCATACTCAATAGTATGAGCTTATGATGTTGCTGAGTTTCAAATCTTTCGTTTATCCAAATACAGCTAAACTTTATCACCAATAAGGCCTCATTGATTTACTATTGAACATGAAACCCTTTGTGCTTGGCTTGAGTCTTCAATAATGTTTCACAAATATGTGCATGCATGTTAGCCAAACATCATAAAGAGAAAAAGTCTTAGCTTGCTCCTTTTGTTTTGAAATAAAGAAGTTTAGGAGAGCTTCCAGAATCTCATGAAAACAAGTTGATACCCGTCAAACTTTTTATATTTTAGAAGTGTCCTGCAGAGAAACGGATAGTTCGATCATAAGTTTGTTTCAACACATGAAGATAAGTATCCCATTTCTTATTTTGTATTTGTGATAAAGGCATAGAGAATGGACCAAGGAGCAGTTAACTTCCTCAATTTGACAAACAATTTGTGGATGAAAGAAAATAGAGAACCTCAATTAACAGCCCAAAAGCTTCAACAAGGTTTTTCAAAACTGACTAAGAAATGAGTCACTATTAGAAATAATAAAGTAATAAGCCTAAGTGAGACCATACATTTTGCAAAAAAAATCTCAGCAAATTTTTAAACATTATGGTTTTGTTGAATGGAAACTGGAATGAATGTGGAGATTTTAGAAAAGCTACATGAAACAACAAAGATGCAATCATGCTTCCAAAAAGTAGGTAGAATTTCACCAATAAAGTCCATGGATATAGATTCCCCAGTCTTGGAAGGAAGTCGAAGTGGCTGGTAGAAATCAATCTTTCTATTTGAATTTATGTATAGATTGAATTTTTTTTTGAAAAAGCCTTCAAAATATATTAATAGTGGGATGGGTCTTACATAGGAACACGTTATGTGTTCTGAAAAACCATCAAAATGGGTCAAGTCCTCTGGAATTAAAATTCATTACTTCAAGGTCCTTTCCAATATTGCAAAAGAGCACAGCAGAACTAAACTTAGAAAATTGCTGAAAATACTAAGACCTACAAACACCCCTAAACAGAAAAATATATATTCCCATGGCCAGACTCTAGATTGGATTAACATATTTTCTTAGTTAGAAATATGCAGAAAATTAGAGACAGAAGTCATAAAAATGTCAATGCTAAGCTACAACCAAAACGACAAATACATTTTCCATTTTGTCATTTTGGGCTTGGACTGTTTTTGTATAGCACACAAAACAACAAAACCATACCCAAGTGTTCCCGATATAAAAAGTTGTCCCAGACTTGTAAATTGTGCAAAGTTGCAGGGTGCAAATTAGGCCCCAAGTCTGAAATGCAACCCTGCAATAAATTCAGACCTTGCATTGTAATCTACATGTTAGATGTAAATCAAACGTTTAAGTCTAAAATGCAAGTCTAATAGAATTTGAGCTTTAAGTCAAAATTAGTATGCTTGTCGTATGCAGATCAGACCTCAATGTTTGACATGCAAGATGCAAATTGAAATTTGAAGTCTAAAGTGAAAGCATATCAGAGTTTGGACTTGGCTCTACATATTCTGTGTTCCAAATTGCAAATCGAACCCCAAAGTCTGAAATGCAAAATGCAAATCAGACTACGAAGTGTAAAGTGATCAACCAGAAAGGTTCAAGGTTGACATCACAATTTACATGTTGCAAATTGTTTATCAGGATTCAAAGCCCAAGGTGCCTACTTATCAAAGTTCGAAGTTCAACATGAAAATTACATTTTGTAAACTACTGGCTGTGCATCAAACTCTAAAGTCCAAGTTGTTCGGGGAAGTGCAAATCAAACTCCAAAGTCCAAACTCCAAAGTCCAAAGTGGAAGTCCAAGCCACAAGTTAGTCTGAGTGCACATCAAATCCCAAAGTCCAAGATGTCTGGTATGTCGATGCAAGACCTTAAAGTCCGAGCTTGTGTATATCAGATCCTAGAGTCCAAGGTATTGTAAAGGTGCATTCAAACCCTAAAGTCTGAAAAGGTACAGATTTGCTCCAACTTCCCTAAATTCAGAAATGCAAGGTGAGTGCTATTGCAAGCAAATTGTGAGGATTGCAAGTAGGTATGGAAAATTGTGAATCTCCACCAAACCTCGTTCATTCTCATCATGGTGATCTGACCCATGTCCACATAAGTCTTCCACTTGAGTCGCCATACTTGGTGCATTGGTGCTCATGCCAAGTGTGATGTCGCATTGTGTTGCAATACCTAAAACACATAGGCGTGCAATGTGCCATGTTTAGTGTCGCATTTGTATCACAAAAAAAATTGTTTGTTCATCTTTTTTCTGTCAATGTCCTAGGTGAAAGCTTGGGGCATTACAATTAAACTCTCTTAAAATTAGGAGGGGAAGCTCTGCAAGATCTAAACTAAACCTAAACCTAAGCCAAACTGACCCTAGAATTAAAACTATAGACAAGATATATAGATATGCATTCTTTACAAAATTCTCTTACTAGGTTTTGCATAAATGGAAATAACTATTTATGTTTTTGCCTCAAATAAAAGCATTAGAGTATTAAAAGTCTTGCCTTGCAAATGAGACTTTCAAATATTGAAGGATGAAATAGCTAATCTAAGCAAACACAAACAACAACTTCGAATTGGCTAAAATAGAGGCCAACTATTCAATACAAACAAGATTCTGAAAGAATGGCAATTTGAACAAAGTACACATGATTCCAAGAACTCAATTGCTAAGTTGCATGCAAAGCTACCATTATATAACAACATCAATAGAAAGCTTGATGAGTTAACTCCAATTTAATCAATGGAATTAACAAAGATGAACCAACTTGAACAATAGTTTTTCCAGAAAATCCCTAGCATCCACTATTGTCTACAATTTATGTGCTCAAAGCACTTATATAAGCTAACAAACCCTAATCCTCAAGATTTTAAAATAATCACATTTTATCAAAAAGCAAGCTTTAAAGCAAATCACTTAAAGGTTGTTGAAAAGATAGAATGAAAGAAACTATAAAGCAAAATTAGCAAATGTAAGCTATAGAACTAATAAAGCAGCCAAAAATAGGCCCTAATCCTCTCCCAAAAATATAACATGACCAAAAAAGATGATGAAATCTCAATGGCAAAGCATGTTGCATAAATAGACAAATACTTGAGGTCTTGATGCTTTAAAACTAATTTTCATTTTCAAGGCCAACTACTTTAATTGTGGCACCATCTTTTTTGTTTGTAAATGTGGCCAGCATAGGTTGATGGTACACTCCATGAGGAATTTCCCTAGAACTTATAGTCTTTGCCTAGTTTTCATGTGCTTTTGCCAACAAACATGTCAAAGCTTTTGGATGGTATGATGAAATATACCAAACCAAATTTTTTGCTTTTTCAATTACAACAAGGATAGCAGTAGTACACAATCGTTAGGATTAGCATTTAAAACCAAAGGATGCTGATATAACTCAACGTCAAGCATGTGCTTTCCAAACCGAGACGGAGTGGGAGCTACCATATGACGGAGATGTTAAAGATGCTGAATTAACTCGACGTCAAGAATGTGCTTTCCAAACCAAGATGGAATGGGAGCTACCATATGACGGAGATGCTAACTATGCTAAAAGTAAACTCAACACCAAGTATGTGCTACCCAATTCCAGAGTGGAAATGAGGCGACCATATGGCGGAGATATACAGAAATACAATGCAGCTTCAGAATGTAAAATAAGATTAAGAGAAATGCTGACAGTACTACTGTTCAGCTTACAAAATATCAGAAGATGCCTGCAATAAACAAGATTAGAAGCTCTCCACTGCTACAGTAATAGATATGATCATTCCAAGGTTAATTATGACCTTCCAAATACAACTATTCACCAAAATGCAGATTACTGAAGACTGATATAACAGAACAGCAACGTAATATGCATAACCAGCAACCCTAGAATCCACTAAAATGCTCACAACTCACTCAATACTTGCCAGAATGACATGAGACCAAATTCAAACGAAAGCTATAATGATGGAAATGAGGACTAGACCAAGAAATAGCTAACAAATCAAAGTATTCTTTTTTCTAAACATTTGTCAGGCAGACCAGAATGGTACGGCCAATAGAGAGAAGCGATTTTGCTTTTAAAAAATAAACACTCAATATTAAAATCTGAATCTTTGCAAGAAGGGTCGCCCCTATCAAGGAAACTCAATGAATCAATACCCAGAACGACTGTATTTTTATTTTCAGATTTATGAGTGAAACTACAGATTCAGCTTGACTTCAACAACTTCAAAATGAGACTGAAATGCAAATCTAGAACTCCAAAAACGCAAGATACTCAACTGAAATGCAAGACAAACCTATTACAAACTATCTCTCAACTAGTTGCTATCTTTCAAGCAAGAAGAAGAGCCAAGCTAGGAGGCATTCATTCCTCGAAGCAATCCCAAAGCCATTCTGGCAGCATAACAATATCATAAAACATAAGATCATCCAAAAGAAGAGAAGGAACCTCCTTTATAGAATGAAGAGAAGACTCTGGAGGCTTCTAGAAAGTGTGCCCTAATCCCAAGTTGCTTTTAGGTTTAATCTTTGACCAAAACTCTTTCTTCAAAATGGCGTACCTTCCTTGAGAGATATAAATCACTTCTCTTTTTTTAAATAAAATATAAACTCCTTCAAATAGGCGTCCATTTTCCCTTGAGCAATTATAAACTTGAGGAATATAAAAATATTTCCTTCATGAGAAAATACCCCTCAAAGTCCCCTTCTTTAAAACAACTATTAAGTTATATCACTAGGCCAAGGGTATTTTTAGAATAAAACATTTTGACTTAAAATAACTTATTTCTCCAAAATGAACCCCTTAAGCCAAAAAAGAGAATTGCCCAATGAACTGCCAGAAGAGGAAAGTCGACTAAGCTGATGCTGATTGGATCACTGCTAAAAATAGAATTTACTAAAAATAGTAAATTCCTGAAGGTGCTTAGAATGCCGAACCGAAACCACCAACGCGAAGCTCTCTGAAAACCCAGAAGGAATCCGAAATCCAAGTTCAACATTTCCAAGTGCAAGCTCCGCAAAAAGACGAAAACATCCTCCAAGAAGTTTGGAAACCCTTATTTGAGCTTCTGCTTAGTCTACGAGTTCCCAGAATTAGGCTAAATCCAAAAAAAAAGCATAGGGCTAAATTGGGGACATTACAGTCCGCCCTTCCCAAAATTGCTTGTCCTCAAGCAATGCCACCACAACTCTAGAAAAATTAAGATTGATCCATACCAAAACAAGTATGATCCCAGGTTCCCAATTCCGTCTCAGGAAAGACCCACCATGCCGATGCTGCACCACTCTGATCACATCAGTGAAAACATCATACCAATGCTGCACTAACCTTTCTTGAGTCTCCAAAGTGTTACCATCCCAGATACTCAAACTCCACATAGTAACAAACGAAGCCCTGATAGTAAATGTGACATCTTCAATTCTTCTTGTGAAGAGGAAAGCAATCCTTTGCAAGAGCTCAACAAACTCATAATCATGTCTCCTCATGGAGCTTCTATGCATCAACTGAATTATACTGACACCATCACGAAGACTTCTAATCACTCTTACAGTTCCAACTCCAAGAGTCTCAGAATGAAAAGCCAAAGCATGTGGAAGTTCACTGTCCCGAACCAGTATAGCAAAGAAACTATCAAAATTTGTCTCACAAACCTCCATAAAGTGAACTCCGAGAATATGATAGTTGTGAAGAAACAAATAATCTCTGTTGTTCAAGGCTGAAGTCAGCGAAATGCAATCTGATTTTAGTACTTCACACAAGGAAAAACAGCAGCACCAAAGAAATTCCCAAGTGTGAGTGTATGAGATGAGCAAGGAGTTGCAAGATATCACTTCAAAATTGGCAGGAAAACACACTAGAGCAATCTCCAACTGAAAACTACCACTTCTTTGATCGGAAGTGAGGAACCAACTCTCTTGAATGAGAGAGACTTCACATGTAAGGTGGCCGGTCCGCCTCAACCCAGCAAGATCGGTTCTCCAAATCTGCTTTTGCTTTAGCCAAGGATCACTCTCAAAAGCCACCAACCGTTCCTCTCTCCAATCCAGACTCAAAATTTCCCTCCAATCCACTTGTTGATGAACAAATGGGGCCATCAAATGGTTGGTAAAGGAAAGGACCACACCCAAAGGTCTGAAAATTTGATCACTACTCCACCAAAAGTCTTTTCCACAAGCCATAAACTCCATCCACCCATGTTGAGAATCCCAAGCATGGACACTCAACTGAAAAATATTTTCAACACACTGCCAAGAAATCTCAACGCATCTCCAAGTGCTAGTGAGAACCGAGTGCATTCTCACGAAACTGGTGTCCCCTTGAAGCTCAAGCATGAAAGCTTCAACCACATTGGAGTATGTAACATAGAATGACTTCAGATTCAATTCCCAAAACTGACTAGTATGAGCCCAAACATCATTCCACCCGAGGGATATATTGCCAAGAGTGCCAACACCGGTTTTAGGTCTACTCTTCCTCCATTCCTCATGAGTAGTCGATCTGAAATCATCACTCCTTGCTGCTGTAATGAAGTTACCGGCAGCTACCACAACCTGTCTCATCAACATCTTGATGTCATAGATGTTGAAATTACCTTGCTTCGACACCTCCCATATGGTATCTTTACCCTTGGGCCCACTTATGCATTCATTACTTATCAACGGACGTGGCACTTCCTCATGGAGTGATATCAAAGCATCCAAGCACTGGAAACCATGCTCAGTCTCATTCTCTGTTTCATCTTCCATCTCATAGAGAGGATTGTCATAATCTTCCTCATCACCTTCTTCAAAGAGAGGATTGTCAAAAACTTGAAAGTTATTCCATCTATCTTGCTGATCCAAATCTGCACTTGTAACTTCAGTCCTTCTTGTGAGACCTTCGAGGTCAAACTCTTCTCGAAGACTATCAAGCTCACAAATTATTTGCTTGATTTCTTCGGCTTTATGTGCATTCTCTTGCTTTGTGAAAATTTTGAAATCAGCAAACTGATTTCCTACCTCCATTAATGCCATTTGAGTTTCTTCCAGCGTAGCTCTTGTTGATTCAAACTCCAGATAAAGTTCATCAAACTTCCTCTCTCTATCTTGAAAAGCACAAATGGTCTTCTTTGCAACTTCAAGGGCGTGATCATGATCTTCAACCAAGTGCATGTACTCGGACTTCAAGGTTACCAAAGAGCTTATGATAAATTGCAGATTGGGAAGAGCAACTTCATCTTTCACTCCTCTTTGTCTCTCTTCAAGCTGAGCCTTCCAGTACAACCCTTCAACCAAGCTAAGTGTGTGATCAAACAGGGATAGAGCTTGCACTTCCTTGTCAACGGACACCTTGAATTGTCTGTCCCAATCATGAGAATTCAAAGATGATGAATTGTTGATAGGCTGCAACTGAAAATCAGAACCTTGTCCCTTGTCTTTGCTGCCCTCATTGCTGCTCCAACATTCATGAACTCCACCATTGACTAGAGGAGAATGCTTATTGTCATAAAAAGCATCATACTTCACAGATTCTTTGACCCCAAGTTTGCAATCAGCTTCTTGAATTGGTAAATCAGCCTTGCGTTCTAAAACCATTTTAAACCTTTTTTCTTCAAGAGCCATAAGGTCTTCTAGCTCTTCATCCACCTCTCCATCTTTTTGATCAAAGGCTATGACAGCCCCTAACTTGAACGAAGAATCATTGAATGTTGTTCTGAAAGTTTCGGAAGTAAAAAACATCCTCCTTGGTGGCTGCAACCAACTTGACGGGGTCACCATGGAACCTTTCAGAGCGAGCTACTTCATCAAAGACAACTTTCCCTTCTGTGCCCTCCTTATGGCTTGCAATGCAAATGAAACTTTGGTCTTCATCAGGGTCAAAGGGAAATTCATCCCACAACGGTTCTCTTTCATTTCTTGGTGCCAACACACTCGGATCCCAAATGCTAGAGGGTTGATTAGGATGATCAACCGTAAAAAACTTATCATGCTCCCTTTGTAGTGATGACTCTTTGAATAAGTCAAGTCCCAAATCACTTAAGCTGATATCATCAAAAATATTTCTTTCCCATGGTTCGGTTTGCTGGTCAAACCCAAGTCCAATAATGCCACCACGGAAATGGAGTGAAGAACCTTTTATACTTGCTGTTTTGAAAACTTCACCATCCCTATCTTCTTCGGGACCTTCATGGAAAAGTATGTCGCCAAATTCTTCATGTGGAACTTCTTGGGAAGTTGGGTCAGCAACAAGAAGAGAATCCTTCTTCATCAAATCTTCAAAATGAGTATGCATGAACTCATGGGATTCGCTTCCAATATCATTAATATGTCCTTCCTTTTCTTCAACGAAATCATCGCAAACAATAGTCCTACCAAGCTGATCTTCATTACTTCCTATTACATGCAAGTCAAGGGAAGTATTATGGGACTCTACCCTTAACTCTTCACTTGCCAAGGTATCCTTATCGAACTCACGTTCATTTTGATGTGATATGTGCACCTTGCTTGTGCCATCTTCACTGCTAGATGGCTGATTTTTCTCTTCAACTTGCATATTTGTGGGCTGCAATTCACAAATAGGCTCTTCATCTTCTTCCTTCTTTGATTCTTCAACCAAAGCTTGTTCTGCTTCCCTTTTTAACATTTTCCTAATGTGGTCCACCATCTCCGACTTTTCGGGCTTCAGAAACGCCACACAATTCAAATGGGCATCAAATGAAACATTGTACTTATAATCATCTGGCATGTTTTGATATTGCTCACGGAGTTTGGCAGCCTCATGTTCACATTGTCTTTTATACTGTTTAGCATATTCAATGAAATCCCTCACGGCAAAACTAACCTTTCCTTCCTCAGATACCATAGTTGAATCTGACTTCTCACGATCCCTGGACCTTAGAAAACGCAACATCTTTGAAACTTCTGAAAGCTAAACTGAACTTTGTTCTGACCTCAGGTGTAGAAACTGATTTCTCTGTCATTCAACTGTCAACTGAACCTTGATGGGCACAGGATGGCAGGATCTTGGCTCTGATACCACTGAAATATACCAAGCCAAATTTTTTGCTTTTTCAATTACAACAAGGATAGCAGTAGTACACAATCGTTAGGATTAGCATTTAAAACCAAAGGATGCTGATATAACTCAACGTCAAGCATGTGCTTTCCAAACCGAGACGGAGTGGGAGCTACCATATGACGGAGATGTTAAAGATGCTGAATTAACTCGACATCAAGAATGTGCTTTCCAAACCAAGATGGAATGGGAGCTACCATATGACGGAGATGCTAACTATGCTGAAAGTAAACTCAACACCAAGTATGTGCTACCCAATTCCAGAGTGGAAATGAGGCGACCATATGGCGGAGATATACAGAAATACAATGGAGCTTCAGAATGTAAAGTAAGATTAAAAGAAATGCTGACAGTACTACTGTTCAGCTTACAAAATATCAGAAGATGCCTACAATAAACAAGATTAGAAGCTCTCCACTGCTGCAGTAATAGATATGATCATTCCAAGGTTAATTATGACCTTCCAGATACAACTATTCACCAAAATGCAGATTACTGAAGACTGATATAACAGAACAGCAATGTGATATGCATAACCAGCAACTCTAGAATCCACTAAAATGCTCACAACTCACTCAATACTTGCCAGAATGACATGAGACCAAATTCAAACGAAAGCTATAATGATGGAAATGAGGACTAGACCAAGAAACAGCTAACAAATCTAAGTATTCTTTTTTCTAAACATTTGCCAGGCAAACCAGAATGGTACGGCCAATAGAGAGAAGCGATTTTGTTTTTAAAAAATAAACACTCAATATTAAAATCTGAATCTTTGCAAGAAGGGTCGCCGCTATCAAGGAAACTCAATGAATCAATACCCAGAACGACTGTATTTTTATTTTCAGATTTATGAGTGAAACTACAGATTCAGCTTGACTTCAGCAACTTCAAAATGAGACTAAAATGCAAATCTAGAACTCCAAAAATGCAAGATACTCAACTGAAATGCAAGACAAACCTATTACAAACTATCTCTCAACTAGTTGCTATCTTTCAAGCAAGAAGAAGAGCCAAGCTAGGAGGCATTCATTCCTCGAAGCAATCCCAAAGCCATTCCGGCAGTATAACAATATCATAAAACATAAGATCATCCAAAAGAAGAGAAGGAACCTCCTTTATAGAATGAAGAGAAGACTCTGGAGGCTTCTAGAAAGTGTGCCCTAATCCCAAGTTGCTTTTAGGTTTAATCTTTGACCAAAACTCTTCTTCAAAATGGCGTACCTTCCTTGAGAGATATAAATCACTTCTCTTTTTTTAAATAAAATATAAACTCCTTCAAATAGGCGTCCATTTTCCCTTGAGCAATTATGAACTTTAGGAATATAAAAATATTTCCTTCATGAGAAAATACCCCTCAAAGTCCCCTTCTTTAAAACAACTGTTAAGTTATATCACTAGGCCAAGGGTATTTTTAAAATAAAACATTTTGACTTAAAATAACTTATTTCTCCAAAATGAACCCCTTAAGCCAAAAAAGAGAATTGCCCAATGAACTGCCAGAAGAGGAAAGTCGACTGAGCTGATGCTGATTGGATCACTGCTAAAAATAGAATTTACTAAAAATAGTAAATTCCTGAAGGTGCTCAGAATGCCGAACCAAAACCACCAACGCGAAGCTCTCTGAAAACCCAGAAGGAATCCGAAATCCAAGTTCAACATTTCCAAGTGCAAGCTCCGCAAAAAGACGAAAACATCCTCCAAGAAGTTTGGAAACCCTGATTCGGGCTTCTGCTTAGCCTACGAGTTCCCAGAATTAGGCTAAATCCAAAAAAAAAGCATAGGGCTAAATTGGGGACATTACATATGACAACTTTGCCATGTTCTGTTAGTTTTTCATGATTGGATAATTCAAACTGAAAGTAATCAGAAAATGCAACACATGAGACAATGAACACCACAAGATACCCTGGGAAAACCCTCCAACCTGAGGGAGAAAAACCCAACCAACATATCTCTTATATATTGATTGAATAAGAGCAGAAATCTGCTTACAACTTAGGCACAATACAACGCCGATTTGATACAATGAATAATAACACCTCTCTAAGATGCAAGATACAATTGAATATGCTTCTCCTTATAATCAATCTGCTGCTGCAAACTCAAACTGAAGATCTTCTGCTATAGAATGAACTTCAGGAATGCGAATAACTTCTTGATTGCCAAATGAGTGATCCCCACTCATATTTATATCTGATGAAAAGAGAGGAGGCGTCCTTTCAAGAGAAGAAGTTGGCCCACTTAGAGAGACGTGTCTCTCAATGATATTAAGTCGGCCTCCATAAAGAATGCGTCCCTTCAAGAAATCGCGTCCTCAATAATCATGATGTCGTCCTTAGCAAGGATCGCGCCTCTTCATAAATAATTATCTTTTAATACAAAGGACGTGATGTTTCGTAATTAAATCGATATCACTTATAAATTAAATAGCCAACGACAGTGATTTAATTTATTCAATCGGCTGGAAGTGACAACCGATGTTGCACAATAACATCAACACTCCCTCTCAGCTAGGGAGGATACTTCCAACTGCATAAGACATATCACCTCATCATGATATCAACCACCATGGCTAAACCCATGTGTGGAAAAGAAGCATATCACCTCATCGTGATATCAACCATCATGGCTACACCCATGTATGGTATGTACAAGTGCTCATTACTCAACGTGATGTCACCTCATCGTGACGTTTCACCATGGCTCTCCCAGAGGGTGTAAACACAAGTACAAGAAAATCATCATGGACTCTCTCATGTGATGTTGTCATGGAGTCACACATATGACATCCACCATGGCTCTCTTAGAGGGTGGGAACAAGGGCTTTCACCTCAAATCTCAAGGAGAAATGCATTAACAAGGGCTTGCACCTCAAATCTCTCTCAAAGAGAAATGAATTAGAGAGGATCACTGATACTGAAACTCCTTCTTAGCTAGGACTTGATTCTCCACCATACCAAGCTTATCTCGAAAGTACACAAACTTAATCCTGGAGAGAGGCTTGGTGAAAATGTCAATCGTCTGCTCATCAATGTTGATATACCTCAACTGAATTGCTTTCCTCAATACCATATCTCTGATATAATGGTATTTGATCTCATCATGTTTAGTTCTGTCATGAAACACAAGATTGACAGAAAGCTTCACACAGCTCCGATTATCACAATAAATGATAGTAGGCTCCATTGATTGTCCAAACAATCCTGCAAGGAGCTTTCGAAGCCACACTGCTTCTTGAGCTTCCACACAAGCTACAATATACTCGGCCTCAACTGTACTCAGTGCCACAGAAGACTGCTTCCTGCTACACCAGGATATCATTGCAGACCGCAAACTGAAGCAACTACCAGAGGTACTCTTCCGATCAGTAACACTCCCTGCCCAATCAGAATCAATATAACCATGCAATTTCAAATCCACACCTGTAGAATATCTCAATCTATCAATGGTTGCACCTGATCTAAAGAAATATGTTCATATAACACTGTTGCAAACTCAGGCTTGAAAATTAAACACCTGAAACTCCTCCAATGAAGCCCAAACGAAGACCCAAGGTAGGTCCTCCTCAAAGGTGAACTGAGTTCTCATCCAATTCATGATAGCCCTTGGGAGTTTTCGTTCCCAAAAGACCGAAACCAAGCTGAAACTCTTCTCTAGAGCTCAAATCTGCAAGTGCTGATATGAAAAAATGACAAATGAATGCCAAAATAGAAGCCCAAAATTCACTTTATAACCTCCCATGAGCTTTTTTATAAAAGATAATAAAATATTCCTCCTCAAGGGTCTTTTTGCTCATCAAAAGAAAGGGCCACTTTTTTAAAACAACTTTGTTTCACTAGGATGGGGACACTTTTCACTATTCACTTTATAATTCTCTGTTACTATTCACTTTTACTATTCCATTAAAGCAAACTTTAATATTTTCAATTTATCCTTGGATTCAACAACTGAACTCCAAATTGAAAGGCTCGTAAAACTCCCAACTAAGCTCTGCATCCCTCGGTTGGGTCCCCTAACCATACTGTTGACCTACAGGAACCCTAATAGTAGGCCAACCTTGACTAGTCTGAGCTGCCTAAGGAAGGGACAGGGTCTTTATGTTTGACGTCATTCATTCTCTGGTCAAAGTCGTGAGCTTTTAATCTTTGCCAAGTTTCGCATAAAAGTGTGAATTTTTCTTATTGCAGGGTGCTTCATATATTATGCTGTATCCATGATTTTAGGAAATTTTCAGCGAATATATCAAATTGGAGGATGCGATTATCTAAAAGGATATGATTGGACAGTATAATCAGGTTGAAAAATAGTGGTTGTTCGTTGACTGTGCAACTGGAAAGAATTTGAAGGTTGTGCATTTCTATAGGCACGTTTATGCTCGATGAGGCTCTGTGCATGCATGGTTGTGTCAAGGCGAATGAATTCAATCGATTGCTATTTTGCTAAGGCTGAATAAAATGTGTCGTATGTTTTTGTTTTAGGGAAGTGTGTAGGGGCTGCATAATAAGACAAATGGTGTGTGTTTATTCTGATTTTTATTGTGGAATCAGAAAATTGAAAGATAGAGGCAAAAGTCGTCCCATATGAGATTAAGTTTACTGCTCAAGTTTTTTTTTGTATGAGGTGAAGTCGAGATGTTCAAGGGAAGTGTGGTTGTCATTCTATTTTGAAGTGTTGGTATATTCTTTTTCAATACAATCCATTTCTGCTGCCCTTGAAGTCTTTTGAACAGAGGAAATTCAGATTTTGATCAGTGATTTCTTTTGCAAGCATATGTATCTCAGTTGTTGTGTAGAGTTCCTGAGTTGTGAAGTTTTTCTGTGAGTTGGTGCTCACGTTGAAGTTGGTGCTTCAACAACACTGGAGTTGGTGCTCTCAGTGAGTTGGTTCCCATTGTTGGATAATAAAAGAAATATCTTGCCATGGTTTTTTACCCGAAGGGGTTTTCCACGTGAAAAACGGTGTTCATCTTGTTCATGAATGTTCTTACTGTTTTGATTTCAAATTCATGTGGTTTTAAGTTTTAAAGTGTTTGAAATACTGAATCACCTCCCCACCGCTCCTCCTCCCCTCCCCTCTTAGTATTTCCTATGTGCTCTTCAAAGTAGACAATATTTTTGCATAACATTGCATTATACAATTGGCAAATATGACTTGGTAGTGATTGGAGTGGCTAAGCCACTTTGAAACTCTGCCTAAGTTTATTAGGGTGGTGGCATGATTTGGGTGCACTTTATAATGGTTTGGCTATCAAACTTTTCCACTTGAGATTGTCAAAGTAATTTGAGTGAAAGGAAGTTCTGCCCAAGTTATTAAAGGTGGCAATGTCAAACAAAAACTCTATCCAGTGCGTCTTTATTATGGATGAGTCATACAAAAGTTTTGCTTTGTCTTAAAAAGGTTGTTTAAGAAGCTAGGCCTCTTAATTATCCCATTGCTGCATTTGATGAGTCGGATTATTGAGTCAAAACCTTCCAGTGTTGAGGAAGCTTCTAGTCAACAGGTTTGAAAAGATGCTATGTCTGAAGAGTATCAATCCATTCTCAAGAATGATGTTTGGGACATCGTTCCTAGACCCGAAGGCAAATCTGTAGTATCTTCTAAATGGCTCTTCAAGATCAAGCCTGTGGCTGATGGGAGCATTGAGAAGTACAAGGCTAGATTCATGGCTAGAGGGTTTTCACAAAAAAAAGGAGTTGACTATGAAAAAACCTTTGCTCCAGTGGCTCATTATACTTCAATCAGGACAATCATTGCTATTGTTGCATCTAGAGGATGGAAGATTCACCAAATGGATGTGAAGACAACCTTTCTGAATGGCATAATAGAGGAAGAGGTATATATTGGGCAACCTGATGCATTTGAGGTACATGGGAAGGAGTCTCATGTTTGCAGGCTGAAGAAGACCTTGTATGGTCTTAAGCAAGCTCCTCGTGCTTGGTACGAAAGGATTGATCGTAACTTGTTAAGTTTGGGTTTCTCAAAGAATGATACGGATTCACACCTCTACTTCAAGGTAATTAATGGTGAAGCATTGATCTTGGTTTTGTATGTTGATGATCTGATTATTACTGGAAAAGAACACCTCATTCTGAAATGCAAGGAGTTAGCTTCTAAATTTGAAATGAAGAATCTTGGTCTCATGCATTACTTTCTTGGCTTAGAAGTTTGGCAAAATCTAGGTGAGATGATTCTAAATCAAGGGAAGTATACCATTGACATTTTGAAGAGGTTTGGTATGATGGATTGCAAATCCATGTCTACGCCTATGGAGACCAACTTACATAAGTTGAAGGAGGGTGCAGCTAGCTCAGAGCTAGTGGATCCCATGATGTACAGGCAGTTGATTGGTTCATTGATGTATCTAGTCTCAACCAAGCCAATACTATCACATGTTTGCATTCTACGTGTTGGCTGTACAATTTTCGGCCAAGTGCACCTAGGGTTTGTGGCACAATCATCATTGCAAATTTATTTCAGCCGTTTGACAAGTTTACATTAAGGATTTGACATCTTCCATACCAGCGGTACCATTTCTAGTTGGTGCACCATCATTTGGAAGGGGTTTTGTAGGCATTTGAAGTTGATTTTGGCAACCAATTTCATATCAGCACTTCCATAACAACGATCAGACCTATAGCTGCATATTTTAACATTCTATTTCAGTTTTCTACCATTGTTATCATACTCATATCAGCCTTCATACATTTTATTTTCATGCTGGCATAGAATGGGTATGTTATTGGCATATTGGGTTTTCAAATCTTTCATTTGTATTGGGTTTAATAGAGTTGTTACAGTCTGATAATTTTCATATCAAACATAACTGTCATTTTAATCAGACCTTAATATCTTTAATTTAATAGCATAAATGGAAGTGGGTTTATCAATTTATGTTGTGTAATCATTTATAGATCAGTTCTATGCATTTCCTTTATGTTATTGGCATTGAAAACACTCAACCAAACATCAAAAGCAATCAAACAAAACTCAGAAAAACAGAACAGCAGTCAGAAAATCAGAATTCATGAGTTTGCACAACAACTGTTTGACGAATTGTCAACACTCTAAAAAATGAGTTTTTGGGTTAGATTTAGTAGGGATATCTCAACTCTTAGGCCCAACCACTACACCAAAAGACTGGCCTAGTAGTGAGGGCAGCTACCCAGGGTGTTAAGGGTGGGGTTTTCATCCCACCGAAGCATTCGAGAGCAGGGACCACCCCCCAATTACGCAGACCCCAGACACATGGCCACCGGGGCACATCACCCACGCACCGGGACATTACAGCCCACCATGCTCCACGGGTCTCGACCTCAAGACCTCGGCTCTGATACCACTTAGGCCCAACCACTACACCAAAAGACCGGCCTACTAATGAGGGCAGCTACCCAAGGTATTAAGGGTGGGGTTTTCGTCCCACCGAAGCATTTGAGGGCAGGGACCACCCCCCAATTATGCAAACCCTAGACACGTGGCCGTCGGGGCACATCACCCACACACCGAGACATTATAGACCCGCATAGGATTAATGAAGGCATCGAATTCAATTTGAATGAGCAAGAACTCACCCTCACACCTCACTCAAAACACCAAGCAATAAAAATCACGTTGTTCATACATTGTCCATGCACACAAAAAATCGAAGCCAAAACATTTCTGAATAAATACAAATTTTGAATGAATGCAATCCTATTTTTTAGAATATGCCACGAAAGCTTTTTTAAAACATCAAGGATATTCAAGGCTCGATAGATGTATAGGAAAGAAGAATTTGTACGCCGCCCTCTACATAAGCCGACATCCATATAGACAAGTGATATTTATTTGTGCGACCTCTTCTCAGACGTTACTTAGCAAGAATTCTGAAGCAAGGAAAGGAGTCATCGAATAGGAAAAAAAAAGTCAAAATTTCATTTACTAATAGAGCCATCTCCAATAATAAAGCAAATGAAGAAGAATTAAAATAGCCACCAATGTCAAGAATATTGGAGCCCTCGTTGGTGAGAGTTAAAGCAAACTAAATATATTTGATCAAAATAAATCCGCCTTGAATATATTTGCCAGGAGTTTGTAACCAATGCCATCAAGAAGAAAAGACATTTGAAGGCATAATCTTGGAATAAAGAAGCCATCCACAAATAACCTTAAGTCGCCCCATACAAAATAATCGAAACATTTACAAGTCGTCGCTACTAAAAGGAATCGTCAAAAATTGCTAAGGCGTGTAAATAGAAAATGATAGATAAGTCGCCTCCACAATGAAATCATATAGTCGCCTCCACAATGAAATCATATAGTCGCCTCCATAATGAATTCATTAAACACAAACCATTACCACGCACCATACACCAAGTTTATAAAAAATAGAATACTGAAGCCATCAAATCAAAAGTTGATATGGCATAACATTTGAAATTAACTTTTCCTTTCTGACTTGGCATTTGAATCAATATTGACTAGGCTGACATGTAAAGTGACTCCAAATAAGTTGACAAAGCAGGCAACCAAGCAAGCAAACAGCTGATGTGTCAAGCAAATAGGCAAGCAACTGAAGAACACAAGCAAGTAGCTCAACAACACAGGCAGGTAGCTCAAGCACAAACATAAGTAGCTCAACCACACAGTCAGGTAGCTCAAGCACACACGCAAGTAGCTCAAGCACACAAGGAAGTAACTCAAGCACACAGGCAAGTAGCTCAAGCATGCAACCAAGTAGCTCAAGCACGCATCTTGACATGACAAAATATTCAACATACTTAAGCCAAAGCAAAGTTTTAGTGCCATGCTGATCCCAAGCAAAAACTTTTGCTGGCTAAACCATTGCAACCATGTGCCTAAGCAAAAGCGGCAATATTTCTCACTTAAGCCAAGGTGGAATCATCATGTGACAAAGCCATTCCAAATGTGTGTCTAGTAGAGAAATTGAATAACTTAGCCAATTCAAAGATCATTGGTGGAGTTTCAATGTGGTTGAACCTATTGAGTGTGTGCTAGGCATAAATGTCCAAAGGACCTTGCCAAGGCATAACTTCAAACTAACTTAGCCAAATTTGAGATTTGAAGTGAAAATATCATGTTGCTTTGCCACCTCAAATTTGCACCACGAATGTGAAGCGGAGTTTCTTAGTGTAATCGCCACTTTTGGATGTTTTGTAGAATTTTCATAGAACTTTTCCATTTTTTAGAGCCTCACTCTACCCTACATGCATGTTCTTGTTTTTGCTCTTAAACTTGCTCTATGAATGCTACTCTAGAATGTAAAATCCCCTTACAATTTTTTTCAATTTTGAGCACAATATTTCACCTGTTAACATTAGAGAAATCATAAACCAACTGAAAGTAACCCTTCGCTTTATGATCATCCAGATCCCGATGAGGGCAAGGTGAGAGCATACGGTGGAAAGGGGGTCGTTAAGCAAAATCCAAATTGAAAGTACAATGATGAAAATTAACCCTTCACTTTCTAATCACCAAGTTCCCAATGTGGACGAGTTGAGAGCATGCGGTGGAAAGGGGATTGTTAGTAGTAAAACTGAAATGCTGGATAGTACAATATGAGAGACGGCTCAGCCAATCAACGAGATATGATATGCAGCTCGGCCACTTATTCAGTGGGAGTGTGATACAAAGCAATGAACATGAAAGACGGCTCAGCCGATCAGCAATGTATGCAATGCAACTCGACCACTTATTCAACGGGAGTGTAATACAAAGTACTGAAAAGTAAATGCCTGGGCGGCTTGCCAACCCCTTTCGCTTTTTAGCGGGCAGCACAAGAAAGTAAAATGTTGAAAATAATAGACGGAAAGGCCTGTCTCTTCCAATAAAAGTGGGAAAACAAAAATTGAAGTGCAGAAGTAAAATGACTGAATCAGCACTACTCATAACAGCCTTACAATAAGAAACAATCTGCAAATTACAATGAGTATTAGATGCTCAATGCACTCCAAAATGAAAGTAGATGAACTCCAAAATTAAACTAGCTATTCTACTAAGGAAAACAAGCAAAAAACTGAACTTTTACCAAATCTGATATAAAATTGCAGTGTTCAGAAATCTCAAACCAGCAAGCTCAAATCACACCAAAATGCTAATAACTTCGTCTAGACACCTCCGAATGACATGAGACCAAATGCAATCAACTCCAAGGAGGTAGGCGACCAAGTCCAAGCCACCAAACAATAGCAAGCTGCCCAAAATTATTTATCACGCTTTCCAATGAACCAGAAGACAAAGTACGGCCCCCAAGGAGAAGGGCGACCAGCATATAAAATCAGCATCATCATATTAAAATCTGAAAACTTGCAGAAAGGGGCACCCAAGGTAGGTGCAAACATAGGGAGAGTACCCAGAACCACCAAAAAATCACTCAAGGAGATACAAGCCAAAACATGCTCCAGCAAGCACCAAACCAGCAACATTAAAAACTCAAAAAACTTCATAAATCTTCATCTCAATAGGCTCAATATGCTCTCCAGTGTAAAGAACAGTCACAAACTTAGCTAGGTGCTATCTTGCAAGCACGAAACTAAGGGCACTAGGACGTATGCATTCCTCGAAGCAAGAGTCTGCAGAAATTTCGACAACACTTCATTATATTAGCAAATGGATAGTCTCAACAAAGGCCAAGGCTCATATTTATAACTTCTCCAAATTCAAATCTCATTCCCTCCAATTAGGGCACCCAACATGACATCCAAATTCACCTTTATCAATTTGCATTTGAGTTTCAATTTGCTCCTCAAGCCAAGTCGTCCATTTTCAAGAAGGCACAATACTTAACTAAAATGCAAATAGAGCATAAAGTGGCATCCACTTTATTAAGTGAAAAATACATTATTAACAACCTAAATATTTCCCCTCAAGAAGTCGTCCATTTTTGCATATGATATATTTTCACTTAAAACATTATTTCATCAAATATTAAACTTGCCAAAACAAGCACCACGAATGTTGGAGACCAAACTGAATATACTACCCTACCAAAAATAGCCATAGTACCAAACTGTTGAAACACTACCAGAAATAGAACTGCTAAAAATAACACTTACTATAAATAGCATACTGTTAAAAATAGTAAGTGACTCCAAATGCATTTTAACCACATTATGAGCAACCGTCGTAACTTACTAAAAATAGTAAGTCCGGAAAAGTTACCTGATGCAGTTGCATGTCATACCACTGCGAAGCTCTCTAATGACCCAAAAAGAATCCATAAACCAAACTACAAAATTCCAACATGCAAACCCCTTAATCCACAAAAGAAACCTCCTAAAAAAATAGGAAACCCTAATTTATGCTTCCAAGTAGCCTACGAGCCTCTGGGATAGGCTAACAGCCAACTACACCGATCACTGTTGAGAAGGGGACATTACATAGAAATCTGCTCTTTTACATGTCATCCTATTGTTTGCTATTGATTTGGAAGTTTGTTGTAGACTGAATGAGGAAAAAGAAACAAGTTTAACCCTACATATATAGTGTTCTTTTGCTCATGATAAAATCCAATCAGCCCAACTTGAGGAAAAAAAAGCAAGTCGACCCTCCTTGAGTAATGGGGTAGGTTGGCCCTTATTGATTAATGGAGTAGATCAGCCCAAATTGAAATTGACATATTGTAACAATTAGCTTTGTCTAAGGACCATGAGACATACTTGGGCTGTAGGAGAACCTCAAAATCTCATGTTAAAAGATTAAGAGTCTATCCATTGGACCAAAGAAACAAGGCCTATTTCTAACACCTAACCTACACAAAACCTAAATGTTACAAACAAATGATGAGGAAGTGAAACAAATTACAAGATCATGAACACACAATAAGCGTCACCTAACTATGGATGGATTTGAGGCAAATTGGCTAGTCAAAACCATTTAGTAGCTGGAAAAAGTAGCAACCCCTCCATTTAAGTTAGGATACCAACCATTGCAGTGCCCATCCTTGAAGCCTTTGTGAAATTCTCATAGTGATCCATGGCTCAAGATGATATGAACAATCATGCAAAGAAAATTCAAGGATGAACACATCGATTTATTATGGCTCAAAAAAGTCTTCTTCCTCAAAAATTTATCCCCATCTAACGAAGATGCTCCACTTCCTTTGGAACATACCTTACAAAGTCGTCATGTCATAGCACATCTTTGGTAATTATGATGACCTCATTTTATCTTATCTTCTTCACATGCCACTTTGGCATATTAAACCATAAACTTAGATGACATACTATTTCCCAGAAGTGACTAGAATTGTTGAAGAAATATCTCCATCACCTACGCTTGAATTTTCAATTTTACAATGTGTTGATGGTGAATCTTGTGTAGGTAGGACTTCCTCAATTTCTTTATTTGCGAACTTGGTGAACAAAAATGTCAATCTCTAGAAGTAAACCTTGTTGATCACCTCATATGGTGATGCTTGTGGACTTTGAGTGAACTAGACTTCTTCAACTGCATCATGAAATTCTACCTCTTAAGGAATTTTCAAAGGAAGAAAATAGTTAAATTGAACATCATTGATTGCACAATTGTAGTCTTCTAACGTGAAAGCTAGAATGGGAACATAAGCCTCTAATAGCATTTCTTCTTCTTTTGGTATAAGCTCATTGACCATCAAGGTATGTTCAACTCTTGATTCTTCATTGATGTTCATGGGAGATGTCAAAACTCAAGAGAAAAATTATCGTCTTCTATTGATGACCTGCTCTTCAAGTGTTGTAGGAAAATGTACAAATCTAGAAATGAATTCTCTATGCCTACTCCTCACATGATGTGTGCCTCTAGAATTGAATCATCATAAAACTTTGTTCTTCATTTAATCGTGATCTTAGCTCGGTCCTATAGAGGTTCCTCAAACAATCCTCTAAACCTAGAAGATAATTCATTTGATGCCTCTTCATCCATGGTGCAATCAATGTATACTTGCTAAGAAGAAACAATTAGATCATTGCTTTACTATACAAACATGAATGGGACCTTGTTCTCCTTAGAAAATATATGATATGTAGTTCCTTCTAGATCCAAAATAGAAGATTGTTCCTCTTTGATCAATGATCATTCAACTTCATTATAGAACTTGAGCAATGCCTACAAGTTAAAAATTCAACTCCTTGTCATGATTTTCCAATGAAGGGGCGATGATCGGTTCTTGACAATAGGACACCATTGATGACTCCTTCCATGGATGATCTTCATGCACTCTCTTGTTAGCTACATGCTATTTCTCAACTCTTTGAATCCACAAACACATAAAGTCATTGAATGAATTCACTTTTTAAGAAACAAAAGGGTCCATATTGAAAATATCTCATCATAGAGTCACCATCAGGCTCATTTCAATGACGTTGAAGGTTACTCAAAAACCTTTGATTATCTGATCTAGAAAAATTCATGACCTACAACATGCGATGCATCTCAAGGCAATATCTAACATCATGGTCTTTTGTCTCATAGAAAGAGAAAAAATTATCCAAATAGTCATCAAGAGGTGTCTCTAAGGCAAGCCTTGTAGGTGGAGGAGTGTTAGTTTTAGGATCAGAAATGTAAGCAATCAGAAAATGCAACACATAGACAATGAACACAGCAATTTACCCTAGGAAAACCCTTCTACTCGAGGGAGAAAAACCCAGCAACAATATTCTCTTTATATATTAGAAGAATAATAGGCCCTAGAAAGGGTGAATACAATACAATGATCTGCACTTATATCTGGTGCAATTTCATGAATACACTAAGTATTAACTCTTCTCCTTGATGTTGATCTTCTGCTTAGAAAACTTGACCTGATGCTGAAGTGCGAATTGGAATGTATAGATTGCTTGATTGAATGATGAAATGAGGAGACACCTTTTCCTTTTACAAGCTAGGCAACCCTTCATTTAGAGCCAACCTTGAACAAGTATAATTGTTTATATAGCATGAGGCCGACCTGCCTTAGATACATCATATTTAAAGAAAAAATACCTCCCTAAGCTACACAACACTAACACTCCCTCTTAGCTAGGGAGGTATTTTTCAAAAATCCTCATCATGGAGTCTCTCAACATGACGCCCACAATGGCTACACCCACTTGTGGAAAACCACATCTCAGCCTCAGAGATGTACAAGAGTTCATCACGGAGTCTCTCAACGTGATGTCATCATGGAGTCTCTCAACATGACGTCCACAATGGCTACACCCATGTGTGGAAAGAAACATTTGTACAAGTGTTCATCACGGAGTCTCTCAACATGATGTCGTCATGGAGTCTCTCAACATGATGTCCACCATGGCTACTCCCATGTGTGGAGAGAAACACAAGTACACGGGTTCATCACGGAGTCTCTCAATGTGATGTCGTCATGGAGTCTCTCAACATGACGTCTCATCTCAATCTCAAAGATGAACAAGGGCTTGCACCTCATATTTCTCCATCTTAGAGAAACATACACTACAAGGGCTTTCACCTCATATTTCTCCGTCTCAGAGAAATATACACTACAAGGGCTTTCACCTCATATTTCTCCATCTCAAAAAAATATACATTATAACAGATCTTCATGATGTTGTGACTCCCTCTAGAGCTCCAAGTACCTGCATCAATCTCCTGACCTCCTTGTCCAAGATTGCCTGCAATGCTTGCCTTAGAGGAACGGTTTCAATTGTACACTTACGGCAATACTAACTTGCGAGAGTTCAGAACTATCCTCCTCGACCTCATCCCAGATCAACCTATTCTAAATAGGTTTGTAGAGCTACCAATGCCAAGGACTTTAGCACCTAGCCTTGCAACACTGCAGCCTTCACTTCTTCTCAATGAGTCATAGAACTCCCTCTTGATCCCTACCTCAGAGATTGCAAAGAAGTCCTCTGGAAGTGAACTCCCCTCCATTGATTGATCTCAGAACCTTAATCCTTTTCCCAGACATGCTCTCAACACGTGTCTTGAATTCTCAGAAGTTAATTCACTCTTAATGTCATTTCCTCCTCTTCGAAGTAGCTGAACGCAATGACAATCTGTATAGGTTCTCCATTGTTTAGTGTCTTCATCTTTCTCAATCTTCTTTGTTGATGCAAGCTCTCCATCCAAGGCTAACCCAACCTTGTTCCCTCAAGAGATGTCTCTAGTGAAGAATCATGAGAGTTATGCGCCACCAACTCAATCCCAAGGAAGCAAGCTATGTCTCCATGTTTGTTCATTTCTTTAGTTGGCATGACTTCCTCACAGGATGCATCAAGCTCTTCCTCCCTTGAATTCCTTATGCAATCTCTCATCATTCTTTTTCTCCTCGATCCGTCCTAGATGTTAATGTTGTAGCTTCGGGCTACATACTTTTGCCTTGCTTGTTGAACAATAAATTCATATAGCCTAACGGCTATTAATTTATTGCATTGATTGAAGTGAATAATTAAATGGGGCCAACCTTATTAAAGAAATAATATTTATTTCTTTATTATTGCTATGAGGCCGACCTACTTGAAGAGTCACACCATTTTGTATTTATACAAGGTCGAGTTTTCTCATTATCATATCAAGTTCATTCATCATATTCGCATTCCTAGAAGAAGTTCGTACTTGTGCAACAGATCAGCATCTTGAGAGAAACAGATCATTATTTTGTAGCAGCAGACCGATTTCAAGGGGAAATATATTCATGTTGTATATTCACATCTAGGAGAGGTGCTATTATTCATTGTATCAAATTCGGCCTTGTGTTGGGCCTGGGCTGTAAGCAGATTTCTGCTCTTATGCCTAAATATATAAGCGATATATTTGTTGGGTTTTTCCCCTCAAGTTGGAGGGTTTTCCCAGGGTATCTTGTGGTGTTCATTGTCTTATGTGCTGCAATTTTTGTTTACTGTATTTCTGATCATAAAACTAACATGGTATCAGAGCGGGTTTAAAGAAGATCGTGATCAGATTTACATAAGCAGCACTTTCATCTACTCTTGTTTTCACCTTCCAGCATCTATCTCATCTTCAAAATGGTGAACGGGCTCAAGATCGAAGATAGGCTTGAAGGTGCTTCCAACTTCACCTCTTGGAAGTTTAGAGTGATGCTCGCATTGGAAGAAAGTGAGCTTGTTGAGTTGGTGGAGAGCGAAGTTCCCGAACCTTCTGATGAAAATGAGAAGCCACAATGGAAAAAGAATGGCACTAAGGCGAAAAAGATTTTGGTTGATTTTGTGAAGGACCACCTTGTGCCAATTATCTCCAAGTTGAAGACAGCAAGAGAAATGTTCAAAACCTTGGAGGAAATGTATGAGTTCAATAATACAAGCAGAGCTCTTGCCTTGAAGCAACAGCTTCATCATGTCAAGATGGCGAAAGGAGATTTTGTCATGTCCTTCTTCATGAAGATCACTGAATTGAGAGATCAGCTCTCTACCATTGGGCATATGGTTGATGATAAGGATTTGGCCGTGTTGGCTCTTAATGGTCTTCCTAAATCTTGGGAATCATATATCCAAGGGATTAGTGCGAGATCAAAGATACCTAAGTTTGATCGCTTGAGGGCAGATTGCATTCAAGAGGAGTCGAGATCAATAGCAAGAAGCAATGGGCAAAGTTCTACCAATGAGGAGATTCATGTACTTGCCGCTCAATCTTCGAAGAAGAAAGGAAGAGAAGGAAAGAAAGGCTACTTCAGGAGGAATAAAGATAGAAGATTTGATGGTGCTCCTGCATCTAAGAAAAAGAAGGATCTTTCCCATATATAGTGTTTTAGATGTGACAAGTTTGGTCACTATGCAAAGGATTACCCAACTAGACCGAATCAACATGCTTCAATTGCGGATGTGGGTGAGATCTCTCCTCTAAAGGATTCAAGTGAATTTCTATTCTATTATGCCTTATCAAACAATGTTCCAACAGATAGCAACACTTGGTTGATTGGTAGTGGTGCCTCTCGTCACATTACTAGATTTAGAGAGCATTTTTCAGATTTGGTGATGAGAGATACAAGTGTTCAAGTCATAATTGGAGATGATGCATGTTATTCAGTGAAAGGTGTTGGGACCTCCACTCTTCACTTAGATTCCGACATCTCCTTGCAGTTGAGTGATGTATTATTTGTACCAAGCATCAAGCGGAACCTTATCTCTATTTCAGCCTTGGAGGACAAGGGATATCAAGTTGCATTCTCCGAAGGTAAAGTTCTTGCATGGACGAAGAACTCTAGCATCAAGTCAACCTGAGTGATTGGTGCTCGGCAAGAATGTCTCTACAAACTTTCCACTCATCCACTACAGGCTTTGTTGCATGATACATCAAGTTCGTGTGAGCTTTGGCATAGAAGACTTGCCCACATTCACTTTCGACCGCTTCCAAACATGGAGAAGATGGTCACCGGCATTTCTAAACTCAGCCAGGAGCATGAAGTCACTTGTCGAGGATGCGTATTAGGTAAGAATACTAAAGGGCCCTTTCATAGTAGTGAAAGTAGATCCAAATGCATTCTAGATCTTGTTCATTCTGATTTGTGTGGACCAATCTTTGTTGCTTCTTTGAGTGGTTTCTTGTATTATGTAATTTTCATTGATGACTACACAACAAAGACTTGGATTTATTTCTTGAAGACTAAAGAATCAAATGAAGTACTTGAGAAATTCAAAGAGTTTAAAGCTCAAGTAGAAAACTTATCTAGGAAGAGGATCAAATTTTTAAGATCTGGCAACGGAGGAGAATACACTTTTGGAGTCTTTCGTAATTTCTACATCGAGGCAGGGATTAAGAGGGAGTTTTGTGTTCCCTACAATCCACAACTAAATGGTGTAGCAAAGAGGAAGAACAAATCTATTGTAGAAGCAGCTAAGGCCATGATTCATGGTCAGGATCTGCAAATCTTCCTTTGGGTCGAAGCTTCTAGGACAGTTGTGTATGTTCTGAATCGAAGCCCTCATCGTTTCTTGGAGAACGTGACTCCTGAAGAATCTTTCACAAGTGTGAAGCCTGAAGTCGGCCATTTGAGAATATTTTGTTGTCCTGTGTATGTTCATGTCCCTAAAGATAAACGGACAAAATTGGAACCATCTGGCAAGAAGGGAATATTTGTGGGCTCCAGTGAGCCTTCAAAAGCCTATAGTATTTACATTCCAAGTTAGAAACTGATAGAGATCAACAGGGATGTTACATTTGAAGAAGATGTTGCATTCAAGAGATCTAAAGGCTCTCACATGGAGATAGACAATGAAGACCAAGAGTCTCCTCGGGACATGGATGTTGACCATACTCCTGAGATTCAAAGGGAGGCTACTAATTCAAAAGAAGATGATCCAGTTGAGCCTTTGGAACCTACTGATGGGCCTACAGACATTGTGCTTGGTTGTAAGAGACCTCTATGGGCTAGGCAAACAATGCAGGAGGCAAAAAAGTTTCTAGCCCCTAGAGGAAAATTTAGAGAAAGCAAAAGACTTGCGAAGTTTTCAAGCTATGTTGCATTGATGAGTCAAATGATTGAATCTGAGCCTTCTAGTGTTGAGGAAGTTTCAAGTCAGCAAGTATGGAGAGATGCTATGGTTGAAGAATATCAATCTATCTTCAGGAACGATGTTTGGGACATTGTACCTACACCAGAAGGCAAATCTATTGTGTCTTCTAAGTGGCTTTTCAAAATCAAGCATGCAGCTGATGGAAGCATTGAGAAGTACAAGGCTAGATTTGTGGCTAGAGGATTCTCTTAAAAAGACGGAATATACTATGAGGAAACCTTTCCTCCAGTTGTTCGTTATACTTCCATCAGGACTATCATTGCCATTGTAGCAGCTAAGGGATGGAAGTTACACCAGATGCACATGAAGACAGCATTTCAAAATGGTGTAATTGAAGAAAAGTATACATTGAGCACCCTGATGGATTTGAGGTTCATGGGAAGGAGTCTCATGTTTGCAGATTGAAGAAGTCTTTGTATGGCCTTAAGCAGGCTCCTCGTGCTTGGTATGAGAGGATTGATCAATACTTGTTGAGCTTGGGCTTCTCCAAGAATGATGTTGATTCAAACCTATATTTCAAGGTAATTAATGGTGAAGCCTTGATCTTGGTTCTCTATGTTGATGATCTATTTCTTACCGGAGAAGAAAACCTCATTATCAAATGTAAGGAGTTGGCTTTTGAATTTGAAATGAAGGATCTTAAGTACATGCATTACTTCCTTGGTTTAGAAGTATGGCAGAGGCCTAATGAGATCATTCTAACTCAAGGGAAATATACAATAGACATTTTGAAGAGATTTGGTGTGATGGATTGCAAATCCATGTCTACACCTATGGAAACCAATTTTCAGATGTTAAAAGAAGTTGCAGCTAGTACAGATCTGGTGGATCCTACTATGTATAGGCAGTTGATTGGATCATTGATATATCTAGTCAATACTAGACCAGATATTTGCTATGCAGTGAGTGCACTTAGTCAGTTCATGTGTGAAGCAAGGCAAACACACCTAGTTGCAACAAAGCATATCCTGAGATACTTGCGTGGCACAGTTGGGTATGGCTTGATATATTCTTCTGATGTGGACTTGCAGCTGCATGGTTATACTAATTTTGATTGGGCAGGGTGTGTTGCTGATCGGAAGAGCAACTCTAGATGTTGTTTCAGTTTGGGGTCTGCGATGATCTCCTTGTGTAGTAGGAAGTAGTCTTCAGTGGCATTGAGCACCGCAGAGGCCGAGTACATTGCAACGTGTGTGGCAGCTCGAGAAGCAGTGTGGCTTAAGAAGCTCCATGCAGGATTGTTTGGACAATCATTGGAGCCGACTGTCATTCATTGTGATAATCAAAGTTGTGTGAAGCTTTATGTGAATCTAGTGTTTCATGACAGAACCAAACATGTTGAAATCAAATACCACTATATCAGAGATATGGTATTGAGGAAAACAATCCAGTTGAGATACATTAGCATTGATGAGTAGACGACAGACATTCTCACCAAGCCTCTCACCAGAGTAAAGTTTGTGTACTTCTGAGACAAGCTTGGTATTGTGAAGAATGAAGCCCTAGCTGAGAGGGAGACTCCGCTTCAATGATTTTCTTTAATGCATCTTTCTCTATTAGAGAAATTTAAGGTGAAAGCCCTTGTTTTCCACCCTCTGGGAGTAGCCATGGTGGATGTCATGTTGAGTGACTCAATGACAACATCACATGAGAAAGTTCGTGATGATTTTCTTGTACTTGTGTTTATTCACCCTTTGGGAGTATCCATGGTGAACATCATATTGAGATGATGACATCACGTTGAGTGATTCCGTGATGGGCACTTGTGCACATATGCTTTACCATACATGGGAGTAGCCATGATGGTTGATATCACGATTGAGTGAATCTGTGATGAGCCCCTTCCACATATGGGTGTAGCCATTGTGGGTGTCCTATTGAGAGATTCCATGACAATGTGTATCAAAAGTATTCCTCTCTAGCTAAGAAGGGAGTGTTGATGTTGTAGCTTCAGGCTACATACTTCTGCCTTGCTTGTTGAACAATAAATTCATATAGCCTAACGGCTATTAATTTATTGCATTGATTAAAGTGAAGAGGCACTTCACTTAACAACAAATTATATTTAATTATTGTGAATAATTAAATGGGGCCGATCTTATTAAAGAAATAATATTTATTTCTTTATTATTGCTATGAGGCCGACCGACTTGAAGAGTCTCAGTATTTTGAATTTATACAAGGTCGAGTTTGCTCATTATCATCATCAAGTTCATTCACCATATTCGCATTCCTAGAAGAAGTTTGCACTTGTGCAGCAAATCAGCATCTTGAGCAGCAGATCATTATTTTGTAGCAGCAGACCGATTTCAAGAAGAAATATATTCATGTTGTATATTCGCATCTAGGATAGGTGCTATTATTCATTGTATCAAATTTGGCCTTGTGTTGGGCCTAAGTTGTAAGCATTTTCTGCTCTTATTCCTAAATATATAAGTGATATATTTGCTGGGTTTTTCCCCTCAAGTTGGAGGGTTTTCCTAGGGTATCTTGTGGTGTTCATTGTCTTATGTGCTGCAATTTTTGTTTACTGTATTTATGATCATAAAACTAACACTAGAAGCATCTTAGAGAGATTAATAATAGTTCATAGGATCAGACTACCCCGAAGAAGCATACATGAATCACTATTTCCAGAATTATTATTAACTACATAAAATTCATGATCATTATTCAAGGTACAAACATAAAATACTTATCTCTTTATGTTGGTCAATTCTACAAGTGCAGTCAAGCGCTTGTCTTGCAGTCTCTTGGTATGCCAATTCTCCATGCTTTATAGGCTCGATAACCAAATGGGGAGCTTTGTTTTTTTTTCTTGATTGGAATGCCTTCCCTGTTACGAAAACTGCTTGTAAAGTCATAACAAGGTAAATTCCTTGACCCTCCGACTAGAAAAATTTAGCCGATAGACTATTTAGTGTGCGAATCAAATCCAAAAAACAGCTTAGAAAATTGTCTAACGCCGGATAAAGTAACGCGACACTAGAATAGCGTTTAGGTTGTTAGTCCATCAAATAGCAACAACCACCCTCATGCCAACAACAAATGACGTGCTTGCCCATATACACATCCCTTGCTTTTGTTGACTGTGCTTACCAATAGAAGAATCCACAGTTTCATAATTTCTCAAAGCTAGCGCGAACTTACATGATATATTGTGATGGAATTTCGTTTGTGTTTGCATTGGAACAACTCTTGCAATGGAAGCAAACAAAAATGGTGCCAATAAGTAACCAAACCTTTGGATAAATCTGCAACCACAAAAACACACTGTTACCTACAACAGCAAGGTCATTTTGAATGGTTGCTTGCAGCTTTGCCGACATGAATTCTGCAACCCCTACTTGCACTTCTCTGCACCACTCATGCTCGTTTCTTCACAGGTCTCCAACTATTCTTGTAACTACAAATTCCTTATCTGTATATGTCATGATTCTAATTATGGTGCGCCGACAATTCATTATTCAGACCTTCGTTTGATAATTAAAAAAAAAATTGACACCTATGATCGCTTTGACAACTTCTATCTTTGCCTTTGTCTATTCCAACTAGACATATTTTAATACTCATGAATCTGTCATTCGATGATCATAAAAATAAACGGCAACTCAATGATGGAAATACTTGATGTCCTCTGTCCAAGATAGACTGAGACTTCAGCGGCTAATGCAATATCCCCGACCAACCAATAATACACGACTCTGTATGCTTGTTATCGTAGCTTAAAATGACTCTCATATTGCTCGATATAATACTTCGACCCCTGAGGATACTCGATGGAAAAAGTGACAACCAACATCCGCAAATGTATTCATGATTGCTCCGAGTCTTATATCCTGCATCCAACCAGCATATCCAGCAAAATACTGGCAAGTATGATCTGTGACAAGTAGGCCACCATGCCCAATGTCACCATTACAAATGGCTCTAGCAATTATTTCCAATCTGCATATGCATCCTCGACATAGCCAACCTTTGAAAGAGCACAATTCATGACGTCCTTCTCATCATACAAATGCTACCCCTCAGAATATGAGATGGCACCAATAGAATGATGCACCCAGGTCTACTTTGACACTCCGCATCACATAGCTAATCATTTTTCACTAAGCCACGACCTTTCTTCAATGCCACGATGAACTTCACAAAATAAATCGAAGGCATAAGAGGCTGGGGCGGTTTTGTAATTATTCAAACTTGTCTTTTCCGAAACATAGAATGCCTTCCCATCAGCTTAGACTCTTGTCTTATTCAAATTTGTTGAATGCCAGCGCTCCTCAACAGTATTCCTTTCCCACAGCAATCCTTTCTTAAGAAATTCGATATAAATAAAGATCTGCCCCTTATCAATACCTAACAATGCCAAATAAAATCTTGTCTGATGAGCTAACGCTGGAAAATAAACGACCTCACTTCAGATGGGCTGCTTAAGACAAAATTCGATTTCTTGGAATAATCTTCAACAAAGTAATCAGAGTATCTTCCCTTATCTTGCTTAGACAAATCTCATGAACCCGCTTTGATACCATGTTAGTTTTAGGATCAGAAATGTAAGCAATCAGAAAATGCAACACATAGACAATGAACATGGCAATTTACCCTAGGAAAACCCTTCTACTCGAGGGAGAAAAACCCAGCAACAATATTCTCTTTATATATTAGAAGAATAACAGGCCCTAGAAAGGGCGAATACAATACAATGATCTGCACTTATATCTGGTGCAATTTCATGAATACACTAAGTATTAACTCTTCTCCTTGATGCTGATCTGCTGCTTAGGAAACTTGACCTGCTGCTGAATGGTGAGTTGGAATGAGTAGATTGCTTGATTGAATGATGAAATGAGGAGACACCTTCTCCTATTTATACAAGGTAGGCAACCCTTCATTTAGAGCCAACCTTGAACAAGTGTAATTGTTTATATAGCATGAGGCCGACCTTCCTTAGATACATCATATTTAAAGAAAAAATATCTCCCTAAGCTACACAACACTAACAAGGAGGTAATATGAGTCTTTATCATTTCTAATGTTTCTCTAAGGATGTCCTTGATATTTCTCAACAAGGAAAACTTTACTAAAGTTGCCTCTTCAAGATTGTGACATCAATCACCACTCTTTGTAGAATAGAATTAGTTGAACTTTGAATCATCAATCTGATGGAGTATTTTCTAATTTTTTTAGTAGTAATCACACTTTCCTCTAACTTAACCACTCAATCTTGAGCTTCTTCAAGTTCATCAATATCACTGGATTTGATCATTAAAGCAATTTTTTATGGAAGTGCAATGACAAAACAACTCAAGAGGATTTCTAGAGATGGTTTTAGAGTTGCATTGATTCTACCAACAAGGTAGTCGAATCACACTACAAATTCCCTCGTGAGCTCATTATTTTCCTTTGCATTTGAGAGTTGTGCAAAAAGAATGTGGTCATCTTCAACGGGCAAGTCAAAAACTATGGCAAGTTACTTCAACTATTTTTTCCAAAACTTGCAGAGATTTTTGATAAAAACTTGCCTATAAATCGCTAAAAACTTGCAATTTTTCATGAACAACTCACCTAAAGGAGTATAAATTAGGTTTTTCACCTAATGTTACAAGCTTTATATGATTTTTGCATTTCGAGCATGCAATTGGCAACAAATTGGCAATGATTTAGGGCATGCAATTGGCAACATGAAATACAAAGTTTTCATTGAATTTATTTTTTTGCTTTCAAAGGGAGAAGTTGTATTGATGTAACTCATTTGAAGGATTAATACAAGTCTTTGATCTCTTTGGGTGTGGAGTTTTTTCCTGCAAGGATTTCTCCACATAATTCTTGAGTTATGGTTTGCATATTTATTGTAATCTAATTTCATCTTTGATTTATTACTATCTGTTAATTTGGATGCATAAAATTATCTGCATATTCTCACTGTAATAATTTATCCTATTTTTCAATAGGCTAAAGCCCGATGGATGTTCCTTCGTCATGTTGGTGGGCATGTACTCGAACCAAATGGTGGGGCCAACAACCACATGTCCACAAGGGGGTTGGTATGCATTTGCACTCTCGTGGGACAAAAACCCCACTCTTAATGCCAATGGGTTCCATTCACCATCAATCTGGCTTTTGTCCGAGCTTTTGGTGTAGTGGTTGCCTTGCTTGGTATCAAAGTCGAGGTCGAGCCTTGCGAAGCATGGTGGGCATGTAATGTCCTTGCTAGACAAAAACCCAATGTGTTGTTTGAACCCCAACAAACGTTCCTTCATCATGTTGGTGGGCATGTACCCGAGCCAGATGGGGAGCCAACAGCAATATGTCCATGAGGGGGCTGGTCTATGCTAGCACTTTGGTGGGACAAAACCCCACTCTTAACACCAATGGGCACCATTCACCATCAATATGGGCTTTTGTTCGATCTTTTGGTGTAGTGGTTGCCTTGCTTTTCGGGTGACACCGAGAGTTCAAGCTATGGAGGACCACACACATCATAAACAACGAGTACTTTCAAGACTCAAGGAGAATTTGAACATGGCACAAAATTGAATGAAGCAACAAGCTAACCAACACTGTAGTGAAAGGAGTTTTCGAGTTGGCGATTGGGTTTTCTTGAGATTGCAGCCTTGTGAGCAAATGTTCCTAAAGCAACAAATAAATTACATATGGTCCATACCAGATGATGCAAAAGATGGGCAACGCCACTTACAAGCTTGAGTTACCTCCATCAACAAAGATATATCTATTTTTTCCTATTTTTTGTTTGAAGAAAGTGATTGGGAATAATAGCCCTACACAAATAGTATTACTAGAGCTAGATGAAGAAGAAAGACTCATATTTGAGCCAAAGTTAATTCTTCAGACACACACAAAGAAGCTGAGGACTAGAACACTCAACAAGTATCTCATTCAATGGAAGAATTTACCAATTGACGATGCCACATTGGAGGATGAAGAGTTCATCCAAAAGCATCCACACTTGATTAGCATTGAAGACAATGCTTCTCTAAAGAAAGGGGGCATGCTATGCCCTTAATCTTAGAGTGTGCGTAGGGTTATGAGTAGTTAGCTTGTGGCTACCTAGTGTGTGCATAGGGTTATGAGTAATCAGCTTGTGGCTACCTTAACTCTTAATTAAGTTATATGATCATTATTATATTCTTATTTACATATTTAGGTCGTCCTTGAGGTCATATTTAACTGTCTAGGTTGGCCTAGGTGGCAGCCAAGTCATAATTAGATATATATAGGAGCTTGAGGTAAGTTTATTATCATTAAATTGTGAATTGTGTTCTCATTGGACATATCTGGAGGTTTGCCCCCTTGAAGTGGCTTGTTATTCTCAATTTTATCAAGTATTTGCAGAATATTTCATATTATATTCCTCTTTTGTGGAAGTTATTTCATTACAAAGTGAAACAAGTGCCACACTGGCTAGTACTTGCCTTAATATTGTAATTATTTTTTTTAGATTTGAGAAAAATTAAATGTAAGTATTGTAGTGTTTTAGTATTGTTAATTAGTTATTTTAATGACCTAACCCTAACCCTAACTCTAATTCTATCCCTAACCCTAACCCTAACCCTAACTCTATCCCTAACAATAAATTCTAAACCATTATCTTAATCCTAGACCTACCTCTAAGCCTAACTTTGATCGTAACACTATCCATAACTATAAACCTAATTTTAATCACTAACTTTTAGATAAATAACATATTTAATAAATTTTATATTAGGAATTATTATATATTAAATAAATTTTATATTAGGAATTATTATATATTAAATAAATTTTATAAATAAAATAAATATAATATATACTAAAAATCATTAAAAGTTAAATATTACATGTTGGCAATGTTTCTTCTCTTATTATTAATGTAAAATTGTTATATATTAAAATGATTATTTATTACAAGTTGTATATTTTTAATTTAATATATATATATATTAAAAAATAAAATATATTATATTAAATTATCAAATTTGTTTCGTAGTAGACACAAGCACAACCGTATCTCTTCATTCAAATCAATAATTGTTAAATATTAACAAATCAATGATTATAGATGGTATGATTTTCCAAAGTCCATGAATGATAGAGTTAACACTTCTAGATTAAAAAATTGTGTATGCTATTTTGAATCGACATTTCGAACCACACAATGATTCATCGTAGGAAGGGGATAATGAAGAATATGATTGTAGAAATGACCTTAACAAGAGTTAAATGATGGGAGAGGGTAGGGAGGAAGGAGATTGGAAAATGAAGTAAAAGTGAAAATAGGTGAAAAAATGAGGACATAATAGACGAATGAATAATATAGTAATATGATATAACACAAATAAATGGATCAAAAAAGATTAAAGTTAAATGTCTCAAACAATGAATAAATAACTCAAATAATTATAAAGATGAATTATATAACAAAACGATTGAGGAACAATTACCAAAATTATTAAAAGAAATGAAGATATAAAGGAAAATATACTAAAACTTAAACCAATAATAATTTAACAAAAGAAAAATGAAAAAAGATAAGATTATATATAAAATAAAAAATTAGAAAATTAAATAAATGATTCAATTAAAATAAAAAAATTGATGGTTAAAATACAATAGATTATAATATATATTAATATAAATAGATAAAATCATAATAATTTATATAATATATATTAATATATAAAAATATAGATTAAAGGAAAACTTGCAAAATAAAATAACCTGTCATATATATTAATATAAATTAATATATTGCCTACACAATGTAGGTTAACTTATTTACCTACAAAATATTACCTCAATAATATAAGATATAAATAGAAATAATATATAAATTCTACATTAATATAGGTTATATATATAAATTAATATTATCTAGATTAAAATAGGTTTTATGGGAGGATGAAGAGTTCATCCAAAAGCATCCACACTTGATTAGCATTGAAGACAATGCTTCTTTGAAGAGAGGGGGCATGCTATGCCCTTAATCTTAGAGTGTGCATAGGGTTATGAGTAGTCAGCTTGTGGCTACCTAGTGTGTGCATAGGGTTATGAGTAGTCAGCCTGTGGCTACCTTAACTCTTAATTAAGTTATATGATCATTATTATATTCTTATCTAGATATTTAGGTCGTCCTCGAGGTCATATTTAAGTGTCTAAGTCCGCCTGGGTGGCAGCCAAGTCATAATTAGATATATATAGGAGCTTGAGGTAAGTTTATTATCATTAAATTGTGAATTGTGTTCCCATTGGCCATATCTGGAGGTTTGCCCCCCTCGAAGTGACTTGTTATTCTCAATTTTATCAAGTATTTGCAGAATATTTCATCGTATTCCTCTTTTGTGGAAGTTATTTCATTACAAAGTGAAATAACTTTGTAATGAAATAACTTCCACAAAAGAGGAATATAATACATTTCATGTGTTAGTATTAGTCATTATCTCCAGATTCTTGGAACTAATACATCAAGTTTTCACATGATAAAGCTTTTTTGCCATTTCAAAAATTATTTGTTTAATGATTTCCATATGATCTATTTGATCGGATGGTAATAGAAAGCAACAACAAGCAAGTTTTGTTTACAAACTAATTTTAAAATTCTTGAAATAAAGATGTGATGACAATTTGCCTTAAAAAACATCTTAAGAAAATTCAAGGTATCTAAATGAAGCCCTGCAAATGTAAGGAAAAGGAAATTTGTTTAAGAAAATAAGGAGAAATACATGGCAAATTGAGACTAACACACAATTTACAAAAATATTTGAATTCTTCAACATTACATATAAATCAAATGTACCTCTGCTTGGCGACCAGCATGTAATCGAACACCAAATGCATCATACATAACCTACACATTTAAAATTTAATTAGTTATTGTTTTCCATGAATCTTACCTAATTTTCAAGAAGGAATATGACAGAAATCCATACAAATTGCAAGTGACAAAAAAAATAAGAAATTTTAACCACAGGAATTACAATCATCTGAAGCTAATTCTTTGATAGAAAGAACATAATGAATCAACATTTAAGGAATAAGACATGAGCGATTATTTGATTATGTTATGGGGACAAGAACTAGAAAAGGCAGAAAAAGTTCACCATATAATTCCCACAGTTGCCTGCTCGGGGATTTAATCAATTACATCATGATAACATTCAACAAGAGGCAACCCATCAAAGACAAATAAGGGATAAAGATACAAATATGAAGTGAAAAACAAAGTAGCAAACATCATTGATCATTTTCATCTTCAAAATTTGCATAAATGTCAAGCAAGACCCTCCACATTCCACATTCTATGATGATGTTCCTAATACTTATAATGTGGAGGGAAAGGCTATGAAAAAATTCTTGAGCCATCTTATATCTCACCTCCTTTGCACATCCACTGTCTGCTCCATTCATTGTGGCCAAACAAAGTTCTCTTCATTCTGTATCCCACATTTTTCTGGCTGTTGAAGTTTTCTTTGGAGAAACTATCATCTTGGATGTGTGCTTGGAGAAAATTTCATAAGTGACAAGACAGGTTTAATCATTTACCTCGATAACCTTGAACTCTACGTACCAACCATCAAACAACTTCTGTGAATCAATTACAGTCTTACCTACAGGAGATGAGGCTATTCGTGGATAGCCTATTTTGAGACATAAAACATACATAACTCATTATTGATCCATAAACTCCATGGATATTCCATAAGTAGTCTTATCAAGATAGATCCTTTCCATAACTTTATTGACCACAAGTTTGTGATTATTTGAAAAACTTTACAGAATAATATGTAACTTGTAAGTACAGAAACTATGACTGAATTCTAGCACCTTAGAATCCTGATCCAAATGTTACCATGCCTACATCAATTCATATCCCAAACATGCTACTACACACATTTGAATGTTTAAACAATCCACAAAACCATGGTCCAAACAAGAGTATGCTTATGATGGGATTGATTCCAACAAATATGAGTTGTGAAGAACATTAACTATGCTTGTTAATAGCTAATCATCCTTAGACACAGCTGCATCTTATCTATTTGTGCTGTGGGTTGTTAGCAAGCTTGCAAGAAATAGCATAAGTGAAAGAAAGATTGTATGTAAAAGTAGATCAATACAAGTATTTTAAATTAAAAAAACCCAATATAGGAAGAAAACTCTAGCAAATAATCAGCTATCATCAAACCGTACATGTATGCACCCTTCATTAGGGCCCTCGAGACCATTCTATCATCTTAACAGTTGCACCAAGTGAACTCCATCGCTAAGCCTATGCTGTCAATCCTAAGAATGCATGGCAATGGACTACAACCACACTATCTAGCATAACATCAGGATTACAATCAGAAATTCTCAAATTTGAGCTATTCTAAGGTCTCCCAACGTTGACAAATCTCTTGTTCTTGCATAGACACACTTATTCTTATATCAACTCCTTAACCCATTGGGTGTACACACGTCCAAGGATAAGCATGAAAGTCAAAAAGAGTAGTTGGATCGTCTCCCATATGAAAAGACAAAAGAAAAATTGTTTCAAGACCCCAGATGACCTTGCAATAGTATTGTTATGCCTTGTATGTGATAAGCTCAACAGCAATTGAACCTGTGCCTCATTCCATTAGAGACAAGTTCCACAGCAGTCACACATATGAAACAAATTCAACGCTGGTCAAATATTTCACTAAAAATATAACCTGCAACTTCCAGATGCCATAACTTTTGCATACAGACTCAAAATGTGGTGCCTTTACTGAAATTGCATAACTTTTTGAGATGAGTCCAATTATGTTAAAATAACACATTTTGATCACTCTTATTTTATTTTTAACCCTACAACAAAAATTGCTTTTTCATGCTCTCCATGGTCCAATTGTAGGGGCATGTTTATTCAATAATTTTCGGATAAAATATAGAATTTGTTATTGCTAAATAAGGCTAAATCACTTCCAAACTATCATCCTTGAAGCTGAATACATGAATAATGTTCCAGTCATTGAGGAGTTCCTTGTATCACTGCTGCAGAAGATTTGCATCCACAAGTCATCATCGAATGGAGATTGAACCTATTGGAGAACCAATTGGACACAACACAATGTCAATTTTTTCATTTCTCTTCTACGATCTTAAGTGATCATAGTTACTAAACCTCTTAATATCTATTTTAGTTATGGGATAAATGTATCCTTGTCAAAAAGAAATTAATAGGTAATCCTATATGTATTATCATGTACTCTGCAGTTTTGTCATGTAATGTCTTATCAGCCACTAGTTTGTTAATCTTGTGGCTCCAAATCAGTTTAAGTTATATATGGCTATCATATATATATATATATATATATATATAGGGTAGAGTTTACAAATATAGCTCATACAAGCAGTTGAGTACAAATTGGACAAAAGAAGCTCCTAAAGAGCACACAATCAAGTACAAATATGATCAAAATCTGCCCAAAAACCACATAAGCACCTGAGTGCTACAAAATGACAGCTGTTATATCAACAAATAGATTATAGAAGCCAAAATATGGGATAGTTCAGAACAGCCAAGTATCAACATACAGCAACCCAAAGAAATGATCATTTCTTGCACTGCTTATTAGACTCCTGTTAATCCAGGTCCTTGATAGAATTCTTAATTTGACTCTCAAATGTGTTGAGTCTGAATTCAACATATTCCTTTACCCACCAATCAGAGTATACACAGACTAGGACAGCAGAACATGAGGTAGAGGCATCATCATTTCATCACATCAGAGGAACTGTCATATCCAGCCAAACCAGGATCAGGAGTCACTTCACCTTCAACAGCAAATTATTTCCCAGCTGCGTTAGAGCCACCAACTGAACCAACAGTATTAACATTCTTGAGAGTTGAGATGGCTAGATTCCTCTTGGACACTAGTCTGAACCAGCCACCCATCAGCTTCATAACCTGTCTCCTGAGCACTATCTGTATAATGAAATATCTTTTCCATCATCATTAGACTTAAGAAAAGGAGAACCAGCTTTATAGAACCTTTTAACATCCTCTTTCTTTAGAGACATAATATTTCCACAGTACATATTAGTGAAATCAAGATGCTTCTGGATAAAACTCAAACAATTGTATCCAGAAGCATTATTTATTTCATCCTCTTTCTTTTTATGTACCTGCAAGCCAACATGCCAAGCAACAATGGAAATGGTGACTTCTTCTGAGAAGCCAGTGAGCAACCTCCTATGCCCTTGAAAACCCTCTTTATTCCTCTTTTTCCAAACATAACATAAAAGTTCAGATGAAGAGACTAACAAAAGCTTGGACAAAACCTGGACCATGAAGCATCACAGCTAATAGAACCAAAAATAATATCAAACCAGTCTATTTCAAAGTTGCCAGCACATACAACCCAAGATGGAAGAAAACAGCTCCAGAAAGCTTTAGCAAAGGGAAACTTAAAAAAGAAAAAGGATGATAAATGGTTTCTAAATGCCCACAAACAAGACATAAATTAGAAGCAGAAAAGTGACAGTTCACCCCTACAGCCAATTTCTGATTCAACAACAGCCAATTAAAAATAGATTTCTTCGGTTCTAAGACTTTAGACCATAACCACTTAGACCTCTTAGCCCAAACATCAACCGAGTCAAATAACCCCCACAGATAATTCACTCTATGGAAATAATTATCAAAAAAGATAGCAGGGAGTACAAATATTTAAGTGAAGCATGTAACAGTTTAGTATTTACAGCCTCCAACCCATTTGACAGATTTCCAAAGATCATCACACCAATTGGTACACTTGAAATAACCATCTAAACCAGCTCTTTTCATCAAGGTAAAAGTTCTTTTATCCTCTTTAAGAATATGATTTTTTTCCTAGAGAAGATCCAGGGAAGCAGTCTCTTACCCAGACTATGATCAATTGATTTCAACCCTTTAGAGTTCCATAGTTAAGCAAAACACCCCCTTGTGCAGGCCAAAGGAACATTCTTATGCTCAAGACCCCACCAAATTGATCTAAAAGCCAAGACATGCTATTTGTCATCAAAAAACACTACATAACACTAGTAAAATCTGCAGCAAAGACCCAGGCCTTCAAACAAAATTGAAAATAGGGGAGCCAAAAGGTTTGACCTTGAATTTGCCAAACAAGATATCTCAAAATGGAGCCCAGTCCCCTCAAAACACTTCTTAAGAGAGCTGCTAACCAAATAATGTCCGGCAAGCTGTTTCCAATGCTCGCCACTTGACATGGCCTTGATAATCCATTTCAATGCTAAAGAAATGCCTTGGATGAGTAGATTTTTTAATCCCATCCCTCCAACCTCTTTTGGTTTAGTAGATCCCAAGCAACTACATGCCCTTTCTTATTGCCTTTTCCATCCACCACAAAAAACTCCTAATCAACTTATTCATTTGATCCAAGTGAGAAAAGAAAACCGACCAACAAGTGGAATAGTGTAAACTATAAAGTATACAAAGAGAACATCTTTTGGCATATTAGAAACCTCCCAGCAAGAGAAACCAAGTGCCCTTGCCACTCAACGACCTTGTCTATAACCTATCTCCACATGTCCTTCAATCAGTTAAGGTCAAAGGGAATTAAAATATATATAATTATATTATTAGGACCAACATAATTCGATCCCTTATTTACCAGCCAAATAGGGGAGCTTTACTCCAACTGAATATATTAGTTTTCTAAACAACAATTTTAGATCCAAAAGCCAAACAACAAACATCCAATCTCCTATTGAGATTTGCAAAGCAGTATATGTGTGTGTGTGTGTGTGTGTGTATGCACACGCACATGTGCACAAAACAAAACAAAAAGTTATTAATGTCCATACTCTCAAGTGGAGAACAGTCTAAGCTTGAAGATATGAGGGTGACATCCAACAAAGAAAGAAGAGAGAAAATAAGCAAAGCGCACACACGTACAAGTTAGGTAAAATTAGGAGTCCAATTTGCTTTCTAAGCCCATCTTTTGATGGAGTGCTAATCCTTCACCCCAAATATAACCTATTGGCCATCTTCTCGGTCTAAGTCTTTAAGGTACCCATAAATTTTGTTGCTTATCCACATTGAAAACTAGTCTGAGTGGTTAGTCTAGATAAGGATCAGCCTTTAGCCTTTTGTTCAACTTAATCAAAATTATTCCATCACCTTTCCTATTCCCACTTGATTCCCTAATAGCCCACAATCTCGTAGATCAAAAATCTTACTAAAGAGCAACCACAATGTTAGCTCCATGTGTATCATTTAAAACAAAAAACAACCAATAATTGATGTCAGAGCAGAATGGCATCCATAAGAGCAAAGAGAGAATACAAGTGCATTGCATTTTCATCCATCTAATGCATCCATACATACAATGTTCACATTGCATACATCTCATTTATAGTAGAAAATTACAAAAAAGAAAAGTATGAACATTACATAATACATGTATAAGCATAAAAAGGTACAAACTTAAATAAATACATTCCAAAACTATCAGTGTGCACAAGAATGAAGCGAAATGAATGAGGTCAACTAAAACTATGTGTAGACCAATACCAATCATGGTCGTCGCAAATAAGTGCCAAATAAGTGTCTAAATGTCAAATACAAGCTGCTCCATCAAGGAAGCCCAAAGAGCAAAGAGTGCACACAAGCATGCAAATCTCCCCATGCAAGGGGAAAAGTAAATGTGAATCTGTGAGTGTGATTGACCTAGTGTCTTGGTTTGTGAGTGAGTAGGTGTCCATCTCCTAACACCAAAGCTAGCCATCTTTTCTAGCAAAGCAACCTCTATCTCCTAGCCACAACCCCTCCATTTTTGCATAGGGATTTGCAATAAATTCCTCATTTTGTCAAGACATCTGCCACTCATGTAGAAGCACAAAGTATCCAAGTTGAGCCCATCTCATAATTCTCAAGAGCATCAAATCCAAAGGAGGCATCTCTGAATCTCTCACTAATAAGGAAATGTGTAAAGGGATCCATGTCATAAATAGGGAGGGATGACTTAAGGCAAGCACCCAACATCAAGAAATATGATAAAGGCCTCAATAGACCAAGACTAGTATGTCAGCTCCCCATGTGTAAATTGTGCCTCACTCAAGCTACTAGATGATTGGTGCCCAACACCACCTAAGCATAGGAACCTTCTTGCCTCCTAACAAGTGGGTGGCAATCAAGCCAATCAAAATAATCCACAAGAGCAAAATGGTAAGTGTAGGAGTAGATGTGAGTCAAACGCCAAGCCAATCACCAAGGCAAATAACATTCATGATGGCTACCCAAGATAGTCTTTCTCAGTTTGACTCGCTCTCAAGAAGTGAAAGTCATTCTGCTCTTACAAGAATGCCAAGGATGCAATAAACAACATAGAGAGTGATGGTCCACTCTCCAAAAACATAAGGAAACCAGAAAGTGTTTCGATCAGCATCCCAATGATAAGGATGTTGCACATGCAGGACAAAGGATGAACAATCAATATTTGTGCCACTCTAGCTAGTCAAGCTCACAATTTGTAGCAGACAACACCTCCAATGCATCCATGTACCAAGCCTAATCACAGGTGGCATTCCACCATACATAGGTGTCTTGCAAGGAAGAAAAGCTAAGTCAAACCTCAAAAAATCTGAAAAAGTCATAAAAAGTCAAAAATTATAAAAATCAAATAGATTCTTCACAATCAAACGCTAAGTAAACGTCAATAAGTCAATAAAAGAGGTAAATATTGGCACTAGAATCAACTTGTCAATCTATGTTTTGCAACTTACAAACAAGCAATAGGGGCAAGAAACAAGACAATATCTCTCAAACCACGCGCCCAAGGTAAGTCCTCTCATTGTTTTCCATTTCACTTTCAAAACTATCATACTATATGTGATATCGATTTTTTGCATAGGTCTAGATGTGGGACAACAACAAAGGTAAGTACAAGCAAGTGTAGGTCCCACAATGCCAATCTTTAGAAACAATACCAACCTACTATGTAGACCATCATACCTAAAAGAAAAAAAAAAGTAAGTGCCAAAATTGCAAAAGTCGGCATGGCAATCCAATGATGAACTGGTAGTCCAACTCACAACCCGTGAGGCATAAATTACACATCCTTTCAGCATTTTCCATCTTGATGCAACTCCCTCATCACTATTAACCTCTTATCCATCTTATTTAGCCCCAAAATTGGATTCCAAGTACTTGTGCAACATAACAACATTTTGCAAACCTTCAACTAAAGGGTAGCTCGAGAAATTTTAGGGTCACTCGAGCGACTTGTCTTAGGTCATAGGGTCACCTAGGCAACCTACCCTAGCAAAAGGAGTGACCCAAACCCCCAAAATGGGCGGCCCTTGTTATTTTTGGAAGACGTGTAATTCTCCACCATTTTTGCTCGCAATTGAGAATCCTTTCCAATCCTAATTGAGCCTTTACTCACCCTGATTGATTCTCCTCTCCTTTTGACTATCAATTGGTTCTAGCCTATAAATATTCTCATTGCCTTTAGCATCTAGAAAGTTGATTATTTATGCAATTTGGCCAAAATCTTGTTAATAATTGTTCACTTCAACCTTACCTTCAAGGGCTTGATGTGGAGGTCTTATGGGGGTAGCATTTGTGGCCATGCTCCAATTATGGTCACTCTCTATGATCATGTCCACAAAACAAACAAGCAAACAAGCATTAATTAGTGACCAATTCAAAGATCAAAAACATCAAATTGTGTCATTTTATGGTGTTTTTAGAAACACATTGTAAGGGTGCCAATTTCAAAATATTGGTGTTGGCACCTTTTTCTATTGTGAATTTGTTTCAAGAAGTCTGCAATCTCATTGTGTGATCTGGTGCCTTGCAACCCCTAAAAATCGAATCCTCTCAAACACATACAATGTACATTTGATATAATTGGCTACCCAAAAGGAACACTTTCAAAACTAATTTCTCTACCACTAGTGAAATTCAAAGAAATTGACAAAAAAGTTTCCCTTGGGAACCCACTGCTAAAAAACAAAAGATATTTGCATCTATGTGCACTTACCTATCTCATCATTAATGATCTATCATAATGTTACTCTCTAAATTTTGTTGTCTACAATCTCTCATATGCTCTAAAAATTTGCAAATTCAAATAATGATTAAAATAACTACTATTCTCTATTAAGGGTCCACTTTCTCTCTTCTACCATTAGTCCCATCCGTTTGCCACTCTTTTGTATTCTATACAGTGTAGGTCACAAAAATTCTCCTTCAAAGGATTTGTTGTGCTTTGCACTCAATGGCAAGAAAATTTTTGAACCATTTTGAATTCTAGACCTTTATCAATCCCCATAACCAAGGCTATGACTTACCTTTTTCTGCACTTTTGAGGCAAGATCTCCTATCTCCAACCTCATCCCCCATTGGATTTGATCTAGGTGTCTCTCAACACCTGTTTTCAAATATCCTACTCATAGTTACAAGACTTGCTAGGACTTGGCATGTCCCGAGCCAACCAAACCAAATTAAGGCCCAAGGACTCATGACTTGAGTACTCAACAAGTCCCGATGGGTAAACTTGGCCAAGTCTATGAAAATTAGGGGAAAAAAAGCATTAAATTTTAGAAATGCTTAAATGTAAAAGCATGAAAATCAAAAAAAAAACTTTTGGCCCATGTGGGATGGAAGAACAACGTTTTTTATTTTTTCAACTTTTTCCCAATTAAATTCTTAGTAATCAAATTACATTTATACTTCTAATTTGTTGAGTCAAACCCTATCCTAAGTAATGCTCATAAGTTTGTAGCAGCATTTGCAGACTTGTCTAAGATACAAGTGCATGACTCCCCGAAATTAGTAATGTTGGGCTAGGGGATACAAGCTCCTTTCTACCACAATTCATGACTCCATATTGTGATTTTTGTTTTTTTGGCACAGATATCATAATTCACGAGTTGTGTACACCTAAAACACTTGAAAATATTTATATATTTAAAAATGTTGTTTCCTTTAGTTAATAGCCACTTTTATACTCATGTGATCCATGTATAATTGTGTATGTGATCAAAGTAGGTTCTATTTGATTAGTTTATAACTTTATGTGTATTTAAAGTTTATTTATTCAAGGGTGCATTATAATAGTTTTAAATCTTTAAAAATCTCTATATTTCATGGTTTTTTCAATTTGCTAAATCTTGGCCAAGTCTAAGCATCGTGTCCAAGTCCATGTCAAAAATCAGCTTGCCGAATCCGAGTCAATTGTGTATGTGATCAAAGTAGGTTCTATTTGATTAGTTTATAACTTTATGTGTATTTAAAGTTTATTTATTCAAGGGTGCATTATAATAGTTTTAAATCTTTAAAAATCTCTATATTTCATGGTTTTTTCAATTTGCTAAATCTTGGCCAAGTCTAAGCATCGTGTCCAAGTCCATGTCAAAAATCAGCTTGCCGAATCCGAGTCTTGTAGCTACAATCCTACTAGACTTGCCAACCCTCTTTGGGTTGGTGTCTCTTGACACCCCTTCTTATTAGCCCCCCTTCAATTTCCTAGTCCTTCTATAACTAATGCTTTATGCAATCAATATTTCAAAGACTCTCTCATCCCCTAGTTTGTTCACCTCACTCAAAACCCATGGGCATTCTAGGCCTCAACACCTCTTCTCGTTGTTTTCCAACAATTCCTTGTGTTGGGGATATTACCTTGATGGCCATGTTGGAAATCTACTTCAGCTTTGCTTTTTGGACCATGTGCTTATGTGATTATATCATTGCTTGGGTGTGGTCATCTCCAATTTCATGATCATGCACACTTTTATGATTCTATCTATAGTTTGAATCAATCAATCAACTTCTACCTTCATTCTCAAAGGTTACGACCAATTGGCTTCTTTAAGTACTCAAGCACTCACTTTGCTTTTGCCTTACATCTTTTGTGCCCTTCCATGTTTTGTAACCTTCTCTTTTTGGATTAACCTTCATTTTGCTTTCACCTATTTGATATTCATGACTACCATTGTGACTAGTTTTTCCGCTCAATTTCCTTTGTTGACTTACATGTACCTCCACTCGATGATGATCAGTATTGATTGAGGTAGTCAAGGCAATATGGGGTCCATAACAATGTTTTGCACTATTGATGAGTTTTGTGGTAACAAAATCAGAAAGCTTGTTATTACCTATTGAGCAAGAAAAAGAACTCAGCTAAGTAACACACTATTTACAATAACCACCCTTAATTCTTTTGAAAATATTATCAACTGAAATAGAGATGCAAATCAACTTCCTTCCCACTTTCTGATCACCCAACTCCCAATATGCGCAAGGTGAGAGCATACGGTGTTCCAGATTACAATTAAACCAAGTCAGCAACTAAAAGTAAGGAACTAGGCAGCAAGCCAGCCAATGCCACTTATCTAGTGGAGTGCACAAACAGTACCAAAAGAAATAACCATCCACTTAATCAATGGGAGTTACAAGGGCACATCCACTTATTCAATGGAAAATCTTATACAATACTTGAAGATGAAAAAATAGTTTCTTCCACTTATCCAGTGGTGAACTATTACAATATTACCATTTGTCCAGTGGGGTAAATACATCAGCAATAACAAATTTAAACCCGTTGGCATTACTACCATCCAGTGCTTACAAAATAAAATGCATAGAAATTGAATCTTTTGGTGGTATAACCATCTGAAACATTACAAGGTTAGTACACATGCATTGTGAACACAAAAATAAGAGGATTGGCTGCTGATATAAAGTGTTGATGTAAAGAACTATTGAAACACCCCACAATAGTGTCAAATAACATGTACCCAATAAACTAACTATGAAATAACAATAAGATACCTTGAATGGATGAATTAGAAGGTCAATATAGGTCTAAAAACACCCTTTTTGCTGTTGTACTTTAGACAGATCAAAACTGATTCACTGCTATTGATGCTCTAAAAACTCAGAGAAAAGGAGCATACGAACACACCCAAAAGCATAATACTGGAAAACTCCCTTCAAACTCCACCCAACATACCTCAAAACACTAAATAGATCTTCATCTCAGCAACATCCAAAACTGAAACTCAATTTGAAGCACAATGGTGATCTCTAAAATGAAATCAGTCCAATCTAGCTAGGGATTATCTTTCAAATCCGAAATTAGAAATCCAATGAGGGTTTTCGTCCTCAAAAGATTAAGGAAGAACTCGCAAGTTCGATCTGAGAGCATAACAGTATGAGAAAACTTCAGCATAACCAAATGAGCCCCCAACACCTCCTTTTATAACTTTTTTGTTGCTTTTTCGAAAAAGCAATTTTTGTTTTTCATTGTGTTTTCAAAAAAGCATTTTTTCTTTTTTCCAAAAAAGTGTTTTCTTCTTTTTCACTACTTTTTTCCAAAGAAAAACACTTTTTTGCTTCAAATTAAATAATTCATAATGTGCAAAAGACCCCCTTATACCTGTCCAACTTTCCAAACATTTAATCACCTTTCCAACGAGCTATTACACTAAGTTGTCCTTTAATTATTTCACAACATTAGTGACACATTAATTAAATAACTTAATAACTCACCCAAGTTGCAAAAAGTATTGCGACGTCATTGGAATTTGATTCTGACCACACCATGATGAAACTGAATCGGTAGGAAGATGATTGTTGTCAACTTGGTGACTTACTAAAAATAGATGTGCTCTCCAAGAAGTTTGGAGAACACCCCAAGAGTCCAAAAACACTTTTAGAAGTGTCAATGCAATCCATAACACCAACTGAGTTCAATGCCATCAACGGAAACCAAGAAGACCTGAACTTGTGCTCTCCAAGATCTTCGGAGTCCCCTTACCAAAGCCAACTAGCCTACAGGAACCCAAGGAATAGGCTAACAGTCACCAAATTGACTAGACTTGAGAACGGGACGTTACACTATTACCAATGAATTCTTAGATGCCTTTGAGATTGAACTCTCCCATGCATAGTTGCATTCATATATTGAACAATTAAAGCACAAGCCATAAATGAGGCAAAAAGCGCTTAAAGCAGGCCAGCTGTTAGTTGAAAGCAGCTTGGTGGCTCCACTAGGAAGGGTTGTTGGAGACCAATTGGAGTGGGAGAGAGATAGATCTCCCCATCCTTAGCTAGGTTCCATATTGACATAGAGTCAGTTTTTTCTTTCAATATGTTGTGAGATATTTGCTTTTGAATTTATTATTTCTATTAGTCAAGCACAATGTGTGATTATCAAAACACATATATGTCTGTTTATAATGAACCCAAATGAGCTCATACACACAAATGCACCCATAATAGGTTGATATAGCATAATGGGAGAGGAATCCACACATCCACCAAATACAGGGCTCCTAAAGTTGAGGTAGGCCATCAAATGTGAAAAATATTTAGGCAGAACCCATTGATTAGGTTCTTGAGAGGCAAGGCCTTAAAGGAGGTGAGGCCATAAGCACCATTGCCTAAGTTTTCAGTGATGACAAAGGAGCGCTATTTAGCAATTAATTTCCCCTCCTCCTATTCTTGTGAAAAACAAGTACCTTGTCACTCACTATAAAAGGGAACGAATGGGAAGGAAAGCTTTCCCGTTGGCATTTCTGACATGAACAATTGTACTCTAATATATCAATCCTTTGCTCATCTAGCCATTCCAAATACACTGAGCAAGCATTCTGTTCCTCCATATCAATTATTACCTTTGATTTTCACCCTTAACAATGGGTTAAAAACATAGAAGGTGGGAGAACAGCCTAAAAACATTTACTGTAGCATAATATGTTGTCCTGTGACCATGTACACACCAGTCCAATATGATCAAGAGCTGGAAAGTTGGAGATGACAATCATGTCAAGATTCTGAAATAGTTTGGATGCACATTTTCTTGAGTGTTCTATTATTGGAGATAAAGTCGAAAAGAAGCAGAGACAAACTTTAAAAATTTCAACTAGGGCCTCTACAAAACTTGGCATACTGTCAACCACAATGATAACAAGAATGTCAAATCAATAGATAATTTTGTAAGTACAAATTTGGTGAAAGTATGGCCAAATATGCTGTTGAAAGACATGGCATCAACCCATTTCGTAAACTAATCATAACAGTGACAATCCAACAATGGCCATCCAAAGAGTCATGCTTGAATTCACCAATGAAGTCAAGCACCCAAGCTGAGCATGGTCAAGGAGGTGAGATACAACACAAAGAACTAGCAGGGTTGTCAATTGCATCCACCTGATTTTGCAACTGTTTGCATTTCCTCACATAGCTTTAAGCATCCTTGATGAGGACAGATCAATAGTAGCCCAACCTAATAATATACAGGGTAGTGAGCATGACACTGAAGTGACCAACAAAGCAGTACCATGAGATGCTGTCAATATGCGAACCCCATCTGATTTAAAGAGAATTCTGACAGTGACAAAAGATTATATAGCAAGCATGCAGATGTAATGGCACTACTTGGCTACAGCACCATTCAAGGTAAGATTGGTCTTGGAGGTACTGAACAATATCAATAGACCAAATGCATTGGGCAATTTCATCGCAGTCTAAGGATTAGACAATTTTATCACAGAAACTGTCATTAACTGTTTCCAAAGTCATTGGGTAAAACATTGTCAATGAGTTGTTCAACTACCAGCTAAGCCGGATTTTTCGATTGACAATCTAAGACCCAATTCTTGCAGTGGAATTATCCATCTTGTAATTTTGTCAGAAAGCATTCGATTATATCAAATGATAGTGAAAAGTTTCTGATTGCACAATGACTTTAGTTATGTTGTCGTGTTGAAGCATTCTAGCAAAAATCCAAAAGAAACATATTGCTTTTCACTGGTAGTGTAATTATGCTCAAAGTCAATTAGCATTTGAGAGATGTAATAGACGGCTCTCTCTACCAATAGCATCAACCTGAGCTAACATGCCCCCAATCACATAGTCGGTGGTAGAGGTGTTTACAATGAACTGAATATAAGCAGCTGACACATTATTTACATTAAGCCCTCTCCCCACCTTAACAGCCACAACATGCCAACTGTTTAAGTTCTTCCTATATAATGAAGTTTTGACCTATGATGGGAGGCATGGGGACAAGAGGGCTATGAAATATGCACTTAAGCTCCTCATGGTTTCAGTTCATGTGTTAGTTGTAAAGCCTCTTGAAGATGGTCCTTAGATCTTGGACATGGTTTGTATGCTTGCAAGATTCCTGAGTATATTGTCCAGAACATTCAGCCATCTTATGAATTAGATCATTAAAAGCATATGTCATAGCATGTTCATAAGCACTATTTTTTTAAGAACAAATGACATGACAACATGTATATCAAGGGGTAGTGAATATCATTTCATGTGGGTCACAAGGATAGATATCAAAATGATTATACCCCAAAAAGCCATCCATAAGCGAGAGAATCTCATAGCCAGCAGTAGTACCACAATACATGGCACAAGAAAATTATCCTAAGGATAGATGACATTGAAAAATTTAGAAGATATATGCATACATGGAAATCCCTGTTTATTTGAAGGACGGATATGATATAGGACGCCAATTTAGGTAGTCAAGTCCCTTGGGAACATGGGTAATTATTTTTGATAAACAAGCTTTGCATGTTGTCAGTCATGACTGTTGTGGACAACAATGGATCCATCACTTGCATATTCTTGTATTCCCAGGCATACACACTGTTGAATCATTTCAAGCATAGTTGAAAAACTTGCAGAGTACCCACAAAACTTGCATGTACTTGCAAGCCAAAAGCCCTGGTGAGTTACTCACCTAAAAACTCACTAGTGATTTTTTGAAAAACTCGCAGCAATTTTTTATAAAAACTTGCCAAAAACTCACAAAAAACTTGTGATTTTTCATGAAAAACTTGCCTAAATGAGTCAAACTTTGGTTTTTTCACCTAATGTTAAAAAATTTATATGATTTTTAAAACATTTGTATAAACAAAAAAAGCATTAGACACCTAATTTCGCCCTTAACTGGTAAAATTGTCAAAATGGCATGTGCCATGAAGGTTTGTGTGGTTTCAAATGCTTTAATTTGGGCTATCCCAGACCCCGTCAGGGGCGCTGCCCCTTGTGACCCCATTGGGGGTGTTGCCCCCAGAGCCCCACAAGGGGCACTACCCCTCAACCCCATTGGGGTCTCCACTCCCAAATACCCACTAGCTATTGGGATATCTTGTCACATAAGAAACTTGATTACAATGACGGAGTGATGAGGAATTGGGATACAGCTTTTGAGTGTGCTGACTTAGACATTATTATCAGACAACTTGCTAAAAATCTCTTTAGATGAGAGAACTTCTACATATGACATGGCTAGTGGAAGTGTCATTGTAACTCATTTAGAGGTTGAACTCATTTTTTGGTCTATGATATGTATTAAACTCTATTTTTTATTTATATATGATGAAAATCAGTAATATGTTCTAGAAATTTAGTAATATGTGTTTTTGAAGAATATTTTTATAAATTTATGTATTTTGAAATGTTCAATAAAATTGCTGAGTTTTTTCCCAGTCCCAAGTTTTTAAAAAATTTGGGCCTACCGAGTAATTGTCGAGTCTAAGTTTCACAACTATGATTTCAAGAACTTAAATGCACCACTAGCTGTCAAGAAAGTTGACATGACCAAGGAAACCTTAAAAGCCAAGCTAGCAATTAGGGGCAAGGCATTCCCTACTAGATACTTTCATCAAATTCTTTTAAAATTTGTGATCATCAAAGATATACTTAGCATCAAGTTGTATGATACAACACTCAACTAGGTGATTTATAGCAATGTAACTCCTTGGGGGAAGAGTTCAATATTCTGTCTAGCACCTCAAATGCCTTGAAACTAGCTGGAACTGCATCCAAATGCAGTGATGGATTTATCTCCAAAAATGCTTCCAAATGGGGATGAGACGGGATAAATATATAGAGGCAATCAGGGCTTCCTTGTATGCACGGAGAACAATCAGCATTGTTCAAGACATCAAATTCCTTCTTATAAGCACTAGGTGTGAAGTTAAGATCGTTGATGCTGTCAAAGACAAACAGATGATTCTTAGCTCACAATGGTAGGGATGAGTGTGGCATTAGAATTTTGGTATCATATTCACTCCAAATCCTACACTCAAGAACAATCAAAATGGCATAAACTTCGCTATGAAGTTTGAGTTGACCCATACAAAATGAAATAGAAGGGATAGCATTTGTGGCAACAGTCCAAAGCTGGTCAAGGAAAAAGTTGTAACATGGATCTAGATCAAGAACACTAAACTCAACCGTGGCAATTTTGGCTATAAATTGACATTAACTTCATGGAAAACTAAGTTATTATGAAATCCAGACAATTCTAAGAGGATGTATAGAGCTTTATGTTGATGTTATAGCAGCTTAGGGCTGCACTTCCATTGCACGAATTCCAAGAAGAAAGCATGAATTAAATGAGTAGCCATTTGGCTATTTAATTCATGACTATAACATTTAATAAATGCAGAGGGCCGACCCTATATGATTTGCTTGCTTTGATTATCACTTGGGCCGACCTTATTTGTAAATTGTTATTTATTATATTACTTTAGAGGGCCAACCTTATTTGTAAATTGTTATTTATTATATTACTTTAGAGGGCCGACCTATCTTGAAGAGGCGCCTCTCTTGTATATATACAAGGTCTTACTTGTCATTGCATTCATTCATTCAAGTCAAGTAAATTCGCAATTAAAAGCAGAATTCACACCTTCATAGCAGCAGTTTGGATTCAAGGAAGATCTCATATTTATTACATATCTTGCATCTAGGAGAGGTGCGATTTCTTTGTATCAAGTATTGGCCATTGTTGGGCCTAAGTTGTAAGCAGATTTCTGCTCTTGTTCTACTTTATATAAGAGATTCATTTGCTGGGTTTTTCTCCCTCAAGAGGAGGGTTTTCCCAGGGTATCTTGCTGTGTTTATTGTCTTATGTGTTGCAATATTATTAAGTGCTTTCATTGTTTAATCTGATCTAAGAAACACTAACACTTTATACGATTAACACAAAAATCCTTGAATACCCACATCAGCATATGTTAAAGGCAATACCTTCCCTAACAAGTCAACATTACTGTAATGTTCCCACTCTCGGTGTGACATCATGGTGGCACGATTCTAACTCATCCAGAATTCCCATGGGTTAGAAGGCATGAAAAGGGGATGAATTTTGGCAATAAGGATCAAATTTTGGTAGTATGGGTTTAGAGAATTAATAGGGTGTTAAACTTAATCCTAGAAAAGCATAATGTAAATCGTATTTTCCCTTGCTGGTCAAAGCCCACAAGGAGGTCAAGCAAGCAAGAAGGTCTACTTGCTGGTCAAAGCAAGCAAGTAGGTCTACTTTGAGTCCAAGCAGGCAATTAGGACTATTCGCCACACCAAGCAAACAAGGAGGACAAGCAAGCAAGGTGGTGAGTCACCTCATCCAATCTGACCAAGTTTCTAGAAGCTCCTCCTCCCTGGGACGGTTTAGGTAACTGTTGGTGTGTGTTTTGAATACGCCACCATACACAGAATAAAATGCCCAAGGACACTTTATCCTCTCTTGAAAAGTAATTGCAAATACCTAGAAGATAATACAATAACTCCAATGTTTCTTTTGGCCAGGTTATGACATATGGACAAGGTCAGTGGGCGTTGTGATTTGCTGGTAATCACAAGGGAACTTACATAAAATTCATTTTTCGAGTTGAGGACTTAGACGGTTTTATCATTGAAGCTCTTTAGATGGGTGTTTCAGTTTTTCCAAAAAAAAAAAGGCAAAAGGATAAGGGTTTAGAAATCTAAACTACGCCTAAGAACTCAAGAGACGACAGTGACGAGATAAAATAGGGTAACCACACTTTGTTTCGCCTCCTTTGGACAACTACGCAAAGTGGGTGCAATCTTCAAAGGAAGTGATAATAATTTTCATGTTTGAATTGAAAACAAATAGAAGTTAAGCATCCACAAATCAACAGCTCAGACTAACTTTACACATCAAATGCAAATCATCCATTTGACAAAAGTATGAGCTAAATTTTATCTACCACTGCTATCAAATCTATCATCCACTTAACAAACATATAAATGAAATACTAATCTAATTCTACTCTAAGTGTTGAAGGAGAAATATTAAACCTTGCACACTATTTGAAAACAAAAGTGATTCTAAGCAAATCATGCACTAGAGCTTTTATTGACGGAAATAGTCTTGTCGCAACAATATTATACTACTCACTTCACAAATTGTAAATGAGAGTAACCAAGTTTATATAGAGTTCATGAATTTGAATAAACGGCTCAAATTAAAAATGAGCCAACGGCCAAGATCAAAACAAATAAACCCTAATTAGGGTTTCCCAAAATGACTTCAGTAAACAGAGAGTTGACAGAATGATGTGGCGCTTGGAGCTATTTTCAAGGAATTACATCCCGATCCTCCCGCGTTGCCGTGTGTTCAATGAATCTGGACACGATCAAGGCAACTTCATCCATGGTGACCTGAGGAAGCATTCCGATCCTAAATTCCAGTCCGTCCACACTCTCAGCACATCTGGCAAAGGTATCCTCCCACTCTGGCTTGGTCTTCTCAAAAGATTCTCGGATGCTTAAAAAGTTTGCCAATTTGGCCCAGTCCTACCTCAAAATGGGTCCTATGATGGCAAAGATGCCTTCTTGGACCTTCCCTTTCAAAACCTCTAACTGCAAGTCATTCTCTCATAGAGCCTACTTATCCAGGATATCGGCGATTATGTTGAGAAGTTTGGCCTGAACTTCTTTGACCTGTTCTTCCAATCTGATACCATCAACCTTCACCCTCTCCAAGACTTCGCCTCGTGCCGTCAAGGCCCAATACCAGGTGTGGAAGTCATAGGCCGCTCCTGCTGCAATAACACCTCCGTCTATCAGCTCCTGCTTAGGAACTCCTTTCAGAATCCTAAGGCAAGGGATTATCCTATCTTGCACATCCGGAAGGTTATCCCACACTTCTGCCAAAGTGGCTAGCCTAGAAAATAGGGCAGTGGCCTCACCATAAACCAAAGTCAACCTCTCTACGAATGCCTCAGCTTCAGTCCCCTTTGCTGCTATCCATTCTCTGGTTTCCCGAGCTGTGACCATGTTTTCTTCTATCTCTTTAACAGCCCCCTGTGAAGAGTTCGGGAGTAGAGGAGCTGCCATGTTGTCTTGATCAAGTGGCTTGATCAAGTGCTGGATATACTCCTTTAGGCACTCAATTTCTAACTGGCACTCTTTCCTCGTGGCTACTTCCTTTGCCAACCTTGCCTTGATAGTGGACACAGAATTGTCCAAGTCTTCAATTTCTTGGCCCTTCGTGGTTGGACCCAAGTCAATGGTTGTGATGGCATAATCTTGTGGAGCCATGTCTTCCTGTGGCCCGTCCACTGTAGGCACTGCGATCTGCACTGTCCTATTGCCGGCTCCATCTCTCTGTATGCTCGACAATTTCTTTGCTGGCTTCTTAACTGCAGTCTGCATAAGTCTGGCCAAGAAGTCAACGGTGTCATCCTCTTCTGGCTCCTCCACTAGCGCCTGTACTTTCAGCCTCTCCCTTAGCCAATCTGGGATCGTTGGCTACTCTATGCCTTCATCTTCCGGTCTGTCCTCTCTGTCAGAAACGTCCAAAATTCCCCTAAGGGCTGAAATCATTCCTTCCTAGAACTCCTCATTTTGGGTGTCCACATTTTCATCATCGGACTCCAATATTTCTGTGCCCGTGGGAGATGGTGGCGCATCTTCATCCGGCTGAGGATCCATATTGTTTTCCGGAATCGGGGAAGAATCCCTAATGTCAACCAGTGAAGCATCTACAGTAGCCAGCATTTCTTCAATATTCCTAGACACGGTCGAGTGTGAAGGCTTTACCTTAGCCTGCTTTTGAACTGGCTCCTTGCCTGCAGCTATCTCCTTCCTTTTCTTGGAAGTGGTGGCCTCTATCATCTCTACGCCTTGGGATGCATCCGCATTGGAAGAATAGGATTCCGCCTCGCTCAACATATCATAAGTTAAGGTTATCCTTTTTCGCCTGAGTTCCTGAAACTGTTGGTCAACCCACCACTGTGTATACTTGATAACTGGTCTCATCAAAGTATTTAAATCGGCGTGCTCGGATTTTGACCACCTGACCACCGGCAAAGGCAAGCTCTCATCAAGGTGCGGCTGTACCTGTTGTCCATCTTCCTCCAACTGATCCGGCACTCAACAAAGTTTTGTTGCTCTGATCAAACTGACAGGCAATCTGGACCACATCCTTCGCCTAACCTCAAACTTGTCTACAGCATTTGCCCAGAAATCTTCCGGTTCAACCCTACTATGCTTGTACCTCCTTCCATCCGCCGTCTTTATGTGATGATGCGGATCGAAGTGGCTTCTAGATGGATAGGTAGCAAAAGGTTAATGTTGAATCTCAAGCCTGGCACTATCTGCTGCCTGTGATGATGGACAAGACTCTAGCATGTTCCCTATAAAGAAAGGAAAGGTTACCGCCGCCTTTTGCTTTGTCCGTTGGAGGCCTTGAAATTCTTCTAGCTGCCTTAGTACTTCCAATAGGACCATCTTATTAGTTGGGAAAATGGGCAAACGATATGGGCTCCCAGTGAATCCCTGGATTCTGATGTTAGTATATCGGGGATATTGGATAAACCAGGACCCATATTTGCCAATCAGCTTCTTGGCCTCAGGAGTCAACCATTGATGCGTCCCTCCCTGGAGTATCCTGGTGATATACATAAGGAAGGCGTCATGAGCTCGCCGGAAATGCGCCTTTTCTTTCAACTACAATTGTGGATAGCAGTCGTATACCTTCAGCTCATTTGATCCACTGCCGACCGTGCCCTTGCATATCAAGCCTGCATACTTGTAAGTCCTAGCCAACATATAGATGACGTAAGAACTCATATAAAACGTTTTAGTTTTCTCTAGGTTGACAAGCTGCTCGTGGAGGTTGTTGCTAATCATTCATGGCCAGTTAAACATCTTTACGCCCTCTGTGATGTCCTCAATAAAATAGTACATCCATGGCTCAAATGGCGCCCCCAAAGGACTGCCTGCTATTCTATTCAGCAAGATAATGATGTCTTCGTAGTCCTCCTTGAAGTCCGTACACATCAACTTCTTGGGCATTTTCTTGACCGACGGCCTAGGCTTGTCCAGCCATGACTTGTTGATGTTGGCGGCACAAAGGTCAGGCTGCTCATCATACAATCTTTGGGCGTCTTCCTTAGTTTTATAAGTGGTCTTAGGATACGAAGGAATGCCAAAGGCCTCTTGTATGGCCAACTCTCCCAGATGTGCCAATATTCTCCCGTCAGGCGCCACAATTTGTCTCAACTCAACATTATAATGAAGCGCACACTCCACCATCAATTCAGCACATTCAAGCGCAGGCGGAAATCCGGCAGCTTGAAAGATTCCATTTCTCACCATCCTCCTGGCAGCAGGCGTTGGCAAAGGTCCATTATGCCCGTATATTCTTTTCTTGAACTCCTCAAAGTCAATGTGGCCAAGATTGGTGTCCGAGATGTTTTTCCATTTTGATTTTATTTTAGTCTCTGGCTGCGATCCCTTGTTCGCGAACTTCATCTGTGCTTGCCTGGACGTCTCTCCTTGATTGACTGTCAACCTGCAAGTACAAAATACTTAACATTAATACAAGAACTTTTAAAATCAAATTACTCCGGGGTGTAGTTTGGACAAAATCGCACTTCCAGCTTATTAAATTAAAACTTCTGTCAAAAAGCAAGTTGAAAGTTATCAAATTCGCCCATCTATGGATGAAACTCATGCCGGAAAGGAAGTAGAAGATAGAAACGAGGTACAAACACATTGTCGATTAATTTCCAAACCTCAAAGATCGTGTTCTGGCTGCAAATGACTTTAAAAATTCTGAAAATCTACCAGAAGAAGTGCGCCAAAGCAGGGAAGTACGATTTTCAGCAAAGAAATAACTTATTTCTTTCTAAAAATCACGTCTGTCAACAAGAAATTGCTTCCTTGATTCTCACAGCAACGTAACTTTCATGAATTTTTCCTTCACAAATGATTCTCAGAAGATTCGAGAGAGATAGCTTCTTCTCAGTCGAAATTGTGAAGAAATGAGTTGCTGAAACTCATTTTATGGCTGAAAAGTGCGATTTTCCTCAAGGAATTGCTTTCTTCTCTCTAATTTTCTTCCAAATTTTAGAAACGTTTTCTTCTCGGATTGGCAAGTTTCTAATTTCACTTTCAGTTGCTGAGGCAAGTTTCCAATTTTCATCTCTGTGCCACCTCTGTTTGAGATTTTCGAATTTCTTAAAAAATTGCCTAAGTGTTGGAGAAAATATCAAAAGATATTAAATTAATTGTTTAAAATTAATTTTCCAACATACTTTAAATCTTCAAATCATGGCAATTTTAAATTTACCTAAGGCAGAATAATTTAATCTTCCAAATAATCTCTAGACTTCGAATTTTTTAATTAAAATTCCCTAAGTGTTGGGAAATAATTAAAAATATTAAAATATTTAATTCCAACCCGTTTAAAATTGATACATGGCTAAGTTTGTTTGTCCGAGGCCAAATATTTCTTTTCAAATTGTCTACCTAGCCAAAATGTGCTCAATAGTTCATCTGCCAAATTTCAACTCTCTAGGCGGAGTTCTGACCCCTCTGGATATTTTTGCTTAGCCAAACGATTCATCTTCTGGGTTGGGCGAACTTGGAAATCTCTACCACTTCGTCATTTTTTTATTCGCCTTAGGATTTTATCTCAGCTGAGAGGGGCGGACTTCACACTTGCTCTGCCTTACATTCTCCATTTCTTGCCAAAGAATTTTGTTCCGTTGTGTTGAGGCGTGATTTTTGTGCCAGTCAAACCTCTTCTCCTTCTAGACATTTCTCCGTTTTTCATGCCTTAGATAAATTTATCTTTCAAAGTTGGACGAATTTCTTGTAATTCCTTGCCAATGGCGTATCTTAACCTCCATTTGTCTAAAGCGGACTTCACACTTTCCTTGCCATGGCGAGTTTTATTCGTGCCTTGTCCTATGGTAGACTTCACTTGTATTGGCCATTTAATTCCACATAAGGCGAGTTTTCCCTGCAATTTCACCCCTTCCAAACATCTTGGAGTGAACCCCTTCATATTTTTACCCTTCTCCAAACTTCTTGGGGCGGACTTCTCATACCTCTTGCCATTTTAGCATATGGCGGACTTCATAGACTTCATGCCATTGACTTCTTTGGGCGGACTTTGACCCCTTTGTGCCATGGGCGGACTTGGCTTGTCTTGCGCCATCCACTCTTCTCCTTTGGGCGAACTTCATGTTCTTCATGCCAAGGGCGGACTTAGCTTCCTCCTTGCCAAGGGCAGACTTGGCTCTCCTTGTGCCATGGCGGACTTGGAGACCTCCATGCCATGGGCGGACTTCAGCCTTGGCTTGCCAATGGCCACCTTTGGCATGCCAAAGGTAGGGCGGACTTCTTAGACTTCATGCCATTCCTTCCTTGAGGGCGCCATCTTCATGACTTAGCCATTTTTCAAAACTTTTGCCATTTTTACCTTGATTCTTTTGACATCTAGAGGCGTGTTGATTTCTTGCCTGATGGGATCCAAAAATAGAAACTTTCCAAAAATAGAAAAAGCAAAAAAGCATCCCTAAAAAATAGGAACTCCAGAATGGCCTAAAAATGCCGAAAATCAAAAAAGCAAAAAGTAAAAAGCAAAAAAGCAGAATCCCTAAAAAATAGAAATGTCAGAATTGACCGAAAGCAATGGCGTTCCTCGTCTACTGGGTCTTCTGAGCATTTCCATGACGTTTAAGCATTCAAATGGGTTCAAAATCTCAATCTTGGCCGGACTGACTCTCAAAAAGTTATTCAAATTTAGGACTCTAAACTGGCGATTCAGAGGGCGACATCAAAACTTGGGGGTCCCCGTTTGCAATGGGGCGATGTGTGAAATAGGTCACAACAGTAACTTAAGGGAGAAGTTACCATAAAGTAATATTTTAAGACCAAGTCTGATCTTTTCCTTGGGGTGGCTGAAGGAAGCTTCCATGATGAATTTTATAATCTCCAAAATAGGCAAAAAGGCAATCAGATTCTTCTAGGAAGGCTTGGGGGAAACTTAGCCTAGAAGTAATTGAATATTTTAAAGAACAAATCCGATCTTCTTGAGGGACGACTTGAGCTAGTGCCTTAGCCTTGAAGCAAAGTAAATATTTTAATAACGGCAAATCTAATCTAACCCTAGGGCGGCCTTGTCTCAAGATCCTATTTAAAGAAGGCTTTGGGGATGAGAAAGACATGTTTTTTGTATGACCATTTTTGCTGTGACAGTTTGAGGAGAGAAATCTCATGACTGAAATTAATCTTCAATCCATTCAAGGTGATGTTCCCTTGAATCCTGTGACATGGTGATGTCCCCATTCCACTCAGTTAGCTGATTTCAGACAGATTTTCAAACACAGAGCTTAACAGATTACTTTGGCAAGTACCAGTTGCAGATTTCATCCCTATTTTGGTGACACCTTCATATCTACTTGCAGATAGGAGATCTTCAGGAGGTTCTGGGCGATTTCCAGCTTCAACAAACCAGGTTTTTTGCTACAGCAGTTCTCAAGCAGAGAACATCATCCAATCTGTAGAAGTTCTGGGCCTATTCAGACTTTGGTAAGCTGCTATATTGTTTTGTTTCATTCTCTCCAGCCAGGCTTAACATCCTACACTCCTAGCTTCATTCTCCAAAATCTTGCAGCTAGGGTTTTGTCTTGTACAAACTGGGTATAACTAGAGGTCTGAAACTCAAAATCAGACCAACAAATTGTAACATCCAGTCCTTTCAGTTGTAACCATTTTCCAAATCAAATAAAGTGGATAATCTCCTTGCTGGGTATGCACATCTTCATTCTGGTTAAATTCCTAAACTCTATGTTCTAGAGCATTTCTTGCTGTTTATACTTGATACCCTTTTTATTTACATGATATACCAAATCTTATTGAAACGTATGCTGAAGGCAAGATAGAAATTTTTTAAAGACCAGCAAGAGGAAAATTTCAGTCAGAACCTATAAGGGTTCTTACAACTGCATCCATGACTTCTAATTGATGTCTCTATGGAAAGGGGGAATCCTGTGCTTGAAGGATTTTAGGGTCAGAAAGCATCAATGAATTGAAGCTCAACAAGGGGGATCATCATGATTCACAATAGTCATGGTAGGTATGAGGAACCTCAAATGTGTTTTGATAAGGGATCTCCTTGGCAAGGCCAAGCTCTTTGAAATTAGAAACTTTTGATCCCAGCAGAGATGCAATAGATCCCAAAGGAAGATTGTAGTGGAGAGAGATTGGAGTGCCTCAAAAATGGTATACTGGTGGTGCCAGGCATGCAGTGGACTATTTCATTGAAAAATATGGCGAACTTAAGGGTTAGCTGAGCCTGCAGGCTAAGCTGAGATCTCTGCACCACGAGCATCTCTAGAAGGGTCAACAATGCAACCTGAACAAGAGCTAACAAAACATTCACTTAGCATTGTCATTGGAGTTTCTGGCTTCAAGGGCAACAATAAGCTTATTGTTCTTTGGTTGGGAGTCGCCATAAAGGAGCTAGAAGATGATTCAGAATTGAGAAATATTTTGAAACCAAACTGAAGCTTGACCTTATAAATTACACTAAAAGGAATATGAATTCAATTGCACTATGGCCCTGAGGCCTCCAAGAGTTATAAAAAGCCTTCAAACCTCAATTAAAATTATTTTTTCAGGATGAAAAACTATTGAGCAGGGACATGAAGGACTGACTTTGGCCAAGTGTAGCACTCATACTGCTCTTGGATTGGGCCTGAGTTGCCATACCTTCTTGAGAATATTTTGTTTGTTTACTATTTGGGAATAATTTTAATAGAAGCATAATCTTGTTCAAGTGTTTTCTTCAATACCTCTGAGTCAAATAGCATGTGTTGTCTGAATATTTCAATTTCCAATCGTTTAAGAAAACAAATCAGCTTCATGTTTCAGAATTAGCAATCTCTCAAATATTTTGTTTTTCCATTTATCATCAGCGATCAGATTCTGATTCATGAGACCTTGGCAATAAAGCAAAACAAACAAAAAGATTTCATACACTTTATTAATTTGTTAGGGAAAACCATCAGTTGAAATCTGGAAGACAACTTGGAAAAACTGCCCTGTAATAAGAATACAGAAGGTAACCCTTGGGCCTTATGCATAACTTCAGATCGAATACTAAAGTAAGGCTTAACTAATATTTTAAAACCAAATGCAGCATTAAGAAAAGTAACAAACATAAAAAAAAGACCTAAAACTGATAAAATTCACGCTTTAAAGAAACAGCCCAATGTAATTGATAGACTCATATCTCTATTTAAGCTCAATACAGGTTCTATGAGTGGTGATCTGTGATATAGTGAGACTTACCACACAGGCCAAAACTAAAGCAATGGCAAAGGATGATGATCCGGGTCCATCATGAAAACCAATAGCTACTGCTAAAGCAGAGACAGCTGCAGAATGAGACGAGGGCATTCCACCAGATCCAAGAAGTCGTTTAGCATCCCACCGCTTTTCTTTATACCTGTGTTTCTAGAATTAAAACTATAAACAATTAGAAAGCAACTATTTCAGAAATAGTGCAATCTGAACATTTTCTTCTTCTTGACAATCAACATTTTTTTCATAGCCCTAAAGAAGATTTATCTATACTGTGCACTAACAACAACAAAGTTTTCAAGTACAGTACATTAAAAGACAGATTTTCAGCATTTTAAGACTAAAATAATTTGCACTTAAAGTTACAAAATCAGATCTCAATTTCTATGTTTAAGATTTGAAGTTTGGAATACTCAGAGCTAACATATTTGAGAATTATGATTTTACAAATTAAGACCACAATCAATTAGATTTTCCATCCGTATAAATCATTCCATGGAACTTAACACACTCACAATTCAAAACTGCACAATTCATGAAACCAAATTTATAAATGTCAGACATTTAGAAGAAAATAATAACTTTGATAGGATTTTTGGTATTCAGCTGCATAGTTTGAGTCAATATACATTGACCCATATTTAAAAGAGATTTGAAATTCCCCTCTGCTTAAATACTATTTTTCATTAACTGAAACTAAATTAGTACTTCCAGAGTAAGATTAATCATTAGCAAAATCTATGCAGTATTAGTTACACCCAAGCAGATGCATATTTTACTTTTGTGTTGGCGGAAGCAACCAGATTCAATATTTTCAATTAAGAAAATATATTTGATGCAGGAGCATCCAGTGGTGTAAGGGCAATCATACATCACCCAAAAATATCTTTACTTTCATTTAGCTTTTTGTAGATGTTTTTGCATTTCTGGATACCCTTTTCATCGAAGATGAATTCCCAACTTTCAAAAATGTTCTTCTGCTTTTTTTGCTCGACTGCTATTTTTAGCAGGTGTGAATTTGAAGGCGTGCAAAGGCATAAATTTTAGGGAAGCTTCAGGACAGAAAAATAAGCGCTTTGGCAAAAGAATCAGATCAAGATCATTCCTGGTTTGAAAGTTATTCAAGTTTCAGTTTCTACTTTTTGCCCTAAAAACTCTTTCGAGCCCTGTTTGAGGCACTAAACGATCTCGTACAGGCCCAGAAATCGTCGAAACCGGCGGAGCTAGTTCTCAATGTGTTCTTCACTCCGAGACCTTTCCAACAGTTCAAATGGTTCGAAAAACGGAGTCCCGGATCAAAAGTTATGGCTTTCGGAAGTTGGTCAATTTTTGGAAAATTGTCAATTTTCAAATTAGGACTCACTTTTTGGAAAATTGCCAATTTTCGAATTAGGACTCAGTTTTTGGATTTCAAATTGTAAGTTTGGGCGCCAAACCGCCAAAACTCATCATTCAATGGTGGTTTTTGGCTCCAATTAGGAGGGAGTTTTATTGCTGGGCTAGTTCTAATTTTTGGGCAGCTTTTTGGGAAAAGAGTACATGGAAGAAAAGGGGAATCCCTGTAGTTTTTGTAACTGGCATGTATTGCAGAACTCGAGGATTTGAGATCCTTTGCATGTAATATTTTTGTATTCAGAATAATAAAATTATTCTTGGGTTGTGTGTGAATTTTTGTGTCTCGGATTAGCACCCTCATCAAGTGGTATCAAAGCGGGTTTTCTTGAGCGTGTGGACAGATCGTCGATCGTGAGGCAGTTCGCACCAAGACCATGGTTGTGGGTTCGAGATATTCAAGATGCCTCCAAGAGTGATGCGTGGTAGGCGGGGTGGTGCCGGAGGTGCCAGAAATGCTGGTGGAAGAAATCCATTGGCGGCTGAGGGTTTTAGAGCCCTCCAGAGACAAATTGATGCATTGCAAAGAGAGTTAAGAAGAGGGGTACCACCCAAGGAAAGAAGAAAGTGAGGATGAAGAAGAGGTGGAAGATTCAAATGTAGAAGAGGAAGAAGAAGCGATTGATCAAGATCAAATGCAACTGATAAGGGCCATTTCGAAGATCAAAAAAAGACCAGAGTAGAAGTTTCCAATTTTTCAAGAAGTTTGAACCCAAACGAGTTGATTGATTGGATCAACGAGCTGGAAGAGTATTTCGAGTATGAAGAAGTAAAGGACCTGGATCGGGTTAAGTTTGCAAAAACGAAGCTGAAGGACCACGCTAATATCTGGTGGAAAGAGGTCCAACTAGAAAGAAATAAGGAAGGAAAAGGAAAGATCACCAGATGGGATCGCATGGTGGAGAAACTGAAGAAGCAATTCATGCCAGTGGACTATGAGTTAGATCTACTAAAGAAATTGCAAGGGTTGAAGCAAGGAAGTCGATCTGTGAAAGAATACACAAAAGATTTTCACAAGATTATCATCAAAACGGGACATGCAGAGGCCAACAAGGAGAAGGTAGCCCGTTATCTTAATGGGTTACAGTCGAGCATTCAAGAGGAGCTAAGCCTGGTCAAGATGACCACCATGGAGGATGCGTACCAATTTTCTCTGAGAGTTGAAGAGAAGCTGAACAAAAGATTTGACAGCAAGCAAAAAAGACGAGGAGGTCAAAGCGGAAGGGGTAGTGGAAGATCTTTTGAAAGCCGAAATGAGGATGAGAAGAAAAATGAAGATGTGGGTACCAATCAAAGCCAGAAGAATGACAACTTCTACCGCCCTTGTGATCAGAATAGTGGTGATAAAAGAGGTAGAGGACGAGGAAGATTTGGGCAAGGACCCGGAAGAGGTGGTATCAAAGGAACTTGTTTCCAGTGTGATGAAGAAGGGCATCGAGCCTATGAATGTCCACAACACCAAGGAAGGACAGACAGAAGACCAGAAGGTCGTGCAAGGGTTGCGCATGCAGATGAGGAGGCTCAATCCGAGCATTTAGATGATGTTGAAAGGGAAGAAACCCTAGTGGTTAGAAGAGCCCTGGTGACTGAAGAGAAGAAGCTAGAACAGAGGAAGAATTTGTTCCGCACAAGGTGCAAGTGTGAAGACAAATGTTGTGATGTCATTATTGATGGTGGGAGCACCGACAATCTGGTGTCAGAAGATATGGTTACGAAGTTGAAGCTGAAGAGGGAAAGGCATCCACATCCATATCGAATTGCCTGGTTGCAAAAAGACCATAAAGTTCTGGTCAATGAGCAGTGTCCCGTGAAGTTCAAGATTGGAAGCTATCGTGATGAGGTACTTTGTGATATCATCCCTATGGATGCATGTCACCTGTTGTTGGGGAGGTTGTGGCAATTCGACGGGTGAGCTATACATGACAGCCATACAAACACTTATTCCCTGCTGAAGGATGGAGTCCGCCATAAGTTGAAACCCCTAAAGAAGGCCGAAGAAAAGGTATGCAGTAGTGCTAGAATTTGCTATGTTGATGGAAGGAAATTTTTAGAAGGCATGAAGCATGAGTATGTGTGTTATGCATTGATACCTAGAATGGATAAGAAGGATAGTGTGAAGGTGCCAGTAGAAGTTTTTGGGTTATTGAATGAGTTTCAGAATATTGTTTCTGATAATGTACCTGAGGGTTTACGACCAGTGGGGAAGATCAGTCATCAGATTGACTTGATCCCTGGAGCCAGTTTGCCGAATAAGGCAGCTCACAAGATGACTCCTGCAAAGAATGAGGAGTTGAACAGACAAGTTGAGGAGTTGTTGAGAAAGGGTTTGATTCAAGAGAGTCTGAGTCCATGTGCAGTACCTGCAGTACTAGCACCAAAGAAGGATGGGGAGTGGAGGATGTGTACAGACTCCCGGGCGATAAACAAGATAACGATCAAGTATAGATTTCCCCTGCCAAGGATGGATGACCTGATGGACTGTTTGAGTGGAGCTCAGTACTTCACAAAGATTGATCTGAAGAATGGATATCACTAGATCCGGATTCGAGAGGGAGATGAATGGATGACTGCCTTCAAGACCAAAGAGGGCCTGTTCGAGTGGTTAGTCATGCCTTTTGGGCTAACCAATGCACCGAGCACATTCATGCGGCTCATGAACGAGGTATTGAAAGTGTTTCTAGGAAGTTTTGCTATTGTGTATTTAGATGATATTTTGATATTCAATAAGTCACTGGATGAGCATATGATGCATATCGGTAGAGTCTTTGAGAAATTAAGAGAAGAGAAATTGTTGATTAATCTAAAGAAGTGTAGTTTTGTGAAGAAGGAATTAGTGTACTTGGGGTTTGTTGTCTCGGCAGAAAGTCTCAAGATGGACCTAGAGAAGGTGAAAGCTATTCTAGAATGGCCTACCCCAAGAACTACTACTGAGGTGAGATCTTTTCATGGTCTGGCTAGTTTTTACAGAAAGTTTATTAAAAACTTTAGTAGTATTTGTGCACCCCTGACTGAAAAAATGAGAGGGGATAGAAAAGAGTTCAAGTGGAGCACTGGAGCAGCAAAGAGTTTTGATCTATTGAAGCAGAAGGTGACAGAACAACCTGTTTTGGCCCTCCCAGATTTCAATAAGGTGTTTTAGGTGGATTGTGATGCCAGTGGTTGTGCTATTGGAGCAGTGTTAAGCCAAGAAGGGACTGTGAACGAACTAGTGAGCATGGGAGTGCTAGTGCCATTGCTAGTGCTATGTTAGTGCCAGTGCCAGTGCCACTGGCATTATTTGTGGTTCTTCTAATTTACCACTATCTGCAATAGTTCAAGCATTAAAGAAATGGAGGCATTATTTGTTGCCGAAGGAATTTCTTTTGTATACTGATCATCAAGCATTACAGTACCTAAGTAGTCAAGGAAAATTAAATCAGAGGCATATGAAATGGGTAGAATTTTTGCAAAGTTATACCTTTGTTTTAAAGCATAGGAGTGGGAAGTCAAATAGGGTTGCAGATGCCTTAAGTAGGAGGCAGACATTGTTGACAGAAATGCAGATTGAGGTGGTTGGGTTCAGTGAACTCAAGACATTGTATCCAAATGATCCTGATTTTGTAGAGGCTTGGAAAGCTTGCAAGGAGCCTATTACAATTGACAGGACAAAGTGGTTGGATTTCATAATTCGGGAAGGCATGTTGTTTAAAGGAAGTCAATTGTATATTCTGAGGAGTTCCATGAGGGAGAACCTAATAAAGGAAAAGCACAGTGGAGGAATGGCAGGACATTTTGGTCGGGATAAGACCGTTGCCATTATCAGTGAACATTACTATTGGCCTCAGTTATCACAGGATGTGAAGAAGTTTGTGCAGAGTTGCAGGGTATGTCAAATGGCTAAAGGAGTGAGCCAGAATACAGGGTTGTATCAACCCTTACCTGTACCAAAGAGGCCGTGGGAGGATATAAGTATGGACTTTGTTCTTGGTTTGCCAAGGACACGGAGAGGGAATGATTCAATATTTGTGGTAGTTGATAGGTTTTCAAAGATGGCACATTTCATCCCATGCCAGAAGACCCATGATGCAGTCCACATTGCTGACTTGCTCTTTAGAGAGGTGGTGAGGCTACATGGTTTGCCAAAGAGTATAGTCTCAGATCATGACACCAAATTCGTTGGATACTTTTGGAGGACCTTGTGGAAGAAGTTGAAAACAGAGTTGAAGTTCAATTTTGCACACCATCCGCAACCTGATGGGCAGACTGAGGTTGTGAACAGAAGTTTGGGTAACCAATTGAGATGCTTGGTAGGAGATAAGCCCAAGGGATGGGACTTGATCTTAACCTAGGCAAAATTTGCTTACAACAATTCTGTCAATAAAAGCACTAGTAGATCACCATTACAAATTGTGTATGGAAGTAGTCCTAGGACTGCTCCAGAATTGAGAAAGATGGACCAAGAGAAGAAGACAAGTGTTGAAGTTGAAGACTTTGCAGAACACATCAAGAATATGCATGAGAAGGTAAAAGAACATATTAATAAGATGAATATGCAGTATAAGGCTAAGGCAGATCAGAAGAGGAGGTATAAGGAGTTTCAGATTGGTGATGAAGTGATGGTGCACTTGAGGAAAGAAAGGTTTCCAGTGGGAACCTATAACAAATTGAAGATGAAGAAGTTTGGTCCCTGTAAAATTTTGAAGAGGCATGATTTAGGGAACGAATATGAGGTAGAGTTGTCAAATGGAGTCAACATTTCCCTTGTGTTCAACATTGCAGATTTGACAGAGTATCATGAGGGTGGCGCAAAGGAAGTACCAACAATGGAACAGAGTGGAATTCCAATACCTACTTCAAAGGAGGAGATTGAAGAAATCTTGGATAGTCGTGTGGGAAGGAGTACCAGAAACAAACAGTATGAAGAATATCTGGTGAAGTGGAGAGGCAGGCCTGTGGAAGATTCATCCTGATTGTCTAAGGCAGAGGTTCACCGTTTGGGTTTTCCTCAACCATCTGAGACGTGACGGGGTCACTTCTCAAATTACCTTGGGTGTCTGATGCAGGAGCATCCAGTGGTGTAAGGGCAATCCTACATCACCCAAAAATATCTTTACTTTCATTTAGCTTTTTGTAGATGTTTTTGCATTTCTGAATACCTTTTTCGTCGAAGATGAATTCCCAACTTCAAAACTGCTTTTCTGCTTTTTCTGCTCAATTGCTATTTTTAGGAGGTGTGAATTTGAAGGCGTGCGAAGGCATAAATTTTAGGGAAGCTTTAGGACAGAAAAATAAGCACTTTGGCGAAAGAATCAGGTCAAGATCATTCCTGGTTTGAAAGTTATTCGAGTTTCAGTTTCTGCTTTTTGCCCTAAAAACTCTTTCGAGCCCTGTTTGAGGCACTAAATGGTCTCATACGGGCCCAAAAATCGTCAGAACCGGCGGAGCGGGTTCTTAACGTGTTCTTCACTCTGAGACCTTTCCAACAGTTCAAACGGTTTGAAAAACAGAGTCCCAGATCAAAAGTTATGGCTTCCGGAAGTTGGTCAATTTTTGGATTTCAAATTGTAAGTTTGGGCGCCAAAACTCATCATTCAAAGGTGGTTTTTGGCTCCAATTAGGGGCGGAGTTTTATTGCTGGGCTAGTTCTAATTTTTGGGCAGCTTTTTGGGAAAAGAGTGCATGGGAGAAAAGGGGAATCCCTATAGTTTCTATAACTGGCATGTATTGCAGAACTCGAGGATTTGAGATCCTCTGCATGTAATACTTTTGTATTCAGAATAATAAAATTATTCTTGGGTTGTGTGTGTGAATTTTTGTGTTTTGGGTTAGCACCCTCATCAATATTAATGCTCACAAATGACAAAACTAGATCAAGAGACTGAAACATACAGCAGGTACAATAGCAAAGGACTAAGGCAAAAGAGTCCTTAGAAGACACAAAGCAAAATTGAAAAAGTGAGAAAAGCCAGAAAAATATACTCACATAGGGATTAACCTAAAAAGAGTAACCCCAAAATAGTATAATTATTAATTGACGATGAGGGGAAGACCCTACAAAGCAGTAGAGATAGATGAAGAACACCCAATAGAGATAAAAATCATCGAGTCTCAATGTTTAATAACATGTTGGAGGAGCCAGCAATACTATAACCAATCACTCTAGGAGTACCAATGCATGATGGACAATCATAGGAAGCAATTGATTTTATATAGAGTCTCTCCTAACACTCAAAGCTGAAGAACTGCTGGTAATTGGAAAGAAACTAGTGGAGTAAGTTTTCCCTTGAGACCTATGTCATGGAAAGTGGCGTGAGAGGATTCCCAACATCAAGAAAAGAAAAAACTGCAATCATTAGAGTGAGAACCAAGGTTTTGAGGAGCCCTACCTATAGCAGACCACAAGGATGATAAACACATTGCAGATCTGTCTCCATCTATAGATGAATCAATAGTATCCAAACGGCACTTCACACCTCCAACATCTATGATAGGTTGAATGGAGGTAAACATTCTAGACAATCTAGGACCACCACACAGAGATCTGCACTTGAACCTCGTGACCTTGCAAAGAAAAGGGATTAAGAACCTCTTATCAAGGTAATGAAAGAAGGTGGATGAAGAACCATCAAAATCTCTATATAAAAAATAGTCTCCTCAAACTCCACCTCCTAAAGAGAACAAAGGTGGCAAAATCTTTCACTCAGTAAAATATGGTGGTTCATCTCGACAAGAAGCTAAAGGGAGCACACCCACACCTAGTCTAAGGGAATCCTCAAACCATGAGACCAATGATGTTGAAAATAGGTGTGCCGAACGATGGTCCCATTGACAACAAATAAGAAATACTCAACATGGAAAGCTAGTTTTGAACTAACAAAATTCAAAGGGAAATTCAAGTAATTTAGATTATAGATGGTAAATATCTTCTTTAATGTAAGGATTGAGGGCCCCTTTCCCTAGAAGAAGGTGATGAAAGGTGTATAAGGAGTATCTAAAGGGAGGAATCTGGACCAACAAAATTTCAATAAACTAAAAGAGCAAACAAACCTCAAAGAACCAACAATGCCTACATTTAAGCAGACCCAAGAGGCAAACTCCTCTAAGTAACAAAATGCCAAAAAAGTAAATATCCAATATGACAAATCAGAATCACCCATACACCTCAACTTATGTATAAACCAAGTTAGTTTGAAGATACTCTTCTGAAGAAGGGGTTGGGCAAAAATTCAACTTGGACAGTATATTGAGGAACTATTTGGTTGCACTAAAGCACATGCTGAAGCATAATTGTTTGAACCCTCTCAACTCAAACCTAATAAGAAGGAGCCAGATTGGGCCCCCAAACCTTCGAACCACACAATGCTGTACACTTAATCATTGCATCAAAAAGACGTATCTTGGAAGGGATATCCTATAAATGAACCTAAAAACACCAACGCTCAAGAACAAAAAGTGAGGCATATCCTTTGCAAAGATGAGACTAGGAGGCAAGCCAAAAGGAGAGAGAACCTATAAACTAAACTCCTAGTAAGTATGATAATGGTTAACTCCACAAGGCCCACTATGAAGAAGAAATGAAACATGGAAAGAGCATCATTGATGGTCTTGAAAACCCTAACCTTAATTCTGTTAAAGTTTGCCAAAAACTGGTGAAGATCACTAAACTCCATGAAAGAAAGAAAATATATTATTGACCACAAATGGCCAAAAATAGATCAATGGAATTAAAACATACTGCAAGTACATAGCGAAGGACTGAGGAGAAAAGGAGGCCCTACAGAAAAAGTAAAGACAAATGAGAGCCAACCTAAAAAAGGAAAAGCCACCAAGTAAGTACAATAATAAAAGAGAAGGTGGAAGACCCCATAAGATAACAAATAGAAGAAGACCATCCAAGTGAACAACTAAAATCCACAAGTGTCCATTTTTTGAGATGCATTGGAGTGGCCAATGACAATGTCATCAATCATAGTGGGAGTACCAATGCAAAGTTTTAGAAAGTTCACCAAGGGGAATCCAAAGCTATCACACTAGACAATCCTAGAAGGTACTTGATGTTTCATAGAAACCCCCTAACATTTGAGACCGAAGAACTATTGGTATGTGGTGATAAAGCTAGTAATGTGAGCATTTCATTGTGATCTACACCATAGAACAAAGGTGAGAGAGGGTCTCAAAAGATTGGATGGTATAGAACCACTAGTGTGAAAGTCGGGATGCCACAACCATATTAGAAAAGGAAGAGCAATGCCTCACCGATCTATGCTCATCCATACACGAATTAGATGTGTATAAAGGGTGCTTAACACCTCCAATCTAGTGATAGTCTAAAAGAAAGAAGTAGTCTATCTAGTAGGTTCAAGATCATCATAGTGAGACCTATGCTTAAACCTAGAGATCTTAAAAAGGAAAAGGGTAGCGAAAGAAAATGAAAAGGGAACCACCAAGATCTCTATATGGACAATAGTACCTACTGCAAGTTTCATAGTAGACAAGGGAACCACCAAAATCTCTACATGGACAATAGTACCTCCCACAAGTTTTATGGTAGACAAGGCACTAGAGAATAAAATTCTCCTTAGATTTGTAATGTCTTTTTAAATTTTCCTTATTTTTCCTTAAATAATAAAATCTAACTCGCAATAAGTATGTAACCAACCTAGAAATTGTAGTTTTAAAATTTATTATATATTTCAGATTTAATGCTTAGCATGTATTTCAGAAAGATAGAATTTATACTCTTATCTCTGTTGCAAATACTCCTCCAATCTGCAGTGATCTCTTTTATTTAAATGCCTTTGAAATGTCTTAAAGTCTGGCTGAATCAGGGGTTTTCATCCACTAACTCAACAATGGAAATTAAGGGGTTTTTGTCTTTTAATTTCAAACCTTGAGGGGTTTTGTCCTCAGGTTGCTAAACCACGGTTCACATTCCACAAGGGAAAATAAAATTTAAAAAAAAAAATCTTCCAAATTGATGTCCCTTTCTCCTTGATCGATCTTCCTTATAGACATTATCCCTTCATGAGACACAACCCTTCACGTGCCTTTTGACCATTATTAACTCTAATCTTTATTTAATTTCAGTTTTATAATATTAACTATTTTTCTCTAGGCGCTTCTTTTAATATCCTTCACAGCTTGTGTATGATATTATCTGTTGTTATAATGTTAGGTGGGGGCATTACAATCCGCCCTTTCCCAAAATTGTTTGTCCTCAAGCAATCGTAAAATAGGATACTGAAGGATTTCCTTACTCTCCCATGTTGCATCTTCTTCAGGAAGATCTTTCCATTGAATCAGATATTTTGTCATGGTTTTATTTCTTAGCTTTCTCTCTAAAATTTATAATGGTCTCAGGAATCAAAATCAATTTTCCTTCATCATCCAATGGGGTTAGTTTTAATGAAGGAATAATTTGAGTTCCTAAAGCTCTCTTTCTTGCAATGGTTGTAGATGTTACTAAACATTGTGCTGCACATGCTACTTGTCCATTCCTAAAACATTTTTCCATTCTTTTTGTTGTTATAACTCTAGGAGCTCCCTCGGTAATGCCTTGTAACACTACGTCTTTACCCTCTGATTTGAACCTTAATTCAATCCTATGGTAATTTTGTGCAAACTCTCCCAAAGAGTGTAGCCATTGCAATCCTAAGGCCATATTGGTTTCTCCTACACACACCACATATAAGACTTCTTGCATTTTGTGTCTACCAAGGGTAACATCCAATTGTTGAATTTTCTTAGTGCAAGGGATGGTAAAACTATCTGCTACTATAACATTGAATCCACTGAAATCTTATGTTTGTAACCCTCTTCTAGCAACTAATCCTTCATCAATGAAATTGTGTATCGCTCCATTATCAATTAGGACAATTACTTTGTGGCCTTGTAGGACCCATTGTACTCGAAAAGGATGATATTTAGGACCACCTGACAAGGTTGCAAGTGTGCATTTTGAATGTTCACTTTCTTCTTTTGATTTAGTTTCACATTCAACTACTTTGAGTATTCACTTGGCCTTTTCCCAAACAAAGGTGTCCAGGTTCCCATGGTCTTCTACAAGAAAAAAATAATTTGTTTCGGCACAACTCATCTTTGATTACTTCATCAAAATTACTCTTTGATGATAATGCCTTGTCTTCTACAAGAAAAACATAATTTGTTTTGGTACAACTTATTTTTGGTTACTTCATCAAAATTACTCTTTGATGATAATGCCTTTTGTTGAGAAAAACCTTCTTGAAAAGGATCTGCATTTGGCCCTATAGGAGGGTTTTCCTGAAAGAACTTATTTTTGGCTACAGAAGTCTCTGAATTCAAAGCTTTTTTTATAGCTTCTTTAAGGTTTAATGGATCAAATGCCTTAATTAAACCTCTTAGGTGAAAATTGAAGACTGTTCACATCTTTTTCCTCTTAACTATGCAACACATACTGACATCCCCTGGAAACCATGGCTGCTAAGATGAAATTGTGTAGAAATTCATATTTTGGTTGCAAAAAGGAGGAAAATCAAAGCTTTAGGCTAAGCTTCTTTAATCCCAATTCTTTTTCCAAATGTCAGTGGTGTTAGTTTTAGGATCAGAAATGAATAAGCACAAAATGCAACATAGTGAGCAAAGAACACAAAATTTATCCTGGGAAAACCCTCCTACTCAAGGGAGAAAAACCCAACAACGATATATCTCTCTTATATCAGAAAGTGTAAAATAAGAGCAGAAATCTGCTTTACAATCAGACCCTTCTCAAGGGTGAATTAATTCAATGGATAATAGCACCTATCCTTTGATGCAAAAATAAATATGTTTATCCTTGAAGTTGGTCTACTTCTCCAAGATGGTAATCTGCTGCTAAAGGGCGAACTTCTACTCTGTAGAAAATGTGAAAGACTTGATGATCAAATGGAATTATCATCACCTTCTATATATACAATGTAAGGTGCCTCTTCACAAGGGTCGGCCTCATTCAAGAACCAAGGCGATTTTTCATCCCGGGTCGGCCTTATAAGTTTAAAATAATATTTATATAAAGTAAGTCTGACTTGCCTTGGAATTATTTGTTCATCATTTATTATTTTGATTTTGAGAAAAGGATATCTCCCACAGCTATAACATCAACACTCCCTCTTAGCTAGGGAGGTATCCTTCCAGATATCCATGTCATGGAATCTCTCAACATGACATCCAAAATGGCTACACCCATTTGTGAAAAAGAGTTCATCACAGAGCCACTCAATGTGATATCGTCATGGAGTCACTCAACATGACGTCCACCATGGCTACTCCCATGTGTGGAAAGCAACATGTGCACAAATGCCCATCACGAAGTCACTCAACGTGATGTCGTCATGGAGTCTCTCAACATGACGTCCACCATGGCTACTCCCATGTGTGGAAAGCAACATGTGCACAAATGCCCATCACGAAGTCACTCAACGTCTCATCACAAGTACAAAGGATTCATCACAGAGTCTCTCAACGTGATGTCATCATGGAGTCTCTCGACATGACATCTCATCTCAGTCTCAAAGATGAACAAGGGCTCACACCTCATATTTCTCCGTCTCAGAGAAATATACACTACAAGGGCTTTCACCTCATATTTCTCCGTCTCACAAAAATATACTCTACAAGGGCTTTCACCTCATACTTCTCTGTCACAAAGAAACATACACTAACAAGGGCTTTCACCTCATACTTCTCCGTCACAAGGAAATATACACTAACAACAAATCTTCAAGATGATGCGACTCCCTCTGAAGCTCAAAGTATTTGCATCAACCTCCTGACCTCCTCGTCCAAGGTTGCCTCTGTTGGTTTGTCACACTCCCTCTGAATGTTATTTCCTCCTCTTCGAAAAAACTGATCGCAATGACAATCTGTATGGGTTCTTTCTCTTCGAGAGATGTCTCCAGCCATCAACTCAATCCCATGGCTACAAGATGTGTCTCCATTCTTCACCCTGCATGAATTCCTCACAGGATGCATCAAGCTCTTCTTCTCTTGAATGCAATCTCTAATGCTTCTCGGTCCACCTTGAAAGAATTTTAGAGAGTTTAATAATAGTTCATATAACTCAACTATCTTGAAGAGAAATACCAATGCTAGAAGCATACATGATTCACTATCCCAATGTTATAGCATGAATTAATAACTACATAAAAATTCATGAACATTATTCAAACATGAAATACTTATCTCATTGAAATCAGAATCTCCTTATGTGTTACACTTAAACGCTTTTTAGGTCTGCACTTATCTTTCCGGACCCAGTGAACCCTCACTAGAGATGAGTTTGAAATGCTCGATACAGTATGAGCCAAGTCCCCGACTATGGCGAATGTGAGTTGATTTTTGTAATCGCGTGATTACTATCACTTCCCTTTGTCCATGGTTCCTCTTAAGATCAGATCTCCAAATACGCCCAGATTTGTTCTTCACTATTGTCTTCAAAAATCAGATATCAAGGATGGCAACATGTAAAGATACAACATACACCACTCCATCACTCAGGATGCTCAAAGATCAGGGATAGACTTCATTAACTCCTCATTCCAGATGTCTCAAGGTTGTGACCCAGTATGATTTGCACAGAAAATAATAGATATATTGCAGTCCTTTTACTCACAAGGCAGACCGCACCAATACAAAACATAAACACCAACGTACAAGAAATTCAAAGGGTTGCAGAAGTTGTTTATAAGTTCTTAGCATAAGCAAACCAGACAATAGCATACCCGCACCAATGAGCACACATACGGCAATCACTCAGAATCACACCAAACTCCAAAAGGTAACAGCGATTTATTCTTCCAGCTAACGGCTTCAACCTCAGGCGCACTCATGGAAGAAGCGAAGTTATACTTCTCATTAACACAGGGACTCGGCGCTCATCATATCTCTCAATACGTATCTCCTCAAAACACAACATACAACCATACATTTCAGCGATAACATACTCCAATAATAGCTTCACACGTCGAGGGAAAATATTCACGCATCCAAGAACATAATAGAGACCTTTTGCACCCACGAAATTTCAGGAAAAGGTGAAGTCTCTTTTTAAAGGAAAGACCACAATCCTTGCTTTGAAACCGTCACACACTAAGTGCAGAAGCATACACTAAATCTAAAGCCGTCACAAAAAATAAAAGAGTCGTTGCATATACTAAACTCATTGTTGCCCAAAAAGGTTTATGAATCCCGTGATTAGACTTCAGGCCCGACTGTTCATTTTAAATCCCGATTATCACAGTAATGTTTCTATCTTTAGATTTCGCAATATCACCTATGTCCACCGTTTTTCACTCATGCCTAACTTACTTCCTTCAAAAAACGCGAAACAGGAACAACAGTATTACTGAAGGAAACGATAATCCTGTAATGACAATTTTGGCTCCCGTCAAATACCAATTTAAACCAAAACTTCTCGATTCAACATAGTGTCTAGCTTGGCCCGCATACTCCAATCTAGTCGACTATCATCAATAGATGGAATGCCTTCTAGCGTGACTTCTTTTGCACTCACAAGCGACCTTGGTGCGGCTTAGTGGAGGTTCTACAGATTTCTTTTCTATGTGGCCTAGACAAATCTGATCAAGTTTCTTGAATCCACTCTGATACCATGTTAGTTTTAGGATCAAAAATGAATAAGCAGAAAATGCAACACAGTGAGCAAAGAACATAGAATTTATCCTCGGAAAACCCTCCTACTCAAGGGAGAAAAACCCAGCAACAATATATCTCTCTTATATCAGAAAGTGCAGAATAAGAGCAGAAATCTGCTTTACAATCAGACCCTTCTCAAGGGTGAATTAATACAATGGATAATAGCACCTATCCTTTGATGCAAAGATAAATATGTTTATCCTTGAAGTCGATCTGCTTCTCCAAGATGGTAATCTGCTGCTGAAGGGCAAACTTCTCCTCTGTAGAAAATGTGAAAGACTTGATGATCAAATGGAATTATCATCACCTTCTATATATACAATGTAAGGTGACTCTTCACAAGGGTCAGCCTCATTCAAGAACCAAGGCGACTTTTCATCCTGGGTTGGCCTTATAAATTTACAATAATATTTATATATAGCAAGTCCGACTTGCCTTGGAATTATTTATTCATCATTTATTATTTTGATTTTGAGAGAAGGATATCTCCCACAGCTATAACATCAACAAGTGGGTTGAATTTTTGCATCTTTTCCCTCATAAAAAAATTATCACCTTCTTAAATATAATTGTTGCTGTTATCAGCTGTTCCACATCTTATCTTATTCTAGTCTCAAGGGGACGTCTACCCTGTAAATATGGTGCCAACTTATTCATGCATTCATTGGAGAGGTCTTTGGTGTCTTGCAAGATCTCTTAAAATGTTTCCTTATAGAGCCCTGATGAATAACTTAAAAGTAATCCTTTCTTCATGAGGAACTTGTAAAATTCTGTTGCGATCTGAAACATTCTCAAATTGACTTAAATTTTGAAGAAAAATCCCCTTTCCAAGCTAGTTCCCCATGTTCAGCATAGGTTTCCAAACTTGACACACCGGAACACAGCTTTCAAAATATATCATGAATTTGTAAAAATTGTCCAGAATTACTAAGCCAAGTTCCAATTTAGGAGCAAATACCTCATTACCTTCTAGTACAGCCAAGAAGCCTAGATGGCTTACTCAAACAATGCAAGAGGCAAAAAAACAAGCAAAAGTATCAAAGACTTCTTTCTGAGTAGGTCCCCTAAAAAAATTTCTAAGTTATGCTTCATTAATGTCTTCCATCGTTGATACAAATCTTTTTAGTTTTGAGGAGGCAAATTTAGAGCAAGTGCGGCAAGATTTCATGTCAAGAGTACCACTCCATTATGCAAAATGATGTTTGGGAGATTGTCAAGACTAGAAAGGAAGTTAGTGATTGATTCCAAGTGGTTGTAAAAGGTGTAGCATGCAGCGAACAGGAGCATAGAGAAGTACAAGGCTAGATTTTTTACACAAGGATTCTCCTAGAGAGGGAGATGACTACAATGTAGCATTTGCTTCAATTCTGAAATATAGTTCAATCAGGGTAATTATGTCTCTTGCATCTTATTTTGATTGGTCCTTAGATCAAATGGATGTAAAGACAAAAAAAATTTATGGCAATATAGAGGAAGAAGTGCATATCAATCAATGTGGAGTTCTTGAGGTGCATGAGCGAGAGACCCATATATGCAAGTTGAAGAAGACCATGTATGGGCTAAAGCAAGCACCACATGCTTAGTATTCATGAATTGATGAATACTTGTTGAATTGGGGGTTCACCAATATTGTCGTAGATCCTAACCTTTACTGTCTGTTTGATGAATCAGATATGTTAGTTTTGGACCTTCGGTCCTATATGTGAATGAATTGATCCTTAAAAGTAGCATCGAGAAGCTCATAGTATGCTAAAAGGAGAGTTGACCTATAATATTGATATTTGGACATCAGCCTTATACACTATTTCCTAGATCTTGAAGTGTGGTTTGGTACAAGCAAGGTCTTCCTTGGTCTAGGGAGGTACACAATAGAGATTCTAAAGAGATTTTAGATGATGAATTGCAAGCCCCTGTCTACTCCCATGGTTTTAAATCTAAAATTGGTTGTGGATTTAGATTTGTATTTGTTGGATACTTTGGTGTACAAGCAATTTATAGGCTCTCACATGTATTTGATGAATCCCCAACCTAATATTTGCTTTGCAATGAATACATTGAGCCAAAGCAAATTCAATAGATTGTTGCAAAGCATGTGCTCCGATACTTGAAGGACACACTTCATTATGGGTTGAGGTATGTTGGAGATGAAAATTTGATGTTGCATGGCTTTTTGTGGATTCAAATTGGCCAAGTGATGTTAGTGCTAAGAAGAGCACTTCAAGTTTTTGGTTCAACTTGGGATCAAATATGATATCTTACTTCAGTAGGAAGCAAGCAGAAGTGGTAATGAGTTCAACACAAATAAAGTAAATAGCAGCCTCATCTACTAGTTGCAAGACTATCTAGCTTCAAAGGTTGCTAGCAAAAGTAGTCAATCAGATGTTGGAGCTGACAGTTGTGCACTATGACAATTAGAGCTGCATCAAGTTCTATAAGAATCCATTGCTTCACGAACATTCGAAGCACATACATTTGGTACCATTTCCTCAGAGATAAGAGTTCAAAATGGTGTACTGGTACTTGAGTATGTTCCCTCAAATTCACAAGTTGCAGACATTTTGATGAAGCCCCTAGCTAAGGGGAAGTTTGAGATATTGGGAGAGACTTGGATTGGTGTACATCACTTTCCTTGCAAAGAGGGAGTGTTAGATTTTTTACCTTGAATTGCTTGGATAGTATTCTCAAAGTAATGGCACAACTATGACAGCAGCAGATCCAAAACCTGTATAAAGCAAAGAGACTGGCATGAAGAGGATATAATTATATAGAAGAACAAGGCCCGGCTATATAGGGAGTTTTCTTGGACATTAGTGTCCACTGTCCAGTTAACTATTTAAGACTTGAGTAATTTGGTGATTTAACTTAGTCTTAACTACTTTGATTGGGAGTTATTAGTTGTTATACTAGGTTGATTCATTAGTCAGACTAGTCGATTGATCAATCAATCTGAATGTCACTGCAGTGAGTTATAAGCTTAACTTGGAGATTTACTTGCACCAAATCTAGTTTCTCTTAGTTATATTCCTAATGCACTTGTCTATTTCAAGGGCATATATTATAATTTTAATTATGATGCATGTAGAGTCTCTTTTCTAAAATTTCATTCCAGTGCAGTGTATTTCTTTTCAAATTTAATGAGAAGACAGTTTTCAATATTGTGTATTTTTGGTTCATATTTTCAGCAATATGTGTTTGTAGATTAGTATATTTAGAGATTATTAATTTGATTTAAGTTTTTGTGTTTTAAACTACCTAGTTTTAGGATTAAAAAATTTTAGTGCAGAATTTGCTTACCCTGGTCTGTATATTAGCAATATATGCAAAGGCTTATAATTTGAGCCCCAATTTATTCTCCTGCTAAATGGCCTCAACAAATGAATTGAGAGAATGATGCCCAACAAAACCCTTAGAGACACAATTCTTAATGAGTTACAAATTTACACAAAGGTGAAAGAGAAGCTCTTTCCTTCACCTCTATGCATTCAAAGGAGAATGACCTAGCAACCAAGTTCAAAAATTGATTCCTTAAATCTTAGTCTCATTGATACTAGACTTCTTTAAGAAGTTCAATTCTAATTTACTTACAAAGTTACAAATGTCTTCTTTGCTTTTTTTGGAGGAAAGATTATGTTGCAAAAACACCAAATCTTGTGAACCTAGCCATCCACATTCAATGCTGTCCTTGTAGCACTTCTAGCACAACACATGAAAAAGCATGTTTGAGGCCAATCACATGAAAAAGCGCAACAAGTTGACCCAAAAGTATCTCAATGTCCTCATTTTTGTACAATACAATCTTCGTCTTCGTATCAAAAAAGTGGAGGGGAAGGAAACCCATGATGTGATTAACTTGAATGACATTAGATACATATTTTAACTGAATTGTCAAGAATGTGAAACCCCTGATTACCAAGGAGATTGCTAAGTTTGGGAAGCAAGTGGTGGAAGGGGATACAGCAAGAAAATTGCAAATGAAAGTGAAAGCATCAAGAGGGATTAGACAGGATGATGACATGCTTGAGGATGAATTTTATCTGGAAGAATCTTTACCTTCCATTTTGAGGGTACAACTAAGAGTATGAGGAGCTTTACAGGGAACAAAAACTTGTAAAGTATTTATGGATTTGTAAGTTTTTATGATGATCAATCATCATATGACATTATGATGTGTTTTGTACTCCTTTTTGGTTTAAAAATTAAAACTAATAGATACCTATGCAATCTAAATCTATTTTTTATGCTTTTTAGCAGTATTTTGCATGTTATTGAAGTTTTTTTATAAATTTGCACATCTTTTGCCAAGCTTTTGACAAGTCTTGAGCCTGAGTCAAAACTTTGGGCTGTTGAACTTTGATTGAGTCTGAATTCCAAAACAATGTTAGAGACTGAGCAAACTCTGTGAGACTTCTTGATACTCAACTAAGGCTTAGCCAGTGATTAAAATTGGTTAAAACATATAAAAATAGGTCAAAATACATATTTTTTAAGTCTTTCTCCTCGAGGTAAACACGTCAATGTAGAAGAGAAAAGGGTTTCTATCTGAATAAAACTGGTGTTTCACAACGTATGATAAATTTGTGAATGAATTTAAGCTGCAGCAAGTCCCATTAGCTTGAGGATTTCTTTCTACTATTATACTCTTAACTTATATATCTTGTGATTTTTTATTTGCCAAGCCTTTGCTGATCCAACCCTAGCCTAAGTTGATATGGCACTTTTGATTGCCTAGTACAAGTCTACCAAGCATGACATTAAAAAATGAAAAAATAAAAAATAAATAACACAAACACGTGGATGTCCTGCTGTACTATGAAGGATGCCTTGTTTTTTGTGATTACGAGCAGATTGCATACAAAAGGTTAGACAATAAAACTCCAACATCCAAAGCAAGCACAAGCAAGTAACCAAAAGTTTAATAAGCAAAGTCTATTTAGCATCAACAATAAGAGCAAACATATAATGACTCTTTTTGATACCGTCTTTTTATCAGAAATAATGTCCCATGAGACTGCTCTAGGGTTACAGCTATAGTCAAGCGACCACCTGGCTCAGCTGTGACCTCTCACAGCTTCGGATTTCTCTATGCAATGATGTTTCATGTTGCATCTGTTTGAAATGATTAATTATATTCATGATTGTGTGTTTACAAATGGAGTGAAGAACTCCTTATAAAGGAAAATACAAGACGATGTTTCTAAAAGAAACAATTGTTAACTGAAGAAAACTAAAGCTAAAAAACAAGAAGATGCAAAAATGTGCAGAAGTTACTAAAATCACACTAAGATAACTAAAGATGAATAAAAACAAAGATGACCATTAATATTACATTTAATATTTTAATACCCCCCCTTAATGGTCATTGTACAAACAAAATCTAAGTCTACCCATCTTGTAATGGTCATCAAAATGCATAGTATGCAAACTCCTTCTACTTAGTTTGCTCCGCCACGTGAGTACTTTGCTAAGATGCTTCCCAGTTGGACTTCTCATCAGCCAACCGCTTTTTGCAATACCTCTGTATATGACCAACCTTCCCACAATAATGGCAAGTAATAGACTTCTTGGAGCCCTCCTCCCAATCGCCTCGTCCTTTCTACCAAGTGGACTTGCATTTGCCAACGTCCTTGGTAGTAAATGCTTGTTCAACACTAGGAGAGTCACCGCTGGTCCCAAACTGCTTCCTCCACCTATCTTGCTGCAAAAGCTTGTTGCACAGCTCATCGAACTTCAAGTCAACATTAGTGGATGTAATGTTGAGCATTTCAATGAAGTGCTTGTAGGAACGTGGCAAACTCTTCAAAGTGATCACCACCATATCCTCCTCTTCCATCTTATGACCAATGACCTCCAGTTGATCGCAAATATTTTTTATTTTCATCAAGTGCTCCTACAAAGACACTTGGTCATCCATCCTAATAGAGAACAGCATATTCTACAAAAAGAAAGCCCTTCCCTTGTCTGAGGTCTCATGAAGATCTTTCAAATGCTTCTAGATCTCCGTAGCAAACTTACCAAATGGTATTTCTGGTAACATCTCATCGGCGACAGATAATTTAAGAAGCATAACTGCATCCCTATTACCTCCATCATACTTGTCCTGATCCTTCCCAGCAACAGTGAAACAAACTTCTATACCTAGAACAAGCGCATCCAAACATCAGTATTCAAAGATGGTAAACATCCTCTGCTTTCACGTGTTGTAACTCATTGAACCTCTGCGTAATTTCCAACATAACATTGGACAAAGATGCCATCCCTCCTATTTTCCAAAGCACGGAAAACGAGGTAACACTGTGATCAATTGGCAAAACACTAGACAATCAACTGGCACAACACACAATTTTTCAAAACATTGTCTCAAAAGGAGGCTCAGAAACTGCAAGATTTTATAGAAAAACCTTCAAACCTCTGAAAAGTAAGATTTTTTCAGAAAAAAAAAATCCTCAAAAAACATTAGCAAAATTTTTATAGAAAAAATTTTGAAAACTCATTTCAAATTTTTTTATTTTTCCCAAAAAAATTGTCAAAACTAGCTTGAAATTTTTTTTTTCAAGCTGCCATGAAATCTAAAAAAATCCGTTCACAAACTGCTCAAAAAAACTTCACTTAGTAGAGAAAACCCTAGGTCGTAGCTCAAAAAAAACCAGTCCCATTAACAAATCTGCTCAAATGCAGGTTGACAAACCCACAAACGAGATAACAAAGTCACAGCAAATGTTTTCTGTAGAGAAAAAAACCCGAGAGGTGGCCAGGAAAAACATAAAGAACCCATGAAATTTCCAGGGTCGCACTTTTATCAACAGAAATCAGTCAAAAAACCCTCAAAATCCCGATGTAGAAAAGAACTCATGCGAATTTCAGACACTGCAATCTCAAAATCCCACGCTGAAAACCCTAGGAGAGCCTTCGTGGATTGTTCAAAACGCGCAAAAAAGAATAGACAGAAAAGATTAGAATCACACCAAACAGAGAAAAATGCGACCAAAAATTTTTGTGGTTCTCACAGAGTCGACCACAAAAAATATCGCCAGAGAGAAACCCAACACATAGAGTCATGGCTCAAAAAAAACCACGATCTTTCTTTAGTTGTGCACCAAACCTCAAAAATCCACCCTTAGAAAAAAAACACAAACAAGAAGACATGATTTTCACAGCAGAGCCCTTGACGCCACAGAACAAGGTTGCAAAAAAACCTCACCCAGAAAAAAAATCCAACATGTTTTCCTGAAGGAAAAGACACACGATTTTTGCTTCTTTTAAAACTTGAAAATCTGCCATAAACTTTATAAAAGTCTTCACAAAAGTCATCTGAAAAAAATCCGCCTCCAAAAACCCTCGAATTTTCTTTCAAAAAAAAAATCTAAAAAATTTCTTCGAAAAAAAAACCTGTTAATTAGGTTCGAGCCTATGCTCCGATACCATGAAATGATTAATTATATTCATGATTGTGTGTTTCCAAATGGAGTGAATAACTCCTTATAAAGGAAAATACAAGACGATGTTTCTAAGAGAAACAATCGTTGACTGAAGAAAACTAAAACTAAAAAACAGGAAGATGCTATAACATGCAAAAGTTACTAAAAACACGCTAAGATAACTAAAGACTAACTAAAGCTGAATAAAAGCAAAGATGACCATTAATATTAGATTTAATATTTTAATACTGTTTAGCTGCGGCATGCCAATTTTTTCATGGGTTTAGGGTTTCATTCCTCTGCTATTGCAGATCTCCCCAATCTTGGGAATAACAATGAAAATCTTTAAATGATTCAGCAATGAGATGATTCTCCTTCTGTTGATATTCGCATGGGGCAATCAATAGACCTACTTATAAATTATTTTGAGAGGGCTCTGGTGGGCAAGTTTTTAAGGGATTGGCCCCTACAAATTGCTGGTCAGCTGGGTAGATAGAGAATGGAGACCAAAGATCGAAGAGGATATTGGAATTTCCTTGTGTGGAGATAGAGAATGGAGACCAAAGATCGAAGACGATATTGGAATTTCCTTGTGTGGAGATAGAGAATGGAGACCAAAGATCGAAGACGATATTGGAATTTCCTTGTGTGGGAGAGGCATCTTTGTTGCGACCTTTTTATTCAAAAAGGAGATAGATTTGATTTTTCATAATGGCGCTTGGTTTATGAGCTCCAATAGTCTGTTCCTAGATCACTGGAGAATTGATTTGATCCAAAAAAGATACTTCTTCTCGGGTGCTGGTTTGAGTAAAGCTTCCCTTTCTTCCTTTGTTATTTATGAAATGAGGACGCTCTAAAGACAATAGAAAAGAAATTTTTGTTTGCTTGTAACTATGTGAAAGTTGATCTTCTTAATAGGCTTCCTAAGTCCATTTACCTGAAACTGAAAGAATATGGAATGCATTCAGAATCTTGACTATGACTGTATTCCTTTCAAATATAAATTTGGCCATAAGCATGGGTATTTTTAAGGAAACTACCCTAAAAAGCCTAAAACTTGAGGGCCAAAAGGAAGATTTCCAGAAATCTAATAGGAAAAAAAATCGAGCAGAAAGGAAATCTAAATGATTCTGTTAAAGATCCCTCTCCCTTCAACCTCCTTTTCTATCTTGTCCCCGGTTCCTATAAATTTAGGTGCTTTTGTGGACAAAGCTTCTGAACTTGAAGTGTGGGTTCAAAAAGAGGTGGTTCAGGAAGAGCCACACTGCCAGAATAGGAGATGACCTGCTAAAAACAGTACAGTAGAGATGATGATCAAGTGGCAGAAGAGGATACAACCACCTCTCCTGCCATTAGCCAAAAAGTCCACAGTCCATGAAATTGATAGAGAATGCTTCCAGATAAAACTGTATAGTATTTTTTTGTCAACATCTCAGATCATACTCTTCGATCCATCATCAGGCAGAAGAATGCTTAAACGAAATCAAATCTGATGAGACTTCCAAGACCATAACTGTTGGCAAGCAATTCAGCTTGGATTCAACGATCAAAGGGAAAAAGAAATATGGAAAACAATTATAATCAAACTTAGGAGCTCTTTGATGGGCAAATTTATTTGTTGATATGGTCCTCTCTTTACACACCTGTGTTTCTGTACTCCCTAATCTTTCTGGGATGTATTTTCCGTAATTTTGGCTCTTCGTAAGAATAAAGCTCTTGTGTTTATAAGAGTAAACATGCTTTAATGAGCAAAACCTATAGTCCCAGAAAAATGAAGATCATAAACCCAGGTTTTTTGAATTAATAGATACATACAACAAGGCGGCAATCCAGGAGATGATAGTTCGAATCTCAAACATTAGGCAGTAAACATTCCAATTGTAGAGAAGCCGATACAGGAACATTCAAGCTTCGTTGCCATAACGATTGAAAGCAAAACTATGAATAAATTCCATAGAAACATAACTAAATTGGGGTTTCTTCTTCTTTTATCTTATTCTTATGAAACTGCGATGATTTATTTGATGTGGAAATAAGGTTAAGAGAGTAAAAGAAAAATACCAGGTTGTGAGGATTTTGAGAGCTTGAGCGAGGGCGAAAGAAAGAAATGCAGCCGTCAAAGGATAATTGGCGAAAAGCGGATGAGCCAACTGCTGAGATCCACCTGTCAATGTTCGTCCATCGCTCGCTACTGCAACTTCCTCCATTATTTTTTCGCCTGCTTCTTCGAAATTGGATTCAATATCTTTTGTTCCAAGAGCGCCACTTCTGTTTTCTACTACGCGTTAGCTGTACGTTTGTTCCTTCGTTTGTCCTGACTCCTCATCCAAAGCAGTTATGCGAATATTCGAATCTTGTTCAACTGTGTGAAATGGGATGGAGGGCCGGACGTAACGCGCTCAGACTCCCCTGGGTTTGTTCTTGTTCCGTCCACAAGAGCGACAAGAAACGGAATGAGAACGTTTTTCCCAAAGCGCCCCTACTAAATTGGCCCGCTTCGCTCCCGAGAATTTTGATGATTAGAAAATGGGATTCATGTTTCTGTTTTGTTTTTTTGTTTTTTTTCATTCCAATTGTGATTTTATGTTTTGCATCAATTTTGATGTTTTTTTTTTTTTTAATTGAATGTACTGAAGTTTGTTATGATTATTTAATATAAATTTTAGTATGATTGTTGTGTAGATATGTAATTAGAAAACTATTAATTTTTTTTAATCATTTTATAAATATTTTGACACTGTTTTTCAATATATGCATTCAGAAGTTTGATTATAGTTCATATGTAAGTGGGCTAATAGATATGTAGTATAAATAGAAGGATTTTATAAGTGGCTTTACAAATTCATAAAGAATAAAAGAACAATCTAAAATGATTATCGATTACAAAATTCAAAATAGAGACAAAACAAATTATTTAAAGTTGTACATGGAGGAAAATGTGTATTATCTCTTATCAATATAAATCATGTGAGAGTCATGAGTTGGCCTGTATACCTGAGTTGGCCTAAGTACACCTGAGTTGGCCTAATGGTGGAGAACTTGTACTCTTGAAAGAGAGGTCACAAGTTCAAATCCTGTAGGGGGTAAGGTATGTACACCTCATACTGTGGAGCACGAGTTAGGTGCCTCCTTCATATTGGGAGTACGACGAGTCTCATATATTGTAAGCCATTTGTAGACCAAAAAACAGACCGCCTGGTATTGTGGACTATAAAAGGACCTTTCCTTTCCTTTTATGATATTTTTTTGTCATATTGCATATGATGTCAATTTCTAAAATATCAATGTAATAAATATATGAATATAGGTAGTGAGAATAGAGAATATGTAGCAAATTGGTGTTGTCATTTTGGTACAACACAAAGTATAGATTTAATTTTCATAGCAAAACTTCAAATTCCTATAAAAAATATAAATTGACACACAAATAATGCTACAATTAATATAATTAACAAGGATGAGAAGACTATCATTATTGAGTCTTATAATGCAAAAACTCAAATTTTTTTGTTCAAAACAATACATAGATGCCAAGTGGCTTGTTGGAATGTTGTTCTGAGCTTTCTAGAATGGATATTTGCCTTATATAACTAAAACTACCCAAAACAAAATGTAATTGCTCTACAAAACAATCCGGTGTAAATTTTGAGAATGGATCAAAGATTGTAAAGATTCATATACAATCTTGTATGCTCAAAGATGTTTTCATGTTACTAAAAATGGGGGCAATTTTAGAAAATTTTAGACTATATGGCCTATCACAAGGACATGATGGACATGCAATTCTTCTAATACTTCTAATATATACATGAGATAATTTACTTTTACATAAATATTACCAAATATATAGTAATCATGTACTATATGGTTGTCATTTGAGACCAAATAAGTATTGTAGTTAATTCATTTTTTATTTTATTGTATTGACTATATTTTTAATATTTTTAACAATTGTTTGTTATGTTTTGATTTTTATTTAGAAGGTCATGACATGAAACTGTGATCGTTGTAAATCATCTCTCTACATAACTATTATATTTAAAAAAATATTGTAACAAAGAGTGTGTCGCTCCATAAACTATTGGTCTAGTGGACATTAAATGTCTTACGTGTTATTCAATGTTATTTTATGCTTATGTTGAAAGGTTTGATATGTTGTGTCATTCGCTAACTCAGCTAGCTATTAGACTTTCACTTCAACAAAACCAATAAATCCCAATAGATTGGAGTAAATGAGAGCATCCATGTCCAACCATCTATTCAAATAAGGTAAGAATATAATATGTCTCATACTTAAGAAGGAACTATTTTTATTATAAGTAGTGAATATTTATTCAAAGGCACTTAAGAAGAGTTCAACAAAACCAATAAATCCTAATAGATTAGAGTAAATGAGAGCATCCATGTCCAACCATCTATTCAAATAAGGTAAGAATATAATATGTCTTATACTTGAAAGAAGGAACTATTTTTATTATAAGTGGTGAGTATCTATTCAAAGGCACTTAAGAAGGGTTTATAGCTTACAAACATATAAGACCTAGCTTTACTCATTTTTATCTAGGATTTTGATGGAAAGCAAAACAAATATCTACAATAATATTCAATTTAAATTTTAAAATCTATTCAATTACTAAGAACAAATTAAATTTTAATACAATCATTAATCAAGGAAAATGGTTGAATTAGTGAGAATAGTTGTCTAATTGAGGGATTTCTAAAAGTTTTTAAAATGTGAGAGAGGGACAATGGTGAAGATATGGAGATTCACATTGTGTGCAATTAATACATGTATGTAGGAAGAATAGGGAAAGATGAACCAAGTGTGGCATCATCCTTTCTATAATGCAAAATTATGAACAAAAGAACATTGATGTTAAGTATTATTTATTTTGTTAAAATTGAAATACAAACATATATTACTATATGTATTACATATGAGAGCTTATTGAGATTTTAGTTTGAAGTTAATATTCTAATTTTTAGTTTCCTTTTTGTTTATGATTAGGCTAGCGTGTACATTCATGACTATCTTGGTAAATGAGGGCTCCACCTTTCAACCAAGACTTTCATGTTAGAGGGAAAAGTTTGTATGGATCTAGTTGGTAAGAAAGTCCATGATCCAACAATTATCTATTAGCCATTATTTATACATTGCACTTTCATATGTCTTGATATTTTTTATTGATCTTGTAATGCCTCCAACATTCACACTTGGTATTTTATGGCCTTGGATTTAGACCTAGTGTGTTGAAAATGAAGGTAAATTTGTAGCTTAAAACTTGTAAAACTATGTGAATGTAGATCTCATAAAGTATTCTTTGTCACAATGATTTATGCATGATTAATCTGTTTAGATCGATTCTTTGTATATGATAATTATCATTTGTAGAACTAGACAGAAGATTGTTGAAGAATGTAGACATAAGATAGAAGTGACACAACATATACGTGGAGAAACCCTTTCGAGAAAAAAATCCACTAGAATCGATAGTGCTTGTATTATTTAACCTTAGAATAAGATTGCAATAACACTGTATCAATTCTTGATTGATATGCTTTCTTTTTCTCTAACAATGCTTCTTCACAACCTGCAATAAACTCTCTTGAAACTCTTATGCACTTGCTGCAATATATAGACAATAATGAGCATTGTAAACTCCTAAGAGTTGAAAATTACAAGAGCATAAAGCTCCTTTCAAAAACCTACATCTAAATTGTGCAAGTAGAGTTCCACAATGTAACATGAAGTCAAAACCAAAGTATCCTCAATTTAGGCACCCCAAACTAAACACTTAACTGAACTATAGTCACGAAGACATCTCGTAAACTCCACCTCAAAGTTGGCTCCTAAGAATGGATCCCCCTTAACAGAGCCCTATAAATATCTTCTCATGCAAAAGGTGTTAACTAAAAGATGCCAACTTGGGCGCCCAAGGTGGGTCCAAGTCAATCTTAGTTAACTAAAACATATCTCTCCATAAATGCATGCAAACATTATGCATGATTGATTATCCCCACTTAATTGAAAGTATCCACCCGTTATCTATCATGCAACCGAAGTCATTAGTCAAGTCAACTAGCACACGGCTCAAAATAACTACATGCAACTAAAGATAAATGAACTAAACTAAATTGATACTGAAATGATACTAAAATGATATTGCCGCTCCCCTCTTGTAAATATCAATCCCTATTTTGTAATAACCTAGACATGCATTACTAAAGTGTTGTCAATCCTCCAAACAGTTAACTGAAACAAGGTGAGATCCACCTTCCATGTGGGTGCCCCATGTGCTCCTATTATTTAGGAACTCATATTGGACACCCCCACATGTTCCTATTTTTTAGGAATAATTATAAATGTCAATTTGCATGTTCATTTCATTCGAATTTAATCTCTTTCTAATCCTAGTGTTGGGGAACACTTTCCAAGGATTTAGGAGATACATGAAATATGTTGAGGATTGCAATTTAATGGAATCTTGTTCCCAACATTCTCCCACTTGACATTATACATTTAAATTATTTTAAACAAGGAATCATTATTATAAATCAAGTACAAGACTCAAGGCCAATGGCCTTTCTGTACCAAGAGAACTTATTTGTAGGAATTGGTTTCGTAAGATAATCGACAACATTGATCAAGGTGTCAACTTTCTCAATCAATACCTTCCCACTCTCAACTATTTCTCACACAAAGTGATACTGAACATCAACATGATTAGTATGAGAATGATACATAGGATTTTTGGCTAAACAAATAGCACTATGACTATCACATTCAAGTCTAATTTGATTGTAACTAAAACCAATACCTTTCCCAAGTCTCTGTAACCAAACTACCTCTTTAGAGGCATGTGTAGCAGCCATGTACTCTACTTCTATGGTGGACAAAGCAATCATGGGTTGCCTCTTACTCATCCAACTAACTGCAGCTCCAAACAAAGTAAACACATAGCCACCTGTCAACCTCCGATTGTCTAGGTCTCTCGCCCAATCTGAATCAATAAAACATTGTATTTCTAATGATTTGTGCATAATATCAATATCATTAGCACCATAATAAACCAAACAATAATCAAAAGTACCTCATAAATATCTAAACACCCTCTTAACATAAGTCCAATGTTCTTTACCAGGGTTAGACATAAACCTACTTACAACTCCCACTGCTTGGGCTATATCTAGTCTTGTACAGATCATTGCATACATCAAACTACCAGTTGCACTAGCATACAAAATTTCAGGCATTTCTTCATGATCAAAATAAGATTTAGGACTCATGTCTAAACTTAACTTCATGCCAACTGGTAAAGGAATATTAATTGGTTTACTATCGTGCATATTAAACTGTTTCAAAAAATTATCAACATAGTTGATTTGACTTAAGCAAAGATTTATGTTACCTCTATCTCTGTTGATCTCCATATCAAGGATATATTTTTCAGCCCCTAGATCTTTCATCTCAAATATGCTAGAGAGTTGTGCTTTCAATTCTTTGATCATTACCTTGTTGTTACCAATAAATAAGTCATCAACATACAAGATAATAATTAAAAGTTCATCATCAATAAACTTTATGTAAATACAATGATCTTCCTCACTCCTAACATAACCAATTTTTAGTGTAAAAGCATCAAACTTTTGGTACCACATTCTAGGTGACTGTTTCAATCCATATAAATATCTCTTTAACCCGCAAACCAAAGATTATTTTTCTTTTACAAAAAAACCATCAAGTTGCCTCATATAAATCTCCGCATCAAGATCCCCATGCAAGAATGTAGTTTTCACATCCATCTGTTCTATCTAAAAATCATGAGCAGCAACAATAGATAAAAATAATCTAATAGAAGTTAATTTAGCAATAGGAGAGAATATTTCACTAAAATCAACTCCCTCTCTCTGGGAGTATCCCTTGGCTACTAATCTAACCTTGTACCTTTCGAGATTACCATCTGCTCCAATTTTCTTTTTAAAAATCCATTTACAACCAATGGCCTTTCTTCCCTTGAGAAAACTCTCAAGATCCTACGTGTCACAAGCATCCAAGGAATCTATTTCCTCATGCATAGCTTGTGACCAAATATTCTTCTCATCTAAAGATAAAGCTTCCCTAAAAGATCTAGGTTCATCATTAGTACTCATCAAAGCAAATATACAACAAAAATCAAGTGGGTTATACCTATCAACGAGATTTTGTTGTCTTGTGGATCTTCTCAAAGAAGGTTCTTTTTGTTCCTCAATATGCTCATCATGAGCATCTATCTCAGAACTCTATTAACTCTCCTCATCCAATCCATCCAATTGTTCTTCAACATGTGCATCTTCATGCTTCTTAATTTTTGCCTCAAAATGCACTGTTCGAGAAGTATCCTTCTCCTTTGGTTGTTCTTCTCCAGTATAAGCTCTAAATTCCCTGAAAATCGCATCTCTTGAAAAAGTGATTTTTAGGTTAGAGGATTCCAAAGCTTGTAACCTTTTACATTTTCACCATAACCTATGAATATGCATTTATGTGCTTTTGAATCCAACTTAGACTACTTTTCTTTAGGCACATGAACAAAATCCTCACAACCAAAGATCCTTAAATATGCAACACTAGGTTTCCTACCTAACCACATTTCATAAGGGGTTTTATCTTCAATAGATGAACTAGGAGATCTATTGATTAAATAACAAGAAGTACATACCGCCTCAACCCAAAGGCACCGATCTAGCTTAGCACTACTTAACATACTCCTAGCTCTTTCCCTTAAGGTTCGGTTCATCCTCTCTGCTACTCCATTTTGTTGAGTTGTATATGGAGTAGTTTTTTGTCTCACAATTTACGCATGCTTACAATAATCATCAAATTCCTTAGAACAATACTCACCACCATTATCTTATCTCAACATTTTTATCTTATGACCTGATTGTTTCTCAACTAAAGCCTTAAATTATTTAAACTTATTGAACACATCAAATTTGTTATTCATAAAATAGATCCAAGTGTATCTTGAGACATCAGTAATAAATGTGACATAATATCTAGATTTTCCAATAGAGTTAGTATCCACAAGACCCATAACATGTGAGTGAATAATCTTTAATAATATTTTATCTTTATTTGTTCCATTAGGAAATGAAGATCTAGTTTGCTTTCCAAACACACAATATTATAATCATGAATACCATCAACCAATTTCTTATTAAGAATGGTCCTAAGACCTTTTCCACCAATGTGGCCCAATATTTGGTGCCACAACATACATGTATTTCCAGCTTCAATTACATTGGATGACTTATTCAAATTGGAGGTATTCATCTTAAACAAAGTCCCAATCCGAGATCTTTTAGCAACCACCATATTCCCTTTCACCAATCTGCAACCACTTTTATCAGATATCACATGCATTCCAGAATCATTAAACTTGGATACAAAAAGTAGATTTCTAGCAAGTCCTAGAATATGTAAAACATCATTAAGGGTGTTAACCCTACCATCACTGAAACACAACTTTACCTCTCCTTTGCCCACAATATTTGTTGTGCTATTATCTCCAAAGAAGACATTCCATCCATCATATTTAGTATACTTAGAGAACCACTCCTTGTTAGGAGTCATATGATAGGAGCAATCTGAATCAATAATCCAAGAGTCATCACTAACATTTGTACATGGAATTATCAATGCATCATTACTAGCATCCAAGGATTTCTCTGTAGAAGCATTAGAACTCTTTTTCTTGCTATTATAATCCTTCTTTATATGTCTTGGTTTCCCACAGTTCCAACACTTTACCTTACTCTTACCAGGGGTTTTAGACCGTCCTTTTGACTTACCCTTTCCTTTCTTGTCTCCCTTGGGTTCCTTTTCCTTATGCCTACCTCTTACAAACAAGCCATATTGGGAACCCGATTTAGACTTCTTCCTCATCTCCTTTGATAGGAGAGTAGGAATTATATTGTCCATCTTAAGATCTACACCACTACCATTGATAGCAACAATTAGATTTTCCCAAGACTCTAGTAAAGAAAAAAGTAACAAAATGTATTTATCTTTATCTTCTAGATTTACATCTATAGATGCTAAATGACTAAGAATCAAATTGAAAGCATTTAAATGATGTGCAAAATAATCACCATGTTTCATCTTTAAAGAATATAGCTGTCTTTTCAGATACAACTTATTAGTAAGACTTTTGGTTTGATAAATATCACTTATTCTCTTCCACAATTTATATGCACTACTTTCATTTGAAACATTCAATAGAACAACATCAACAAGACATAATCTTATGGTTCCTCTTTCCTTATTATCAAGATTAGCCCAATCCTCATTTGACATCGATGTAGGTTTCTTTTTATCATTATAAATAGCTAACCACTGATCTCTCTCTCTCTTCAAGGAGATCCTCCATTTTTAGTTTCCACATCTCATAACTAGATCCATTGAATCTCTCAATATCTAGATGAGAAGTAGAATTCATTGCAACAAACTTATTTTACAAATTTTTAATGACACAATAGTAAAAGCTCCCACTACAACCAAAAAACCTTCAAACTTTTAAGAGAAAGGCATCCCAAACTCTACCCAACCATTAGTTTTGATACCAAATGTTGAAAATGAAAGTAAATTTGTAGCTTAAAACTTGTAAAACTATGTGACTATAGATCTAATTAAGTATTCTTTTTCACAATTATTTGTGCATGATTAATCTATTTAGATCGATTCTTTGTATATGATAATTATCATTTGTAGAACTAGACAGAAGATTGTAGAAGAATGTAGATAGAAGATAGAAGTGACACAAAATATATGTGGAGAAACCCTTTCGAGAAAAAGCTCCACCAAAACTGATAGTGCTTGTATTATTTAACCTTAGAATAAGATTACAATAACACTGTATAAATTCTTGATTGATATGCTTCCTTTTTCTTCAACAATGCTTCTTCACAACCTAAAATAAACTCTCTTGAAACTCTTATGCACTTGCTGCAATATATATACAATAATGAGCATTGTAAACTCCTAAGAGTTGAAAATTACAAGAGCATAAAGCTCCTCTCAAAAACCTACACCTAAATTGTGCAAGTAGAGTTACACACTATAACATGAAGTCAAAACCAGAGTCTCCTCAATTTAGGTGCCCCAAACTGAACACTTAGTTAAACTCTGGTCATGAAGATATCTTGTAAACTCCACCTCAAAATTGGCACCCAAGAATGGGTCCCACTTAACAGAGCCTTGCAAATATCTTCTCATGCAAAATGTGTTAACTAAAAGATGCCAACTTGGGCGCCCAAGGTGGGTCCAAGTCAATCTTAGTTAACTAAAACATATCTCTCTATCAATTCATGAAAACATTATGCATGCTTGATCATACCCACTTAACTGAAACTATCCACCTATTATCTATCATGCAACTGAAGTCATTAGTCAAGTCAACTAGTATACAACTCAAAATAACTACATGCAATTGAAGATAATTGAACCATAACTAAACTAAACTGAATTGAATTGATACTAAAATGATAGTGCCACTCCCATCTTGTAAATATAAATTCCTATTTTATAGGAACCTAAACATGCATTATTGAAGTGTTATCAATCCTCCAAACAGTTAACTAAAACAAGGTGGGATCCACCTTCCATGTGGGCACCCCATGTGCTCCTATTATTTAGGAACTCATATTGGATGCCCCCACATGTTCCTATTATTTAGGAATAATTACAAATGTCAATTTACATGTTCATTTCATTTGAATTTAATCTCTTTCTAATCCTAGTGTTGGGGAACACTTTCCAAGGATTTAGGAGATACATGAAATATGTTTAGGATCGCAATTAAATGGCATCCTATTCCCAACATGATGGTCATTCTACTTTATTATTTTGTGTTGAAATTATGTCAATATACTATTTTGTATTAGCATCTAGATTAGATGGTTTATGGTTTGATGCATGTAATATATTTATGTTTAGATCTAATAATGGATCTACTTTACTTTATGATTGAGGAAAGATATGTATAGATGTATATCTATATTTTTTGTGGATAAGTGTTATTATTATCTTCTATGATAGTTGGGTGTATTGATTTTATGATATATATGGTGATGTACCCCATTGGGTGTTACGGGTATACTTGATGTGCAACTTGAGTGTGCGTGTAGGGTTACTTCCCCACCTAAGTATACAGGTCTAGGTTATCTCATCAATGATGGTCATTTTGGAGATATCATATTCCATGTCTTATGCATTTTTTATCCCTATTATACTCAATTTGAGTGTGATATGTGTCATGTGTGACCCTATGTAAATTTGAGTATGAACCAATTGCAATTTCAAAGTTCATTCATGTTGTGGCTTATTTATAAATATGTAATTTAATTGAGTGGCTTAGTTCCATTTGTTTGTAATTGCATTTTGATGAATTAATTATTACATATTATCTAGTTGAAATGCTTTCGTGAGAATGAAATCAGGGGGGGGGAATGCTAAGATAGTAGCCTTACAAAATATATTTAAAATATTGCAACTAGTTAATTGGGACTTGGGAAATATTTCATTTTATTGATTTAATTTACTTCATTTTAATTTTTGCAAACAAGGAAAGGCCTTAAGCATTTTAAACGCTAATGAAATAAATTATGGGGGAAAAAATATAGATTTGTGAATAAAATAAAAATATAAAATATGGAAATTAGAAAAGAAAGGATAGAGGAAAAATATATTAGTCATTTTATTATTTTTACATTTTGGGAAGGATTGGCTCTCAAATTCTATCTTTTTCAAATTTGAAAGGGGGTGGAAATTGCTTTCCTTAGATTGCATGAGATTGGGATTGGCGTTGGAGGGAGAACATCAAAGGTTTTTGCCTTTTGTGAGTGAGTTTACTTCATCAAAATTGGATTTATTGAAAGAAATCAATATTTGGGTGAAATAAAAGCTTGAGGTAATCTCTTTATTTCCTATGTTCTTTGCATTCCTTTGAAGTTTGAATTCCATTATGACCCTTAAGTTAGCATATTGCTTCTTTCTTATATAAATTTATAAGCAAACAACCTAATTTATAATTTCTTTTTAAAAAAATTTAAAATATTCATTTTGTGTCCTCACTATAAAAAAACAGCAAACCCCTAAAATATGAATTTGACTTCATGGAATGGGTGTTGTTCACCGTAGGATCAAAAGGGTATTCTTTGATTTTGAAAAAAAATATTAACAAAAAGGTTAGAAAATCAAGCATTCATCAATGAAGTTGGAGATATTTTTACGGTTTTTCCTTAACAAAAATAAATTGAAATTTTTCAATTTGACAATGAATCTAAATGATTTAGAATAGGGAAAAAAATTTATCCTTAATGATTTATTATGAATGTTTTAAGATCGTGTTCAAATGTATTTTGTGTCATTAATGTGCATTATTTTTATGCTACTCAAAATTATGTTGGATTGTGAGGAACCTAGGATTGAGATTTGGAGAGTAACAAGGGAGTGGCTCTCAATGTTTCTCTCAAGGTCCAACGTGATCTAAGTATATGACGTGCAATGATTTCTAAGTTAGACGATGATTTAAGTTTCATTTAGTAACAAAAATAAACTAAGTTGTTAATTTTGTCATAGTCAAAGAACTTGTATAGAACTTGTATGAGTGTAAAGTGTTGGAGTGAAAAAGACACTGAGAGGGGGGGGGGGTGAATCGGTGTCATGAACCAATTTAACAATATTCAGAAAATGAGACAAAAATTGAATTATGCTCTCACTATATCAATGATTAAATCATTCATAAATTGAATGCAACCATTTAGAACTAAAATGAGTAATGTAATTGCAAAATAATGAACACTAAAGCATTCTCACAGTAAAGCAGTGAAGCCATAAATGAACAAAGAAACGCAAGATATGTCGAGTGGAAAACCCTCCTGGGGTAGAAAAACCACTCCTAAACTGCTGCCTTCTAGGCTATTATTTGAAAAACCACTGTTAACAATGCCTTGTAGGCTAATTTTTGAGCACCAACCCCTCATTTTGAAACACCAAATCAAGGAGCACCAAGCCCTTTTCAGTTTACAAAATTACAATAACACAAAGGATCTCTTTGTTTCTCTGTTTAACTCACAAGAGCCTCTCAAATGAATACCCCTAAAATACTCAAGGTTCTTAATTGAAACTTCAAAATTCTAGACATATTCACCTATAAAGACTTCTCATACTGCATTTTGTTTCAGAATTACAGTTTTTGAGTAATCACTTAACTGTCTCTCAGAATAGACAAAATACAAAAGTTGGGTTCAATCACACTTTTTCTCTCACATTACAATAATATATATATTTTCACTCTTTTACCTTCAGCAAAGGTATATTCCCTAAGACAAACTTTATGTTAGTTTTTTATACCAAGAATAATAGAGTTCAGTCAAGTATGTACCATAATAATGATTTTTCTGACAAATGAAGAGGTTTGAAAGAAAATGTATTTTAAGAGAATGACTCTAAAACCCTCAAAGGTCGTGATAGGTGGAGACCATAATTTTTATCTTTTGAAACTTCGCACAAGGATTCTCTCCAGAAAAATAAACAAAGTGTCATTTTTGTTTTTGATATCAAAAACCTGAAAGAATAACAGATCTACACCAGTAATAACATCTGTTAAAAAATGTATGCACCAATAATACATATTTCAAATACCCTTCTGGAAAATACCCTCAATAATCTAATGACAGGTGGAGAATGAATATTTTATCCCTCAAAAACATTTTCCAAGCTGAGAGAAAACAAAGAACAAATCACTGCTAGAGTCTGTAAAAGGTTTGTAACCGAACCCCTCTCATTATGAACACAATAACCAAAAATAAATTAAAAAATTCAAAATGCCCATCACTAAGTAAGGAAATGTAACCGAAATTTTATCATGTCAAGAAAGAATCCACTTATGCATCTTCAATTTCGAATCATAACAAAATAACTGCCTTACTTTTTTGAATCTGAAAGCTTTCTTCAAATAAAGAATGATAATACTTGTTCGAGCTGCAAGAGAATCATGTAAATACCAGTGATATTTGATATATGCCTAGGTCTCTACCTGCCTTATTCCATCCTTGACAACGCGCACCTGGCAGCAACCTTCCATGCATAGTGAAATGCCTATCATGATATCAAATAGAGCAATGAACAGATTCGCAACAGTTACAATTTCCTTCATGGCGGCGGCGTGGCTAGGGTTTCAAACCCATAAACATGTGAGACAAAAAAAAATGAATGCCCTAAACTCATTCGAGCCAAATCAAAAATACTTTCCAAAAGTTAAATGTAACTTGGAGTCCGAAAGTCAAACATAATTAACATCAAATAATCATAGTGCTTCCAAATCCGCGGTCAGGGATATTCACAATGCTGACCACAATAATAGCAATGAACATCATTACCAAATTCGTTGCCATGTCACTTTCAAAGTGACTTTTAATTATTTCCACATACCTTATGTTGGCCAAGTATTCTATGTAATGGACTTTACTTTAAGTCGAAATCACTATCATCCTTAATAGAGACTTAGGGAAACATGATAGGGTTACATTATATGTAATGTGAAATGATCACCTTTGGATGCCGATTATGATGCCAAGGCTCATACTAAGGAGTCTCCTTTGAAAAACATATAATTTGTTAAAGACGTATGTCTGTGAGTGTCAAGAATAAACGAAGATCCCCATTACCATTCCAAATACCTATGCAATGTGATCACTTTCTTATTAGCACAACCATCAAACCTTACATATTTGAATTATAAGAGACAAGAAAAAGACTTCATATTCCATGTAACCAATCAATGTGTCATAAGCATTGATTCCAAGGAAGTAACAAGAAGCCATGAAAATATAGTCAAAAGATTATGTATTGAGTACCAATGACAACGATGCCAATGAACAACTTGATAAATATTAATGGAGCCAGAATCCAACTGATAATGAATGATTGAAATAATATACCTGAAAGTGAAGAAGCATCAAGATTTTGTAAGTGAACCAACCTGAAGACTGAAAACTTGTTACCTGTTGCACTTTGTCACACTATCAGTAACCATAAGTATTCACAAATCTGAACATGCGAAGAATATGCCAAGATAGATTACCATAAAGCCAATGTCAAACCAAGTGTCAATTAATCAATTTTGAAATCAAGGACAAATATGCCACAAAGAGAAATTCAACATAAAGGACATGCCAAACTCTAGGAGTTGCTATATATTGTCAATTGGGTATCCTTGTCTTACATATAGGAGGTGAACCCAATCCCGCTTCTATCCAATACCATGGATATTGATATGAAATTGCCTACCTTATCTCTAGGACCTCATCCTTGTTACCATTGGGGTTGTACCCGATGTGTACCATTCCTAGTCATGATTGATTTTTGGTTGAGATCTTGAATGTATGTTGTAATGCCTATTTTTTATGCATTATGGTTGGTATGTGTGTGTAATCTTTACTCCTATGTTTGGTGTGAGTTTGTTTGTAGCCCTTGAGACTTTCTCCTAGCATGGTGACCATGTGGACCTATGGGTACACCATGGTATGGTGGCATGGAACCATCAATGGGGATTATGGATTTGTTGAAGAGATTTGAGATCATGATCAAGGATGGAAAATCTTCATATTTCATTATTTATCTCGTGGCTATTATCTTGTCAAACTATATATTGTAGAACATTTAAGTTCTTCTATATAATTATAATATTAAAAGTAGACCTCCTAAAGGAAAGGATTAAAAATAGACCACATAAGTGGTGATGGTATGATGGTTGTTTCACCATGCATCGATGTTGGTGTTGAATGTGCATGCCTTTCTTTATACATTTGGACATAATTATGATGTTTGTTAAATGAACTAGAGCATATTTATAATTGGGATTTAAAATGAATACGATGCCCAAAAAAATGCAATTATTGGTAATATTAAAATATTGATTCCAATTGTGTCTCTAAGTGATTTTTGGTGTACGATACTATTGGAGAATTCCAAGATTGAAGAGAGCACGAAACAACTTCCACAAGTGAACAAAATATGCATAATATTAGTATATCAAATATTAAATAAAGAGTGTATAAATATAATGGTCAAGACTTGCATATATAGGCAAGAATGAGGAGGTGAGAAGGTAGGAGTGAAACTCTAACTACCCCTCCAAATATGGGACACTTGTGATCTCACTTGACAAGCGGGTGAGGAAGTGGAAAGTGTACATGCAATAGGCGTCTCGAGTCATTGGGAATCAGGAGGACACATCTCTCAATGCTATGAAGTGAGACAAAAAGAAAAATAATCCTAAGTAAACTTAAGCTAGATGTGAATAGGTCAATCCTAGAAAGGTGATATCCTATCTAGATGGATAAAGACACTATTTACATTAACAAATACCACCTTATTAAGGTATTGTTTTGGGTTATCCTCATGATTTATGAGTGAGTGAGATGTGTAGGACACCTTCCCCTCCATTCCTTATGTCTTTGAACTTGTTTTGGAGTTCCTTGTAGACTCTCCAACATTTGAGATTCATCTCCTTTGTTTGGTGGTATTTTGGATATCAAATCATGATAATGTTTGCATAGGTCTCCATAGTTATTTTTTATTGTTTCAAAGTCTATTTTGTATTATATCTATATTTTTTATGGTTCTTTAATGTTGTACCTAGGTTGGAGATTAAAAAATGGGCATATGTTGATTCTTTGGCCAGGACTATAGTGTGAGACAAGACACCAACATAAAAGTGGACTACATCACAATTATGGGACTCCAACACTAGCCCGGGACATTTGTGTAGTTCTATGACTCTAGTACATCTATATAACACTTGTGGATGCATGCTTGTGTCTCTTAGGTGTACTAGTGTCCTCTTGTTATGATTTGGTCCTCTAGCATGCTATTATATTTGTGTTCATCAAAGAGTGAGTATTTTTTAACATTTTATAGGGAATATTTCTATACAAAATTTGTTCCCCTTAGAATTGTGAGTCTTCCCATGTCATTTTGTTGACAAGTATCACCATTTTAAATTTATATCAATTTTTATATTGAGAAGTGTATCTTTGAATGGAATCAACCCATTGACATTCCTGGTGTAGGAGAATTTGTGCCTCCCAGGGTTGTCATGTCGTGTAGGGGTATAATTCTCATATTACTATTTCCTAGTAAAAAATATATTCCCTTTTTGGGTTGGTAATTATGTTGATGTTGTTGTTCGATTTGAGGTAGATAATTCCCTCATCTCGTCTATGTATTGTAAGTATTTTTTGAGCCGCCTTTCTTAAATAAATGACATTTTCTTATGTAGCATGTCGTGTGTTGTGACATCTTATTTGTGTATTAGAATATAATAGAACCTAGTAGTGTTGTGTCATAACTCTCTAGTGTTGCATTTAAAAAAAATACTTGGATAATGTCATGAGTGTGTAGCTTGGGGTATTACACATCTTGTTTTAGCAAAGGAAGAATACCTTCATTTGTTTGAATTATTCTAAATATATTGGAAGCTATAAAAATATCACTCAAAATAGACCTTTTTCAGTTAACCCAAATTATTTATCTACAAATGTCTTGGAAAATGTGTTGCATAAAGAATCATGCAAAGAAATAATATAAATTTAAGTTTGTAATTAACCCCAAAACCCTTTTCCAAAATACTTCACCAATTTCCTATCTCCCTTTTTTCTAAATAGTGTTCTCTTTTTTGTACTTTGTAGACACAATATCTCTATATGTATGCACCATGGAATCATTTACTCAAGAATATAGTCTATGTGCTAACTTAGAAGGGTCTATATACATAATGTCATTCCAATCTTGTACTTTAAAACTATAAAATTATTTATTGTGTTGGGTGAAAATTATGTAATCCCTTTTAACGAATCACAAAACCTTGATTTCAACCACAACTGTGTGAGATACAATCTCTCCTCTCAGAAAGGGGAGTCACCCTTCTTACCGCTTATTGAAACTAAAGAAAACTAATCATATATTTACAATGATATACACTATACTAATGATATGGGGGTGCGTCACATTCATAATTCTCTCTTTTTTTAGAGAATATGTTTCACAGTTTTAAGTTCTTGATGCAATACAATTTCAAAGTAAAACTAAGTACTAATTCCAATATTCCTATATTGTCAAAGTAAAGACTAGGAATACTAGCATGATAATGATAAATAATAAATAAGAAAGTATCACGAAGGCATAAAGTCGTTACGTAGCTCCCAATAACAAATCCTTAAAGATATATAACCAACGTTGTATGAGAAGCACAAAGTCTTCTATATACTTCACAATAATCCCATGAAAAATATGAATGAATATAAGCACAAATTCTTATACAAAATTCACCAATAGTATTCAATCAATATAAAAAATTCAAGCAATGAGTGTAACCCAAAGTTTACACAAACTCACTCAAAGACCTTTCAATCTCAATTACTAATCACTACCAATTCGATCAAACCATAAGACAATTGTTCCCAACACAAAGTTTGGTATGAAACTTCACTTCTTTATTGATCAAAATTAGATTCACAAAATTGAACACAAAGTTTCAATATTCTCTTCATAAATGGGTAGCACTTCGTTGCAAGAGATAAAAAGATAACCATTACAATAGAATCCTCTCTTATTTATAGATGGGAGAGGAGAAAAAAATTAGGAAAATTAGAAGAGCGAATCTAGGAAAATCAAACCTAATTAGTTGACTTATTTAAAAAGGTTATCCACTATTTTAGGAGAACATATTTGTTTACATGTGATTACATTTGTCGAAATGACATGTAAAATGTCGAAGATTATTTACATAAAGCATAGAAAGATGAAAAAACTATCAAATACTGGAAACACAAGAAGTATTTATGGTTCCTTGCATTGGGTGTGGAAGTCTTCATATTTCTTCATTGTCTCCTACACGAATTTCTCATCTGGACCAAATGTATAATCAACAATGGTATGAACTATTGTGATTGATCTTCTCATAGATGAGAAAATTTTATTGCATCTATCCAAATTTGTCTTGAGATTGTCGAGAGAAAGTTGTACATCACATATGATGTTCATTGAAGTCTTTGAAAAGCCTTCATCTTCAACCTACTCCATAATAACTTCTTTGAACATTTGAGCAATCTCACTAACCGGGAGGAAAGTATTATCATCAATAAGGAGTTTACCAGATAACTCCTCATCATGATGACATGATGTCCTTCAACATCTTCTTGTAACTATTGGATGTCCTCAATGAGAGATTTGATCACTTGTATTCGGTTTTTGAGAGATTCTCTTATTTCCACATACTTTTCTTTGTCAAGAATTACCCCAACTTCCACTAGTTTACTTAGCTTTGTCTCTCTCATTTGTGACCAAAATGAGAGACATATTTCTATTTATTTATGCTCTTTGGAAAGTGTGATTTCTTCTTTCTCAAGCTCTAATTTCAACTTGGCTACTTGAGAATTATTTTCATTTGCAACAACTATGAGTTGTGAATCCTACTCTATTATTTCATCAATGAATCATAAAACACTTTACCATTGGAAAAAACTTCTCCACCTTTTGTACTATTGGTTCCTCGAAGTTCACCATGGCCATCAGTTGTACATTCTCTGAGGAGCTCGCAATCTTCCTTAAAACTGATGCATACTTATCTGCTTTATCCTTGTACATATTTCTGGCTTGGTCCATTTTATTGAGTCTACCTGATAATGTATTCAAGACTACTTGTGCATCTGCTTTTGCACTTACATTTGTTACCTTACCAAGCTTAACTCTTGTTAAAGTATAGTCTTCCATGTTCACATCACCTTGTTCCTATGGGGGTAAACCAATGTCTACATACTTGTGACCTGATTTGTCTATACGAAGTCTTGAATGAATTTTAGCCTTTTTCTTCCCCTTGAATTTTGGATGAAATATCTCCTCAAGGTCAAGCTCATTTGGGGAAATCAATTATTTCTTGCACTTCAACACTTGTGAGATTAGCCAAGGGGGAAGGAATCAGGTACTTTCTTCTTGACTTACTATCGAATCCTGTATAGCAGGTGCTTCTGTAGAAAAGGATTCTATTGTAACAATTGGGGTAGTATAAGTCATGATAGCCCTAGTAGACTACAAACCAAGTGGATCCTGTAAAGACTCATTCATGAATCTATTGAACTCTCCCTGAGAAGAGATTTCATACGACTAAGAAGATAGGCTTGGGATGGATGACAAAGAACTTGAAGAAACATCAATAGTTTGCAAGGTAGAACCTACAAGAGGGGTAGAAAGAATTGATGATGTTGATGGAGGGACATAAAATTTCACTGTATGCAAAGTTGATGTAGGCAGAGGTGAGGTAGGAAGAGGAGGTGGAGGAGTAGTAGGATTGGTAGGATTGAAAGGAATATTGGAAGTAATGGGCGATGATGTTTGGGGAAGATTGTCAACCATATTCTTGTGAGGAGATAGTTTTTGTTCATCATCATGCCTTTGTTCCTCCCCTTTATATTTTTCTTCTCTTTCTTCTTCAACAAACTCTTCATCTACATAATCTTCATCTTTGGAGGACTCTTCCACTTCTTTTCTTTCAGTCTCTTCCTCTTCAGATGCAAGCTCTTTTCCCTCTACAGATGGTTGTTCTGATTTGGTAGCTTCCTCTATTGGAAAAACAAGGATAGACAGCTGAGAGGGGGGTGAATCAGTTGTCATAGATTATTAAAACTTATTAAAATTTATCCAAATTAATCTCAAATCTAATGTAAGAATATTAAGCATAAACAATCACCACATCAGAGACACAAAGAACACCAAAATTTATATGTGGAAACCCTATTAGGGGAAAAAACATGGTGGATGTCAGTCCACAATATTATACCTTGTTAAAAGTATAGAGATGAATAATGGGAATGCACTTGAATTCAAGAACACTGCCTAGAGCACACTACTCAAACAAGACACACTATCTTACACAAATATTCAGATTAAAACCATCTAAAATATTTGAACTAAGAAATTAGCTTCTTCAAAAGCCTGATGATAGTTTTGGTTAGGCACAAAAACACTTCTTCACACTTCGCTCAAAATTCTTCATCCTCTGCTCTCCAATCAAATGATGTGGTCTTTATTCACACATAGCACTTGAATACTTCACACACCACTTCATACATACTCTGAAATGAAGAAACAATCACTCTTATATATCCACTTCATGGAATTACATCAACAACTTTATCGGCCAAAAATAAAAGAATAGATGAATACAAATTGTCAGCCCAATTCATGAGTAAATCTCAATACGTACCAACCAAATTCAATCACAACATAATGAAGACCTAAAACAACATCCTCGAATGTGTTAAACATTCAAAATTTAATCCACAAGGATCCACAACACACTACAACCACCATGTTGGCCAAGAACATGAAAAGCCCGAACACACAAAGGAAAAATCTTCGATCACGAGCACACTGATCAACACGGATGTGCAACAAGGATAAAGAATGATCTATAAACATGAACTAACATCATAGGAGCATACACATCAACTCAAATTACCATAATTACATTCTCTTCTTCTAGAAACACCAGCTACAGTAACAAAATAATTGTAGAAACACATAAACTCACAACTTGCTCCAATCTTGATGCGCACCTCTAAAACTTCTAGAGGATAAAATAGATAGGATTAGAAACAATCACTTTAATGTGCAACATCCGAATACCAACATACTAAAATTTCCAACACACTGAACTTCGCAGCTTCACAAACAATCTTCAACATATTTAATTTAATTTTCTCAATATCCTCAACATATACAACCTTTAAGACATTAATGCTAATAGTGTTGACATAAATGACAACCACATATCAAAAACACAACCACAACATCCAAAAATATCCCCCATTGGTATTGATGGCAACACATGATGTGAAAAATACCATCAACACAACTAAATCTTCTCTAGCAGTCTCCCCCTTAGATATTGCACTATTTTTCTCCCTTTCTTTTTAGCTCTTCCAATATTACTCTTCTCCCCAAAGTTTTTCACATTACTCTTCTCCCCCTTTGAAATCAATGCAAAAGGTGCACAAGCTCTTAACCACCTATATGAATCATCTGACTACTCCCCTTGAGTAGCAACCACCACAACATTAATCCAGAACAAGATATGACTATGAATGCACAAACTGATGTAAAGACTATGCATCTTAGTTCTGATTAGGAGTGGTAATCACCCCTAACTTCCCTCTAAGATACTCAAAAGTGTCCTTAGGAAATGGCTTGGTAAAGATGTCTGTAATTTGTTCCTTAGTAGGTACAAACTCCAGTCTGACTTCTTTATCACTTACCTTGTCTCTCAAAAAGTGATATTTGATAGATATATGTTTTGTCTTTGAATGTAGCACTGGATTCTTAGAACTATTTATGGCACTTGAATTATCACAAAATATAGCAACAGGCTCATCATGCTCAATTCTAATATCTCTCAGCATCTGCTTCATCCATACTACTTGAGTACAATTATTTGCAGCAACTATATATTTTGCCTCAGCAGTAGATAAGGAAATGGAATTTTTCTTTTTACTTAACCAAGACACTGACTTCTTCCCCAAGAAGAATGCACCACCACTAGTACTTTTCTTGTCATCCACATCTCTTTCCCAATCTGCATCAGTAAAGGCACTCAAAGTAAGATCATCATCTTTATGATACCATAGGCCAAAATTAACTGTCCCTTTCAAGTATCTAAAAATTATCTTTACAACAGTCACCTAAGATTCCTTCGGATCAGCTTGGTATCTAGCAACCATACATACAACATTCATGGTTTGGGGTCTGGTCTGAGTCAAATAATGCAATCCACCGATCATTGACCTGTATCTTGTCTGATTTTTCTTAGGAGAATCATCATTTTGTGTTAACTTGCATCCGGTTACCATGGGTGTACCAATAGGCTTTGAATCTTCCATGCCAAAATTTTTTAGTAACTCTCTTACATATTTGGACTGAGATATAAAGATCCCATTGTCTAATTGAGTGATTTGCAATCCCAAAAAGAATTTCAGATCTCCAATTATTGACATCTAAAACTCACTTTTCATTTCATCAACAAAATTCATACATAAGTCATCATGACCATAAAAAATGATGTCATCAACAAAGACTTCAATAATCAACTCTTTATCCTGATCCATCTTAAAATATAGATTATTGTCAACAGTACCTTTATTGAATCCAAGCTTCAACAAGTATTTATTTATTTTAGCATACCAGGCTCTAGGGGCTTGCTTGAATCCATACAGTGCTTTCTTCAATAGACAAACCATATCTCCCTTATCAGTTAGTTGAAATCCATCCAGTTGCTCAACATATGCTTCTTCTTCTTCTAGCTCACCATTTAGAAATTTTGACTTTACATCCATTTGATAGACTTTGTAGTTCTTAAAAGCAGCATAAGCAATAAATAATCTTACAACTTCGATTCTAGCAATAGGGGCAAAGGTTTCTTCAAAATCCATACCTTCCATTTGTGAGTACCCTTTACATAGCAATCTTGCTTTATTCTTGACCACTTCACCTTGTTCATTTAGCCTATTCTGAAAGACCCATTTGGTTCCAATCATATTTTTATCTTGAGGTCTGGGAACAAAAATCCATGTATCATTTTTCTCTATATGCATTGGTTCTTCCTTCATTGCTTCCATCTAATATTCATCTTTACTTGCTTCATTGACATTGTTGGGCTCAATCTTCGAAATCAGACAATACTCTTTTGCAATTCTTCTTCTAGTCTGCACACCTTTGTTCTTATCTCCTATAATCTGATCATCAGAATGATTTAGCTTTACATACCTCAAAACTTTAGGATTCTCTCGAACTTCTGGTTCTTCTGTTCTCTCTTATGTGCTTTGACTAGATTCTCCTTCTAGACTCTCTTGATTCACCAGAATAATTTGAACTTGATTCTATGTTTGAGCATTCTTTCCTTTATCAGTACTATCATGTTGGTCATCTGAATCATATCCACAGTATTTGGATGATTTAGCAATGTCCTCGTCAACTCTGACATTTGAACTTTTAACCATTTTCCTCAATCTTCTATTATAGCACTGGTAGGCCTTTCTCTTAGTAGAGTAACCCAAAAAAATTCCTTCATCACTCCTAGCATCAAACTTGCCTATATCTTCATCTCTCTTGATATAACATCTATTTCCAAATATTTTGAAATATTTAATAGTAAGCTTATAACTAAACCACAACTCAAAAGGAGTCTTACCGGAATTACCATTGACATTTACTTGACTAATAGTATATACAACAATGCTTATAACTTCTCTCCAATAAATATGAGTTATATTACCTTCCAACATCATAGTTCTAGCATCATCTAGAATTATTTTGTTCTTTCTCTCAACAACTCCATTATGTCGAGGAGTTTGAGGAGCAGATAACTATATTTTGATTTCATGCTCTTCATAGAAATAATTGAACTTCCAGGAGGTGAACTTACCACCCCTATTTGACCTTAAGCATTTAATCTACAAACCCGTCTCATTCTCGGCCATAGCTTTGAAACTTTTGAACTTTTCTAATGCTTCATGTTTCTCTCCCAAGAAAGCAACTCATATCATCCTAGAGTAATCATCAATAAGCAACATAAAGTAAATTTCTTCTTATAGAATTCTGATTCTGGAGGGACCACTTAGATCAGTATGCACCAGCTCCAATACTCCATTAGAATGATGTTGTTTGCTCTGAAAAGAAACTCTAGTCTAGTTTCCCATTTGGCATTCCTTGCATATGGTGTTAGTAGGCTTCAATAGCTTAGGAATATCTCTAACTGCTTGAGTGGAGCTTACTTTGACAATGTTATCAAAATTCACATGACACAACCTCCTATACCATAACCAAATTTCATCAACTTGATCAATTAAACAACTTTCACTAGCAACACTCAGGTGAAAAATGTTACCTCTTGTCTTTGTACCTGAAGTAATTACATTTCTAGAACTTCCCAGTATCCTGCATTTTCCATCTTTGAATTGAAGATTGTATCCCTTGTCAACCATCTATCCAACACTCAACAGATTATGCTTCAATCCTTCTACATAAAGTACATCATCAGTATTATATTTACCACCAAGAGAAATAGTGCCTCTGCCACAAATCACACCAACATTGTTGTCTCCAAATCTTACAACACCACTGTCATATTTCTCCAAGCTTACAAACTTGCTTTTGTCAACATTCATATGATGTGAGCATTTGTTGTCAATCACCCACTCATCCTTTTCTTCAATTCTGGTTGCAAGAGCTTTCTCAATATTCTTATTACTAGTAGATTTAGTGGACACCAGACCATTTTCCTTGATAGCAATGAATACCCATCCATCTTCATTTCCATTTTCTTTATCAAATTCATCATCAGTAACACCTTCTTCAACATAATAACATTTCTTTTGAAATCTAGGCTTGTTAGGTTTAAACCTAAGAACTCTTTCAGAACACCTTGATGCAAAATGATCTATCTTATTGCAAGAGAAACATTTAATAGGCAAATTTCCTTTATAATTACCTTGTCCTCTGGCTTCTTTTTTCACAATCAATGTTTCCAGCTCTTCTAACTCTCTTTCTTCATCTTCAATTTGTTTCATCTCATCTTCATACTTGAATGTCTTTCTAGAACTTTCTCCTGGATCATATCTCTTTTGGTTTCTTCTGGATACAGTAGCTTTAAATGCAAATTCTATCTTAGGGTTAGATTCACCAAATTCACTCAACTCAAAGGCAACAAGCTTACCAATCATCATATCTCTTGTCACATTTGTTACTGTCCTGAGCTCTTTAATAGCATGAGCTTTGATTTTGTAAGAAGTAGGCAATGATCCGAGCACTTTAGCTACAATCTCTTCTTCATCCAAGGTTCCACTGACACATCTAACACCCATCACTAGTTCATTTACTTTTTGCATGAAAGAAATAATGTTTTCATCTTCGCTCATTTTCAAGTTTTCCAACTTGCCTTTCAAAATTTTTAGCTTAGCAACTTTCACTTGTGCATCTCCTTCATACAAAGTTTCCAGCTTCTTCAAGATCTCAAATGTTGTTTTTAGACCCATCACATTTGTCATCTCTGAATCTGTCAGAGCACTCAATAATGCTTCTATATCCCTGATATTAGTTTCAGCTTCTTTGATCTCATCAGGAGTAGAGGGACCGTTATGAGGAATAACATATTTGTTCCTTATAATATTCCATAAGGGTTCACCAATGCACTTCAAATGACACTCCATTCTAGCCTTCCTCAAAGAGTAGCTTGTTCCATCGAATCTAGGACTATCCTTCTTATATGATGCCATATCGGATCACCTCAAGCTATTAAACTTCTTCAAAGGAACCTGCTCTGATACCAATTGTTGGAAAAACAAGGATAGTCAACTAAGAGGGGGGTGAATTAGTTGTCACACATTATTCAAACTTATTAAACTTTATCCAACTTAATCTCAAATTTGATGTAAGAATATTAAGCATAAACAATCAACACATCAGAGACACAACGAACACCAAGATTTTATACGTGGAAACCCTGTTAGGGGAAAAACCATGGTGGATGACAGTCCACAATATTATACCTTGTTAAAAGTATAGAGATGAATAATGGGAATGCACATGCATTCAGGCACACTACCTAGAGCACACTGCTCAAAGAAGACACACTATCTTACACAAATATTCAGATTAAAACCATTTGAAGGATTTGAACTGAGAAATTAGCTTCTTCAAAAGCCTGATGATAGTATCGGTTAGGCAAAGAAACACTTCTTCACACTTCGCTCAAACTTCTTCATCCTCTGCTCTGCAATCAAATGGTCTAGTCTTTATTCACACATAACACTTGCATACTTCGCATACCACTTCACACATACTCTGAAATGAAGAAACAATCGCTCTTATATATTCGCTTCATGGGATTACATCGACAACTTTGTTGGCCAAAAATAAAATAATAGATTAATACAAACTGTCGGCCCAATTCATGAACAAATCTCAACGTGCACCAATTGAAGTCGGTCACAACATAACAAAGACCTAAAAAAAATCCTCAAATGTGCTAAATATTCAAAAGTTAATCCACGAGGATCCAAAACATGCTACAACAACCATGTCAGCCAAGAACATGAAAATCCCGAACACACAAAGGAAAATTCTTCAATCACAAGCACACCGATCAACACAGACGTGCAACAAGGATAAAGAACGATCTAGAAACATCAATGAACATTGTAGGAGCATACACATCAACTCAAATTACTAGTATTACATTCTCTTCTTCCAAAAACACCAACTACAATAACAAAATAATTGTAGGAACATAGAAACAAACAAACCCTTTAATGCACAACATCTGAATACCAACATACTAAAATTTCCACCACACTGAACTTCACAGCGTCATAGACAGTGTTCAACATATTTAATATAATTTTTTCAATATCCTCGAATATACAACCTTCAAGACATTAATGCTAATAGTGTTGATATAAATGACAACTACATATCAACAACGCAACCACAACATCCAAAATCCTCTTCTTCAAATGTTTGTGTAGTACTTTTACCAATAGTAAATTTGATCTTAGGACCTCTTTGAGAAGAAGAGGGAGCAACCACATGCTTATGTTTAGTGCAGAGATCCTGTCATTGGCTAGTTTCTCCTTCTGACTCTGTCCTGAAAGATTTAATTTAGAAGCCATGCCTTTGCAACCATTCAACTGTGCTATGTAAAATAGGAGCAAGTATTTCTCTAGTAGAAACACTTTCCTTTTTAGACCATTGCACAAGAAGTAAAGGCTTGTGAGAAATTTCTTTCTCTTCATAAGAAAAATCAATGATGTCACCGGGATCTTTGAAGTCCTCAAGAATATTAGCTATACCAAGATCTCTGATCTGCTCTATTGTCAGTCTGTAAAAATGCATTTGTTGGATGTCTTCTTCATCCATGCAATCCGCCCATATATCTTCAAAGTAGTAGACGTGTTGATGATCTTTTTTAACTTTCCTATTCATGTTTCTGTAGTCAAAATAAAATATGTACTTATATGTTCTTATTGTCATAATTTGCATCTCTACAGCTACTGACTTTGCCTTTTGAACACTGTGAATAGTGTATCTCCCAATAGTGAGTGGAAAATTGAAACCTGGCTTGTGAATTCTCATGTGTTCTTTGTGGACTGAGACCAGTTGTCTGTACAACTCCATTAGCACCCACTTGTCTGAAGGATGTCTGGGCAACATGTATGAACACCCAGTATAGAAACCTACTATCAAATATGTGAAGGTAGGAAACTATAAGAAAATACATCCAAACTTACTTACAATCCTATAAGCTTCATTAGATACTCTTTTCTTTTCAAGGGTTGGATCAAAAGTGAATAGTAGAGGTGGAAAGAAATCATTTGTGACTCTCCTGAAATATTTAAGACTATTCCTCAAGTTTAGTTGGGAATAAAATTTGTACACAAGAACAACATTTTTATTACCTTGTGTTGAAAACCTTGGATATTGCCTCATGATTGCAACAACATATACCAAGTAGGAATTCATGTAGAATTTCAAGGTAGTTGACACATTGATCAATTGTTTGTGAATCTCATCACTTATATGAGTTCCCCAATCTATGTGTACTTTCCTCCTTCTAATGATGTGGATATATTCGTACATTAAATCTTGAAAATGGAATGATACAGGCAAGCCTTTCACTCTACTCAAAAGAGTAATCATATCTCACACATCCTCCTTGAAATCACTTTGAGGAAGTCCTTTGGGCCATCTAGAGGTTGTGGGCCTTGGAGTTTTTAACCATTGAGTGTTAATAAATGTTTTAGCCTTATTTGGATCCTTTTCATAGACCTCATGTGCTTTTTGAATTGATATTTCAGTATATTTTTCCATATGTGGAACCTTGAAAACAATATCAAATAATTATGGATCCAACCTCATCATGACTTGTCCAACATAGTCTCTTACACTTTTGTCATCTTTGATGTAATATGATGCAACTTAGAGAACAAACTCTGTGTTGTGAGTAGCAATTGGAAATGTGGATACTAAATGCAAATTTCTATGAACAATAGATCTCAAATTTTCCTCTAGTGGCTTCTTCTCAGTCCTTTTTACAAAATCTTTTATATCTTGATGACCGATTTTTGTATCTTTGATTTCATCCAATTTTGAGAGCACAACAGTAGGCAAGAAGACACCTTGGTATTTGTACTTCATCTTGCCTTCCTTTTTAGAGGGCGATGAAGTATTTTCTGATGTCATATAAGAGTTCCAAAGATCAAGGAATTTCACCTTCAAAGATCACCTAGTAAGAACTTGAAAGGAACTGCAAGAACAATTGATTAGGAGATGTTAGGAAAAAATGCATTATGAGAGTGAGTTGGAATGTGTAAAATAAACAAGAAATTTTGGAATGAGTGTGAATGAGCTACGAGGCACGAAGTTGAAGTATTAGCAATGGAACAAGATTCAGAGTATAAACAAAATGATTTCTGAGTGTTAAGAGTGGAAAATTGTTTTTTGTGTAGGAGTGCTGAAAATCAGTGCTCCTACATCTGGTGAAATCTATTTGTATGTAGTAGCACTGAAAAAAAATGCTCTTACATGCCTTTAGAATTTGATAGAACTTGTATTATGCATTCTTGGGAGAAAATCACTTCATGCTAGAGTGCTGAATAATACCACTCGAGCATGTCTTGCTTGGTGTAGGTCATTGTGTACAAGAAAACGTTTTCACCACCTTCACAGTTGGGGGGAAGGACATTCCATGTTGGAGCAGTGAATTTAACCGCTCCTACATCTTGGAGGTGTAATAAGTTTGTATGTTCAAGCGCTCAAATTTAGCACTTGTACATTTGACAAGGAAGATCAATAGTTGCTCAAGCGGTGAAAAATCTCACTCGAATAAGTATGGGACTTGGTGAAAGTCGATGAGGATTGGTGAAATATCCTTCAAAATCACTAGCAGTGAAGATAGGTGATTGAGCGATGAAAAATGATAGCAGAGCATCAAGAAGATGATGCACAAAGCAAAGAATAACTAGGACATGAAACCCCAAAAAATGAATCATGGAAAGGTGACGAAAAAGAAGGTAAAATATTTCAAGACGAAAGAAATGAAACCCTAGCAAGAAAAAAATGTGAGGAAAAGATAACATCAAAAATTGACGAAGAAGAAAGATACAAAGACGTACCTGATGAAAGTGTGTGAAACCCTAGCATGAAAACTAGAAAAATCCACAAACATAATCTCGTTTGGAGCTTGTAGAATGACCAACGCAAGGAGGAAGGAAGAGGACAGATTAAAAATGAAGATAAATTAACTTAGAACAACTTTAATAAGTCATTAGAAAAGATCATTAATGTACTTGTGTTACATTAATGAAGGTGTACATTAAGGGAGGGAAAATGTAGGAGCGTTGAAAATCACCACTCCAACATTTTTGAAATGTTGGAGATGCACTAGTGGTGAAAATCACCACTCGTGCATGTGAAAGGCAACAAAAAAAAATGATATGCTATAGCGGTAAAAATTATCGCGTGTACATGCAGAGGTGTAGGAGTGGTGAAAATCACCACTCCAACACTTGGAGTTAATTTTTAAAACATAGGCTTATGTAGGAGCATTGAAAATCAGTACTCCAATGAGTGAAAAATTGGCTAACTCCCAAAGAGTGGGAATTGACGAAAATGTCCTTTTCAAGGATTTTCGAAAGATGAATGATAAGAGATGCTCAAACTTACGATTTGAGTTGTAGGACTATGCATCAAGGGCAATCAAAATTTGTCTCATTTCACATGCTTGGAGTACATGAAACTATGAAACAAACAAGTTTCATAGGGGGTTATCATGTGAATCGAGCGCTGCTAGATTTGAGGATAACATATTGAATCTTCCATACATGGGGCTTCTATCATTTTTTTGAAGAATATTAACATAGGAATATTTGATTTCTTTGGATTCTCTCTTTGTGTTATAAAGTACGCACCTTAGGGTCCATGGAATCACACTATGTACAGAGTTGTAGAATGGTTCTACATCATTGTTGGCTAGGTGTGCGAGAAGGGAAAGGCAATGGTGGACTTCCTAAATATTAAAGGTTGCAAGTGCAACTATAAGAAAACATACATTTTTTCCCAATTATGGGAGGTGTTTGACATATAATCAGACATGGTAGAAGGAGTAATCAAAGCGATCATTATAGATATGCACTTGTTCCATGCTCACATCCACAATAGTGCTATGTTGGATATATTCATTTACAACCTGGTGCACAGGAGTGACAAGTTCAACAGGGTTGAATAAGACATTTAAAAGTATATCCAACTGAAGCAAAAAGAAGGCATGATGTAGGCATTGTCTAAGCTAAGTCGAGACCCAAAAGAAGACCTTGTGGGTAATACGATCTTCATAGTTGTAGCAAGGAAAAATGAGGATATGAAGCAGTCCATTACCCTACTAAGGGAGGGGATAAAAAGGAAAAACATCCAAACCTACACCTTTTATGTAAACCACGAGGAAAAACTATTCTCCCTTGCTCAAATTGAGAAGCTCTAGGAAGTCATCGGAGCCAATAGGCTCATGATATTCACTTTAGGTTGATTCTTATGTCTCTTTTTTAAATTTAATGAAAGGGAGCTACCCTTATGGTGGTAATTTTCCTAGAAAAAAATCATGGAAATATTAGAGAAAATCATAGACTTGGTGTAAAGAGAGAAATGAACATCTATATTATAATTAGAAAAAAGTAGAATTTCCATATTTTCAAATATATAAGATGATCTCCACCTTCAAATAATTCTAGAGATAGGTGTAATTGTGTGGGAGATAAGGCCAATCCCATAGAAAAACCATATGCTAGGGAATAGGGAAGGATAGAATGGTTTGAAAAGGTCATGGATATAAATCTAAGATCCTTGTGCTTGGACTCTCTAGATGCTCACATAAAGGATAAAAAGGGCAAGGGATGCTCATGTGCAAGAGCCAAATTCCCATTAGAAGACCTTGATAAAGAATACACCAAGAAAAATGAGTCAATTTAGGTTCCAACATAGTAGACCAAATGCATTGAAATTGATGATGCCAAGTTCTAGGAGAGGAATAAAGATGCTAATGGTGGTTAAGTTGTTCAACCATAGGAAAATATGAAGAAATATATAAATATTCTTTACAACTTGTCTTATAAATTTGAAAAGGGGTATTTGGGTACCATTTCCAATCTTTCTAATAGGGTTTGGCAGATTGAACCCCAATTTTGTGTAGTACTTGGGGAAGAATAGAAGTAATAAAAGTAATAACTGATTAAAAATTCTCTTGGCCTTGATTAACAATCTTGAGTTTAATCTTGAACTTAGGAAATGTTAGAAAATTCTTGGCGGTTCTATAAATAAGTTCTAGAAGAGTTCACAAATATTACACCTCGTTTTTCAATTACCAATTACTTTTACCTTTATGAGTAAATATGATACTAAATGAAAAATCATGACTTTAAATGTTCAATGAATGAATGAAATACATGAATATACATTATGATGTGATTTATTTTTAATGCTTTAATGATTCAAATGATATATGATGAATGTGATTTTCATGTGATTGACTAACTATGTTTATGATGCACTGATTTGGATGTAGGAAAGAATCGAGCCCTCCAATAAGAGAGGGGGAGTATCACCCAAGAGAGGAGTTTGGTATGGTAACCACTAATGTACCTACTTAAGTTATCACACACTCACAACCTAGTTTAGTTAAGTTAAGTTAGTTTGAGATTCATTTAGTAAACCCTTGGTCATAGTTTTTGGGATGATTGGAATGTTTGTGTAATTGTCTTTGATTTCCTTTGGTTGTTTCTTTGATTTAAATATAGTGTCAAATACCTTTGATAAGTTGGAGATAGTTGTAAGTTATTCATTGGTTATGCATATATATATATAGGTACATACGTATATGTGTGTATGTGTGTATTCATATATGTGATGGCGCATACACATGATCACATGTATGTATGAACATGTGTAAGACATAAATGTCTACATATACCCATACACAAATACGTAATGTGTATACAACCATTTGCATATATAAATATATATGTATTAATATATATACATATACAAACCAATATATATATATATATATATATAATTAAATGATAAACGTATATATATAATATATTCAACTTATGACAATAAATATATATTATAATATATATGTATACATAAATAAATAAATATATTATTTATATATATAGATGAATGAGGTTAAGCGCATACTAGATTGACAAAATAAGTATATGTTGTGGATATTTTATTATGCTAAAAAGCATACTATTGATCTTATAAGACTATGATGTAGTAGCATATTTGTATGTGCTAAGTTTTATAATGGAAGCCCATATTTTAATAACAAATGCATGATATAAAAGCTATGATGGAGGTTTTAGCATGATAAATGCATAAAACAAAGGCTACAATGAAGATAAGTATAATGTATTGCACAAGCTATAAGAAAGAACTTGAAAAGTAATTGAAGGAAAAGCATATTAAATGAAAAATATAAGACCGCTTTGAAAGCCAAATGATGGCAAGGGAAATGTGCTTAGAAGGAGAGAATTTTTACCACACAAGCAAAGATATAAATGCTATTTGATAGCTATCATGACATATGCCAGTTGCCCCAACCTTAGGTGCATCATTTAAAGGTTAAAACTGCCACGATAAAAGACCAAAAGAAAATAGGAAACCAAACTGCCAACTTCTTGTTATGCTACCAAGCTTTTGACTTGGTAAAAGAAGAGAAGAACGAGTTGATTCAAGTCGACTTAGCCTAGGAATTAAAATAAAAATTTGCAAGGATTGTGTATGTGTCATTTTAATGTTCTATTTTAATATGCGACCCGAACATGTTTTAGAAACTGATTTTATTTTGGACTGTAATGTGTTAGAATTTTAATTCTCTTAGCTGCCATATTTCACCAAATTTTGCTTAGTTGACCTATTTAAAGGTGGAGTTGGTTTTGGATTTGTGTTTTCAATTTTAGAGGTGTCAATAGGATGGAAAAGGTGACAAATATGTGAGTTAAATTGTAGCATTAAGTTTCTCATTATTTCTTATAAATAGTGAGCAACCTCTTAGTATTTGGCATTCGTTTTGGAATTCATTTGTTTCCATTTTACTATATTTTTTCTTTGTGCAAGCAATGTTGAGTGCAAGTAGTGAGAAGTAAGAGATTTCTTAAGATTTTGTAAGCTATTTGTTGAGATTTTTGAGTGTTGGGAAAGAGGTTAGAATTGGAGATAAGTTGAAAGTAGGAGCAAAAAGCGGAGTCTTTGGGATTAAGGTTTAAGGTCAGTTTTTTCATCTAAAGCTAAATTTCCAGGCATGCTAGTTATTCTATCCATTACACCTTTCTATGTTGAACTTATGTTTTTTGTTGTTGATTGATTGCTAGTACTTGTGCCAAAAATTATTTGTTATCGTAGATATTAAATCAAGCTTGTGCATAGAGCTAGATTGGATATAATTTTTTTTGTGATATCCTATTAGTATGATACTTATATATAGTTATCATGATTATCATGATTGTAGGACATAGTTATAATGATACTATATAGAAGGTAAATGCATATACCATGATGATTGCAAGTTACTTATATTTTTGCATGAATTATGATATTAGTAATGCAATGAGAATGATAGCATGTTAGATATGTGATCATTGATAAATTATGATGTTATGCAAACCATGTTGGTAGTTATCCTTGAATTTACTCTTACTTCTTTGAAAATAGGAGAATAGTATATTCCCCAGGGTTAGGGTATACACTTGAATATGATTATATTGCTATTCAACAATAGGGTTGAAAAACATATTAATGATATATATATATTTTTATTATATTATTATTGTATACTTGACTAAGAGTATATACCTTTTCATGGTATTCTATTCTTAAAGAAGAGGACTTTACGTCTCGGCAACCCAAAGCTATTGTAGTGTAGGAAAATGTAACCCTTTACATTTTATCACTTGTTTGGGTCCCCTAATTTAAATTGGACTTAATAGTGCCTTAATTTAGTGTTGTTAAATGTGCCTATTTATATTTACACACTTATTTAGGACCTTTTAATTAATTGAGCTTAATTATGCCTTAATTGGCTCTTTAATTCATTTAAAAGCCTAATTAATTACATTTTTTGAAAGGGAAACCTGACAATAATTAATGCCTAAATATAACACTTTACATTTAGCAATGTGTCTTCCAGGTTTATGAACATGGGATCTATTCACCCATGGGCGAATGGGTCCTCCCTGAACCTTAGGAACTAAATTTAAATTAGGTTTTTGGCGATATTTTAATGTTTTGAAATCTATAATTCAATGTTGGCTTGTGATATTTGAATTTCGGAAAATTAAGGATACATGCCTATAAATACAAGTTTATCTCACTAAGTTTCACCTAGCAATTTGAAGTGAGAAAAAGTATAGAAAATTTTATGATCAAGGGGATTAAAGAGCATATATATCTAAGTTTTATTGTAGCATTCAATATCTATTCATCATGTCAAAGTATTCTTGCATCATGCATGTTTTTGGAGCTAACATTGTGATGTAGGTTTCATGATCAAGTCAAGCATTCAAAGTATCATTTCAAGCAAGATTCAAGTGTCAAGATCCACATCCAATTCAACCATCTCATGCAAGTTGCAGACCTCCTAAGATCTCCATTATCAAGGTTTCATATAAGGGTTTGTTGAGTGGTAACATAGCTTTGTTCATTTTTCATTCCCTCTTTCATGCATTATTTCAATTCAAGGTTTGATTACCAAAATTAGATTTGACCAAGGCAAACCCCTATTCACCCAAAAATAAACATTTTTCTCTCTTGTGCTTGTGATTGTAGATTTAGGTTGAAGAATGCTTGAAGACCTTTTGAAGTGTAATATTTACAAAGTTGTCAAAGTTGTCAAATAACGAAATCTCACCTACAAATTAGATTTTTGACTTCTCGACACTAAAACCTGGACAAGTCAGAAGCTTCATATTTGCACTAGAGGCTCTCAAAATATTTTTCAACCCTTGTAATTGGGCCCATTCACCCATGGGTGAATGAATCTCATATTAGCTTCTAAAAAACACTTTTGGTGAGTGGTACACATGTCTCTACCCTTCTCAGATCTGCATTCTATTTTTTGGTTCTACAAATATTTTTAATATTGTTGTTTCAAGTCTTAGATTATATTTTGGTGTTGATTTTCTATTTTTAGTTTTTCTCCCCAAAGTGTTGTTTGGCCTTTACCCCTGTCCTTCAGTCATAAGGAAATCTAAAGATTCTCACTTTGACTTGATTAACCTAAGGGTTGATAATCAATTCATTGTGTGAATCTCATTTCTTAATGAAATAGTGAAAAATAGGTCCCTTATCATATCATACTTAACCCCCTCATTTTGCCAAAAAAACACCTATTTTTCATCATTTCATTATGGTGAGCCCAAATTTCGAGCATTATATCTTGTTGATTTGGAGTCCATTTTCAACCCTAGATCTAGGTTTTGCATTTATTTGTATCTCATTTAGGGTTGTTTGCTTGCATTAGTTTGCATCTTGTTTAGGGTTTTAGGTTTATATTTTTGCATCTTTTAAAATCTAGAAAATTCAAAAATATCAATCATTTTGCATAGTGTTTACATAGCATTGCATAATCAATCATTTACATATGAAAATTGAATCAAAATTGCATCTAAAATTAGGTCTTTTTGCTTGTCATTTAGCACTATTTAGCACTTGCATTTAGACCTCATTTTACAAGAAATTGAAACTGTAACTCATTGTCTAAAGCCAGAATCTGAAAACCATACAAATCATCTCAAAAACTTACAATTTTTTTTTTAAAAGCCCAAAAGTGAGACCCATTCACCCATGGGACAATGAGTCCCTAATCAGGGCTTTTCCTAAATTTTTGAGCATTAAAATCACTGTTTTTGTATTCTCTATTTCTATATTCAATTTTTTGTTTTAGTTTTCTAATTTTATGTTATCTAAAATCGTTCATATTAAGCATAATTGGTCAAAATTAGTGCATTGTTTGAATTCAAAATTGCATCTAAAGATATCATTTTTAGGATTTTACATAGCATAATCATAAAGTTATCTTGATTTAAATTTGCAAATTACTTGCATTGCACTTTACATTCTAGGATATTTCATTATATTTTACCTCTTATCCATTTTGGGTGCACCTTGGGTTTGTGAAACTTGTATGAAGTTCACAACTTGGTGTCCTATTGTCAATACTATCATGAGACGTAGTTTGTGGCTCATGTCATCTTGTGATACACCACTCATCATGGATCTTGGGTTTTCTATCTCTTTCACTCATAGTGTTGACACTAGTCAACCCACTATAGATCATACCCTTAACACTTCATTTCCCATGACTTCTCTACCTACACCTAATATGACTAATGTTGATGCAATGATTGGTAATGTCCCTTACGATAACATTAGAAGAATGGATGAAGAGTTAGAATAATTGCAAAACTTTATCAGTTCTAAACCCATTGTCATTGATGCAGTTCCTATGATACAAAACATAAGAGATTTAATCAAAACAAAAAAAGGAATAAAAATGGTGCTTAGCCTTAATCACATCATGCAACATCACATAAGAAATAAAGATAAGAATACTACAAATCTTTCGGTCAACTTCATGGAAATTCAACCTCGTAAGGGCCTAACTAAGATGTCTCTTGATATTGCTTTCTCACAACATGACATAATAAGACATGCACCTAATGTTCCTATTACATAGCTGGAAGAATCAATGACAAGCCTACTAATGGTATATTAATTGATCTCGTTTGTGTAGAGAATTTGATCACTAAAAAATTCTTATTTATGCATGAAATTTATCAAGATACTTATGAAAAGCCGAAAGCATGGATCAAAATGCATAATGGTTTTGCTTGCCCTACAATAGGTTCAATAACTCTTCCTTTGAAAGTTTGACCAAAAAAATTATGTGTCTCATTTTCCATCATCCCGTTGTCAAACCAATTTCGTGTGAAGTTAGGTTACCCATGGCTTCACTCCATGAATGTTGTCTTGTCGGTTGTGCATAAATGCTTAAAGTTTCCATTTGGCAATGAGATCTTTACTGTGCATCATAGTGGCTTTAATCCTGTGTCTTCCTATGAGAATTTCTCATTGGATTTATTTTGGCTTGAACCTATGGAACCTATTAGGCCTCATGAGGACTTCTTTTTCAAATCCTATCAAAATTTTAAGGCAAAGCGCATAGCAGAATTATCCCTTACCAATATGCCTCAACCCATGATTGAGCCTCCTATTATTGATGAGACTACGATTTAACCAAAATCCCTTTTAAGTAACCAAGACCAAAACATATAAAATACTCCACCTATTTCCTACAAGAGACCATGGGATAACCAAATAAGTCTCATTGTGCCTCCTAAAATCAAACAAGTTTACAAAGCTAAAGAGAAAGTGGTTGAACAACCTCTCATGGTTCCTTTTGTTCCTCCCTTAAGGGAATAAAATAAACCTATGGTTGATAAACCTGCTCCTACACAATCACAACTTGAAAATTGAACAAAAAGGAATTTAAATGCTAGAGAGCATAGGCATAGGCATCATGCTATTGCTCGTTTGTTACAAGAAAAAGAAGAAAATAACAACATAGAAAATCAAAATCAAAACCTACCTCAAGCAATGCATGATGACTATACACCTTCACCAAAACAAGAAAATCCCAAACATTAAACACAACAAGAACAACAACCTCCAATGGATATTATCATTAGACCTTAAGTTGTGATAAACTTGGATGATGATAATGAAACTCCTAAAATTGATGAGAAATTGCATAAAGAGCTAAAGTCTCTTCAATGAGTTTAAATGATAACAGTCATGATGATCCTCCTATAAAGAGTGTTTCACCACGTGTTGAACTTGGTGCTTGTCCTAGTTTGGCACTTGTTGTTGTCCCTTTGGCTAGTTGTCCACCTTCCGTATATGATGAAGAAGATTGGAATGTGGATGACTTGCTATAGGTTGACTTGCATGTGCCTTACTAGTCTTATCTTTGTTTTCTTTTTCATGTTCTTTATGTGATTTCATGTGTGTAATGTGATCCCCCATATCATTTTACTTGGTGTGTCTTCATGTGAATTCCTCTATTTGTACCTTTATTCTTCTATATGTTGTAAACCCCTTTATCTTTTCTTTTGTCTTATTTTTTTCGTTTTGGGGATGATGCAAGGCATTGAGACATTTAGGTCTCTTCCATGTTGGCCCAAAAGGATTTTCTTTGTTTCCCCTCTTTGTATCATTCTTCCCATTCCATGAGTCATTTTGGGAATGATGAAATTTTTGAGCTTTATAATATCATTGTAGCAAATACATACGTTGACCTCGAATCCGTGGATCCCTTATGTGTGATTTTGGAATTTCATTTTGATGGCAACCCCTTCCTTTATCATGACGTAGCTTCATTTGGAAACATATGACTTGGCATAGGGCTTTCCAAATAAGTTCTTGTGTCTTGTTAGCATTAATCATTTGCTACTTTAAAGTAATTGCTCACATCATGGTGTCAAAAATTTCCTTAAAATGGGGGCATACATTGGAATTATCATTTTCGAAGATCTTGGACTATTCTTACGTTTCATTGTGCGGTCTTATTACTTCTTGCAATGTGTCTTCTTCTTGGTGGTGTCATTGGGTTTGATGTCCTCCAAGAGTGTGACCTTTCTTGGCATATGAATTTCCTCTTAGTGGTGATGCTACATATTGCATTCCCTAAGTTGTGAATCTTTTATTCTAGACTTGTCCTCTCTTGGATACATTAGGCACGATGTTCCCTAAGAGGAGACCTTACATGAAATAAGAAAAATACCTTTGAACATGTCTTATCCTAGTTTTGCATTTTTTCATAAGTGTTAGCATAACACAACTTGATAACCTTATGAAGCTTGAAGTTTCAACCCCTTTTTCATGGCCACCAAGCATAACACACTTTTCTTGTCCATGGTACCTTTTTTGTTCATACGTGCTTAACATAATGAAACTTGTTAAGCCTTATGGAGCTCAGAATTCATATTATGTGGTGCCTTATTAAAGTTATTAGAGGTATAACTTTGGTATGGTATGGAAGCCTAATAAGATTCTCTCATTTTCCACCCTTGGGAGTTCACCTAGTGGACAATGGATTTCACTAGCTCATGTGAGCATGCATTATTTTTTGCATAGTGGAAAATGAGTTCCACTTGTAAATTTTTTTGGACAAATAGCTGAGGCATGTTCCACATCACGTTGGAAAGTCCAAGCTTGATCCTTTCCATTTTCCTTTCCTTTTTTTCTTTATTTGAGTCTTTGTAATTGTATGATTGAGTATCTTGTTATTGTTGCATATATATGTTTAACATAGGCATGTGTCTCCTTGTGCCTTTGTTGGTTTTTCCCTGAGATCTTAGATCTTGGAGGATTGATCACCTTCCTTGATTTTTTTCATCTTATCCTTCTAACGATTATACAATTAGACCTCTTTTGATTGTCTACTTTAGTGTGAGTTTGACACAAGATCATCCTCTCACTAAAGTGGGGGCTAAATTGTAGGAAAATGTAACCCTTTACATTTTCTCACTTGTTTGGGCCCTCCTAATTTAAATTGGACTTAATAATACCTTAATTAAGTGTTGTTAAATGTACCTATTTACATTTACACACCTGTTTAGGACCTTTAAATTAATTGAGCTTAATTATGCCTTAATTGGCCCTTTAATTGATTTACAAGCCTAATTAATTATATTTTTTGAAAGGGAAACCCGACAATAATTAATTCCTAAACCTAACACTTTACATTGAGCAATGTGTGTTCCAGGTTTATGGACCTAGGAACCATTTTCCCATGGGTGAATGGGTCCTCCCTAAACCTTAGGACCTAAATTTAAATTATTGGCAGTATTTTAATATTTTCAAATCCATAATTCAATGTCGACGTATGATATTTGAATCTCGAGAAATTAAGAATAAATACCTATAAATACAAGGTTATTTCACTAAGTTTCACCTAGCAATTTGAAGTGAGCAAAAGTATAACAAATTTTATGATCAAGGGCATTTAAGAGTAGATATATCAGAGTTTTATTGCAGCATTCAAGATCTATTCATCATGTCAAAGTATTCTTGCATCATGCATGTTTTTGGAGCTAACATTGTGACATAGGTTTCATGATCAAGTCAAGCATTCAAAGTATCATTTCAAGCAAGATTCAAGTTTCAAGATCCACGTCAAATTTAACCATCTCATGCAAGTTATAGACCTCCTAAGATCTCCATTATCAAGCTTTCATATAAGGGTTTGTTGAGTGGTAACATAGATTTGTTCATTCTTCATTCCCTCTTTCATGCATTATTTCAATTCAAGGTTTGATTACCAAAATGAGGTTTGAACAAGGAAAACCCTATTCACCCAAAAATAAACATTTCTCTCTCTTGTGCTTGTTATTGCAGATTTAAGTTGAATAAGGCTTGAAGACCTTTTTAAGTGCAAGATTTACAAAGTTGTCAAAGTTACAAAAGTTGTCGTCAAATCATAGAATCTCACCTATAGATCAGATTCTCGACTTTTCAACACTCAAACTTGGACAAATTAGAAGCTTTAGATCTACACTAGAGACTCTTGAAACATTGTTGCCACCCATTTGCTTGGACCCATTCGACCATGGGTGAATGAGTCTCCGCTCATCTTCTAAAAATCACTTTTGGTGACTGGTACACATGTCTCTTCCCTTCTCAGATCTGCATTTTAATTTTTGGTTCTACAAATATTGAGTTTAATATTTTTGTTTCAAGTGTTAGATTGTATTTTGGTCTTGATTTTTAATTTTTAGTTTTTCTCCCCAAAGTGTTGTTTAACCTTGACCCTCGTTCTTCAATCATAAGGAAATCCTAAGATTCTCACTTTGACTTGATTCACCTAAGGGTTGATAAACAATTCATTATGTGGATCTCATTTCCTAATGAAATAGTGAAAAATAGGTCCCTTAGCATATCATACTTAACCCCCTCATTTTGCTAAAAAACCACCTATATTTCATCATTTCAACTGTAATGCGGGGAGACTATAAGGTGAAAAAGCACAAAATTCTCTCAAGTTGAAAATGTCCTCCAAACTAGATGTGAATTTAGTGTACATTGTAAACATGTGAATATATGAGTCATATTGAAAGAAAGTATTTATGATTTTTTATGAACATGAAAACATAAATACCTTATAGGATAACTTGGAAAGAACCCTAAGAAAAGGAGAATAATCAAAAGGGCATGTTGATGAGAGAAATCGTATTAGTTCGATATGCATGTTTATAACATTTGATAGTAATAGTCAAATAATGATAGTAAGAAGGTATTATCATAATATCCAAGATATCATAAGCCAAATGTATGCTTACATGAAAATTGTGATGTTGGAAAATGGTATGATATAGAAGTGCTATGTTGAGGTTATCAATTTGTGATGTTATGTTAACCTATGTATGCAATGAGGTTTTTTCCTAGGATTAGGATAAATCAAGGTTGGGAATAGCCTAGTTGGTCAATTAGATCACTTGAATGTACACTACCTTTTGATGGAATCATGTTATGTGATATATAGAATAATCTCATCAAGAGTTATTATGGTCATGTTATTTACCAAATCGAGCAAGCTCAAATGGGTGAACATACGACATCCACTTCATAAAAGTAAGACACCACTTCTTAGAAAGTGATTTTGGTATATATGATCAAATATTTGGCCAAAGTAGTGTAAGTTGCCACTGCATACACTTGTTGGTTCACTATAAGACAAAATTGCATAACCATGCTAGAAATGTCATGCATGTAGGTGGGTATCCACTATATGAAAACAATAGTTATGTAGGAAACAACACCATGCTTAAGTAAGCTATTATTATTATGAGGGTTACTAGACCAATCTCTTCATGGAAGGTTAGGTCCATATTACCAGTTAGGTAGATGTGTAGGGTACAATAGTAAGTCTGTGGTTGGAGGAAAAGAACTTGGGTGATACTCTCCCTCATGTAGTCGGTGGCTAAAATTTGAGGATGTATGCTCCAATAGGAGACATTTCAACCAATTATACTCTTGATCCATTCAGCTCTTGGAAGCTATGTAAGCTCTTGTAAGTTATGTTATGCAATTATGATCTTGCAACTTTATGTAAATTATATTTGAAATATGAATTCATTACATGGGATTATGTAATGTTACTTTTTTATTGTAATGGAAATTTGAAATGTGATTATTTTGATTATGCATCTTTGTTATTGAATTGGAAAAAATTTATTACCATGTGTTGGTAAACTTAAAAAACTCACATATGGGTTAGAACTTAGGTGAAAACAATAAGAAAAACATTGGGCTTGTTATGAATATACAAATTAAAAAAAGAAAAGAGCATGAATCTAAGGTAGATTGGCTAGAGGTTGGTATTGTGACTTGAGGATTGGATACCATCAAATGGAATATTGGTTCATGGATAATACATTGCAAAAAAAATCTCTTGCCCATCTAATCTAGGGTTTGATAGATTTCTAATATTTCCAAATACTTTTGATAACAAAGGTTCCTTAGATAATAATAAAGTCTTGTATAGTAAGAAGGGTACTCAAATCCAAGCCTTTATGAGTAGGGTTCCTAGAAGGGATGCCAATGCTAATGTAATACTGAAAGTATTTTTTCAAGCTTCATTACCTTCAAGTGCTATTATAATCCATTTAGCTTAAAGGGAAATGTCTTGTCAGGGGATGGAATTTATACCAAGACCCCCAACATGATGGGGTAGCTAACAAAAACCTCATGCAACATAATGGAAGCCTTGATTCCCATCATTGGAAGCCTACAAGAAATCACAAAGGAGATTCTAAATATTTAAATAAGACTTGACTTAGATGGAACCTAGCATGAGGAATAGTAGACATGAGTAGATACAACAATTTTAACTTTTAGTAAAAATTTGAAACTTACCGACCAATGAGAGATGCTTGATAAACTAATACTATATGTTTTTATCAATTATAGTAATAAAAACTTTCCCAAGATTGGAAACTGAGGTGTGGAACATGAAGTAATCTCTAAGAATCAAAATACTTCCCCATGGTAAATCCATTTCCACACAAAATAATCAAGCCATGCAATTTTGGGAAGGAAGGATTAAAGATTACACCTAGCATTTTACCACAAAATTCCAGATCTTGAATCTTGGAAAAAAATATCCAAGAAATACAAGGATTTATTGATATTGTTCTCCTCCTCAAGGAGAGTGAGGAAACATTCATCAATAAAGTGGGCATTAACTAGCCACTAGGAATAATTGGGATGAAAAATCCCTTTGAAATGGGATTGAGAGATCACGTAATCAAGCAAGTAGTGAAATCCTTCAACAACCAAAACATAAAGATCTAGGGAAAGGAGACATCCTTGATGGATGGACTTGTGAAGGCCAATTGAGCTAGATTGTTGGTTGACAATGGTGATGTAGGAAAAAGCATCAATAAATAACATTTAAACCATTTGAGTGAAGTGTCAGTTGAATCCTAGAGCTTCCAACATGGACATAATGAAAGACCATTTAGTAAAATCATAAGCTTTATAAAATAGATTTTAATGAAAAGGGTAGGTTGTTGAGAGTGATGAGCCTATTCCATCTCTTCCTAGATAGGAATAATATTATCTAGGATGAAAATTAATTTTATGAATCATGTTTGTTTAGGACAAACAATCAAAGGGGGCATGGAGTAGAGTTTGATTGCCAGGGCTTTGGAGATGATTTTGTAGGAGGTGTTGACCAATGTGATAGGCCTATATTTATAAATTTATTTAGGATCCTTGGACTTAGGTATATATTTGATATTTTATTTATTAATTATTTTTCCCAATGATCCATTTTCAATAGCCACAAGATAAACATGAGGCAATCCACAACCCATCATATTCCAAAAAATTCTATAAAACTTATAGGGGAAGCCATCCAAGCCAAGGGCTTTGTCATTAGCCATAGAAAAAACCTCCTTGAGATAATCTTGAGAGAGAACTTGATTGCACATAATGTGTTGCATATTGGAAATCCAACAAGGGACATAAGAAAGAAATTGTTCTAAAGAAAATTCCCTAGTTAGATAGTTAGAGAGGGTCATTAAGTTGAAAAAACTTGTTCATAATATTGAACAAAGGCTTACAATTTTTTTGGTAGTTCCTACAAGATTTGTTTTCCCTCAAAAATTCAATGGATGGAATGAGAAGAATGGTAGGCTCATAAGTCTTGAAAAAACTCTTTTTTCACTATCTCCAATATTAAACTAGTGGAGTCGAGCTTTGATTTGAGCTCCACAAGCTATATGGCCTTGACAATCTATTTATGTTATCAGAGTTGAAACAACTAGAGTTGGGTGGCTAGGTCAAATGGATAATCCTCTAAAGTGATGGTGGAAAGGTAGATATTTTAGGTTGTGGACTCATAAAGAAGTGGAAAAATGGGTAAGTTTTCTCCCAAAATATAGAGGAATTATAAAGTGTAGGTGATAGCATCATTCCATCATCATATCCAACTAGAAATGTGGATGGGAGAAGGCTCTAAATTTTAAACACATTGGGTATGAGCTAATGTGGCCTTGTGATAGGTAAGTGGAATGTTGAGAAATAACAAAGTCCTTATAGATTTGGGCTTAGAGATAGTCCAACCAATGCAAAATTATATTGGGAGATGATTTGGAAGTACAAGATGAATCGATGATTCCATTGAAAAGGAATAACAAATAGCAAATAAAATAAGCTATAGTGTAGAAAATTGTATA